>CAWUFW010014650.1:280000-403820 GCA_963921515.1 Calotriton arnoldi | reverse complement strand
GGGAGCAGTCCAGCCAGAACTGCCAAGCCATGTCTTCCCTGAACCAGAAACAAGCATCCTGGGACCAGTTTCTGGGTAACACCCTTCATCAGCCAGGCTAGCTTGAATCCAGTGGCAAAGTGAGCAAGGGACCAATGTCTGGGCATACCCTGCCAACTTAGGGCAAACAAAGCAAACACAAGGAGATGATGGACGGAGCGCTGAAACTTTTCAGACACTCACCCCCAGTCACAGATCTGGGTTGAATCCATCATCGTTCTTTAGCTCACTTTGCCACCTCAGTTCAGACCCAGCTATATGCAAATCAGTCTTGACCCTGTGCCTCATGGGAGCAGTCCAGCCAGAACTGCCAAGCCATGTCTTCCCTGAACCAGAAACAAGCATCCTGGGACCAGTTTCTGGGTAACACCCTTCATCAGCCAGGCTAGCTTGAATCCAGTGGCAAAGTGAGCATAGGGACCAACGTCCGGGCATACCCTGCCAACTTAGGGCAAACAAAGCAAACACAAGGAGATGATGGACACACCGCTGAAACTTTTCAGACACTCACCCCCAGTCACAGATCTGGGTTGAATCCATCATCGTTCTTTAGCTCACTTTGCCACCTCAGTTCAGACCCAACTATATGCAAATCAGTCTTGACCCTGTGCCTCATGGGAGCAGTCCAGCCAGAACTGCCAAGCCATGTCTTCCCTGAACCAGAAACAAGCATCCTGGAACCGGTTTCTGGGTAACACCCTTCATCAGCCAGGCTAGCTTGAATCCAGTGGCAAAGTGAGCAAGGGACCCACGTCTGGGCAAACCCTGCCAACTTAGGGCAAACAAAGCAAACACAAGGAGATGATGGACGGAGCGCTGAAACCTTTCAGACACTCACCCCCAGTCACAGATCTGGGTTGAATCCATCATCGTTCTTTAGCTCACTTTGCCACCTCAGTTCAGACCCACCTATATGCAAATCAGTCTTGACCCTGTGCCTCATGGGAACAGTCCAGCCCGAACTGCCAAGCCATGTCTTCCCTGAACTGGAAACAAGCATCCTGGGACCGGTTTCTGGGTAACACCTTCATCAGCCAGGCTAGCTTGAATCCAGTGGCAAAGTGAGCAAGGGACCCACGTCTGGGCATACCCTGCCAACTTAGGGCAAACAAAGCAAACACAAGGAAATGATGGACGGAGCGCTGAAACATTTCAGACACTCACCCCCAGTCACAGATCTGGGTTGAATCCATCTTTGTTCTTTAGCTCACTTTGCCACCTCAGTTCAGACCCAGCTATATGCAAATCAGTCTTGACCCTGTGCCTCATGGGATCAGTCCAGCCCGAGCTGCCAAGCCATGTCTTCCCTGAACCAGAAACAAGCATCCTGGGACCGGTTTCTGGGTAACACCCTTCATCAGCCAGGCTAGCTTGAATCCAGTGGCAAAGTGAGCAAGGGACCCACGTCTGGGCAAACCCTGCCAACTTAGGGCAAACAAAGCATACACAAGCAGATGATGGACGGAGCGCTGAAACTTTTCAGACACTCACCCCCAGTCACAGATCTGGGTTAAATCCATCATCGTTCTTTAGCTCACTTTGCCACCTCAGTTCAGACCCAGATATATGCAAATCAGTCCTGACCCTGTGCCTCATGGGAACAGTCCACCCCGAACTGCCAAGCCATATCTTCCCTGAACCGGAAACAAGCATCCTGGGACCAGTTTCTGGGTAACACCCTTCATCAGCCAGGCTAGCTTGAATCCAGTGGCAAAGTGAGCAAGGGACCAACGTCTGGGCATACCCTGCCAACTCAGGGCAAACAAAGCAAACACAAGGAGATGATGGACAAAGCGCTGAAACTTTTCAGACACTCACCCCCAGTCACAGATCTGGGTTGAATCCATCATCGTTCTTTAGCTCACTTTGCCACCTCAGTTCAGACCCAGCTATATGCAAATCAGTCTTGACCCTGTGCCTCATGGGAACAGTCCAGCCTGAACTGCCAAGCCATGTCTTCCCTGAACCGGAAATAAGCATCCTGGGACCGGTTTCTGGGTAACACCCTTCATCACCCAGGCTAGCTTGAATCCAGTGGCAAAGTGAGCAAGGGACCCACGTCTGGGCATACCCTGCCAACTTAGGGCAAACAAAGCAAACACAAGGAGATGATGGACGGAGCGCTGAAACTTTTCAGACACTCACCCCCAGTCACAGATCTGGGTTGAATCCATCATCGTTCTTTAGCTCACTTTGCCACCTCAGTTCAGACCCAGCTATATGCAAATCAGTCTTGACCCTGTGCCTCATGGGAGCAGTCCAGCCAGAACTGCCAAGCCATGTCTTCCCTGAACCAGAAACAAGCATCCTGGGACCAGTTTCTGGGTAACACCCTTCATCAGCCAGGCTAGCTTGAATCCAGTGGCAAAGTGAGCAAGGGACCCACGTCTGGGCATACCCTGCCAACATAGGGCAAACAAAGCAAACACAAGGAGATGATGGACGGAGCGCTGAAACTTTTCAGACACTCACCCCCAGTCACAGATCTGGGTTGAATCCATCATCGTTCTTTAGCTCACTTTGCCACCTCAGTTCAGACCCAGCTATATGCAAATCAGTCTTGACCCTGTGCCTCATGGGAGCAGTCCAGCCAGAACTGCCAAGCCATATCTTCCCTGAACCAGAAACAAGCATCCTGGGACCAGTTTCTGGGTAACACCCTTCATCAGCCAGGCTAGCTTGAATCCAGTGGCAAAGTGAGCAAGGGACCCACGTCTGGGCATACCCTGCCAACTTAGGGCAAACAAAGCAAACACAAGGAGATGATGGACGGAGCGCTGAAACTTTTCAGACACTCACCCCCAGTCACAGATCTGGGTTAAATCCATCATCGTTCTTTAGCTCACTTTGCCACCTCAGTTCAGACCCAGCTATATGCAAATCAGTCTTGACCCTGTGCCTCATGGGAACAGTCCAGCCCGAACTGCCAAGCCATGTCTTCCCTGAACCGGAAACAAGCATCCTGGGACCGGTTTCTGGGTAACACCCTTCATCAGCCAGGCTAGCTTGAATCCAGTGGCAAAGTGAGCAAGGGACCCACGTCTGGGCATACCCTGCCAACTTAGGGCAAACAAAGCAAACACAAGGAGATGATGGACGGAGCACTGAAATCTTTCAGACACTCCCCCCCAGTCACAGATCTGGGTTGAATCCATCATCGTTCTTTAGCTCACTTTGCCACCTCAGTTCAGACCCAGCTAGATGCAAATAAGTCTTGACCCTGTGCCTCATGGGAACAGTCCAGCCTGAACTGCCAAGCCATGTCTTCCCTGAACCGGAAATAAGCATCCTGGGACCGGTTTCTGGGTAACACCCTTCATCAGCCAGGCTAGCTTGAATCCAGTGGCAAAGTGAGCAAGGGACCGACGTCTGGGCATACCCATGCCAACTTAGGGCAAACAAAGCAAACACAAGGAGATGATGGACGGAGCGCTGAAACCTTTCATACACTCACCCCCAGTCACAGATCTGGGTTGAATCCATCATCGTTCTTTAGCTCACTTTGCCACCTCAGTTCAGACCCAGCTATATGCAAATCAGTCTTGACCCTGTGCCTCATGGGAACAGTCCAGCCCGAACTGCCAAGCCATGTCTTCCCTGAACTGGAAACAAGCATCCTGGGACCGGTTTCTGGGTAACACCCTTCATCAGCCAGGCTAGCTTGAATCCAGTGGCAAAGTGAGCAAGGGACCCACGTCTGGGCATACCCTGCCAACTTAGGGCAAACAAAGCAAACACAAGGAGATGATGGACGGAGCGCTGAAACTTTTCAGACACTCACCCCCAGTCACAGATCTGGGTTGAATCCATCATCGTTCTTTGGCTCACTTTGCCACCTCAGTTCAGACCCAGATATATGCAAATCAGTCTTGACCCTGTGCCTCATGGGAACAGTCCACCCCGAACTGCCAAGCCATATCTTCCCTGAACCGGAAACAAGCATCCTGGGACCAGTTTCTGGGTAACACCCTTCATCATCCAGGCTAGCTTGAATCCAGTGGCAAAGTGAGCAAGAGACCTACATCCAAGCATACCCTGCCAACTTCGGGCAAACAAAGCAAACACAAGGAGATGATGGACGGAGCGCTGAAACTTTTCAGACACTCACCCCCAGTCACAGATCTGGGTTGAATCCATCATCGTTCTTTAGCTCACTTTGCCACCTCAGTTCAGACCCAGCTATATGCAAATCAGTCTTGACCCTGTGCCTCATGGGAACAGTCCAGCCTGAACTGCCAAGCCATGTCTTCCCTGAACCGGAAATAAGCATCCTGGGACCGGTTTCTGGGTAACACCCTTCATCACCCAGGCTAGCTTGAATCCAGTGGCAAAGTGAGCAAGGGACCCACGTCTGGGCATACCTTGCCAACTTAGGGCAAACAAAGCAAACACAAAGAGATGATGGACGGAGCGCTGAAACTTTTCAGACACTCACCCCCAGTCACAGATCTGGGTTGAATCCATCATCGTTCTTTAGCTCACTTTGCCACCTCAGTTCAGACCCAGCTATATGCAAATCAGTCTTGACCCTGTGCCTCATGGGAGCAGTCCAGCCAGAACTGCCAAGCCATGTCTTCCCTGAACTGGAAACAAGCATCCTGGGACCAGTTTCTGGGTAACACCCTTCATCAGCCAGGCTAGCTTGAATCCAGTGGCAAAGTGAACAAGGGACCCACGTCTGGGCATACCCTGCCAACTTAGGGCAAACAAAGCAAACACAAGGAGATGATGGACGGAGCGCTGAAACTTTTCAGACACTCACCCCCAGTCACAGATCTGGGTTAAATCCATCATCGTTCTTTAGCTCACTTTGCCACCTCAGTTCAGACCCAGCTATATGCAAATCAGTCTTGACCCTGTGCCTCATGGGAACAGTCCAGCCCGATCTGCCAAGCCATGTCTTCCCTGAACCGGAAACAAGCATCCTGGGACCGGTTTCTGGGTAACACCTTCATCAGCCAGGCTAGCTTGAATCCAGTGGCAAAGTGAGCAAGGGACCCACGTCTGGGCATACCCTGCCAACATAGGGCAAACAAAGCAAACACAAGGAGATGATGGACGGAGCGCTGAAACTTTTCAGACACTCACCCCCAGTCACAGATCTAGGTTGAATCCATCATCGTTCTTTAGCTCACTTTGCCACCTCAGTTCAGACCCAGCTATATGCAAATCAGTCTTGACCCTGTGCCTCATGGGAACAGTCCACCCCGAACTGCCAAGCCATGTCTTCCCTGAACTGGAACCAAGCATCTTGGGACCGGTTTCTGGGTAACACCTTCATCAGCCAGGCTAGCTTGTATCCAGTGGCAAAGTGAGCAAGGGACCCAAGTCTGGGCATACCCTGCCAACTTAGGGCAAACAAAGCAAACACAAGGAGATGATGGACGGAGCGCTGAAACCTTTCAGACACTCACCCCCAGTCACAGATCTGGGTTGAATCCATCATCGTTCTTTAGCTCACTTTGCCACCTCAGTTCAGACCCAGCTATATGCAAATCAGTCTTGACCCTGTGCCTCATGGGAACAGTCCAGCCTGAACTGCCAAGCCATGTCTTCCCTGAACCGGAAATAAGCATCCTGGGACCGGTTTCTGGGTAACACCCTTCATCAGCCAGGCTAGCTTGAATCCAGTGGCAAAGTGAGCAAGGGACCCACGTCTGGGCAAACCCTGCCAACTTAGGGCAAACAAAGCAAACACAAGGAGATGATGGACGGAGCGCTGAAACTTTTCAGACACTCACCCCCAGTCACAGATCTGGGTTGAATCCATCATCGTTCTTTAGCTCACTTTGCCACCTCAGTTCAGACCCAGCAATATGCAAATCAGTCTTGACCCTGTGCCTCATGGGAGCAGTCCAGCCAGAACTGCCAAGCCATGTCTTCCCTGAACCAGAAACAAGCATCCTGGGACCAGTTTCTGGGTAACACCCTTCATCAGCCAGGCTAGCTTGAATCCAGTGGCAAAGTGAGCAAGGGACCAACGTCTGGGCATACCCTGCCAACTTAGGGCAAACAAAGCAAACACAAGGAGATGATGGACGGAGCGCTGAAACTTTTCAGACACTCACCCACAGTCACAGATCTGGGTTGAATCCATCATCGTTCTTTAGCTCACTTTGCCACCTCAGTTCAGACCCAACTATATGCAAATCAGTCTTGACCCTGTGCCTCATGGGAGCAGTCCAGCCAGAACTGCCAAGCCATGTCTTCCCTGAACCAGAAACAAGCATCCTGGAACCGGTTTCTGGGTAACACCCTTCATCAGCCAGGCTAGCTTGAATCCAGTAATCCAGTGGCAAAGTGAGCAAGAGACCCACGTCTGGGCAAACCCTGCCAACTTAGGGCAAACAAAGAAAACACAAGTAGATGATGGACGGAGCGCTGAAACCTTTCAGACACTCACCCCCAGTCACAGATCTGGGTTGAATCCATCATCGTTCTTTAGCTCACTTTGCCACCTCAGTTCAGACCCAGCTATATGCAAATCAGTCTTGACCCTGTGCCTCATAGGAACAGTCCACCCCGAACTGCCAAGCCATGTCTTCCCTGAACTGGAAACAAGCATCCTGGGACCGGTTTCTGGGTAACACCTTCATCAGCCAGGCTAGCTTGAATCCAGTGGCAAAGTGAGCAAGGGACCCACGTCTGGGCATACCCTGCCAACTTAGGGCAAACAAAGCAAACACAAGGAGATGATGGACGGAGCGCTGAAACATTTCAGACACTCACCCCCAGTCACAGATCTGGGTTGAATCCATCTTTGTTCTTTAGCTCACTTTGCCACCTCAGTTCAGACCCAGCTATATGCAAATAAGTCTTGACCCTGTGCCTCATGGGATCAGTCCAGCCCGAGCTGCCAAGCCATGTCTTCCCTGAACCAGAAACAAGCATCCTGGGACCAGTTTCTGGGTAACACCCTTCATCAGCCAGGCTAGCTTGAATCCAGTGGCAAAGTGAGCAAGGGACCAACGTCTGGGCATACCCTGCCAACTTAGGGCAAACAAAGCAAACACAAGGAGATGATGGACGGAGCGCTGAAACTTTTCAGACACTCACCCCCCAGTCACAGATCTGGGTTGAATCCATCATCGTTCTTTAGCTCACTTTGCCACCTCAGTTCAGACCCAACTATATGCAAATCAGTCTTGACCCTGTGCCTCATGGGAGCAGTCCAGCCAGAACTGCCAAGCCATGTCTTCCCTGAACCAGAAACAAGCATCCTGGAACCGGTTTCTGGGTAACACCCTTCATCAGCCAGGCTAGCTTGAATCCAATCCAGTGGCAAAGTGAGCAAGAGACCCACGTCTGGGCAAACCCTGCCAACTTAGGGCAAACAAAGAAAACACAAGGAGATGATGGACGGAGCGCTGAAACCTTTCAGACACTCACCCCCAGTCACAGATCTGGGTTGAATCCATCATCGTTCTTTAGCTCACTTTGCCACCTCAGTTCAGACCCAGCTATATGCAAATCAGTCTTGACCCTGTGCCTCATAGGAACAGTCCACCCCGAGCTGCCAAGCCATGTCTTCCCTGAACTGGAAACAAGCATCCTGGGACCGGTTTCTGGGTAACACCTTCATCAGCCAGGCTAGCTTGAATCCAGTGGCAAAGTGAGCAAGGGACCCACGTCTGGGCATACCCTGCCAACTTAGGGGAAACAAAGCAAACACAAGGAGATGATGGACGGAGCGCTGCAACCTTTCAGACACTCACCCCCAGTCTCAGATCTGGGTTGAATCCATCTTTGTTCTTTAGCTCACTTTGCCACCTCAGTTCAGACCCAGCTATATGCAAATAAGTCTTGACCCTGTGCCTCATGGGATCAGTCCAGCCCGAGCTGCCAAGCCATGTCTTCCCTGAACCAGAAACAAGCATCCTGGGACCGGTTTCTGGGTAACACCCTTCATCAGCCAGGCTAGCTTGAATCCAGTGGCAAAGTGAGCAAGGGACCCACGTCTGGACATACCCTGCCAACTTAGGGCAAACAAAGCAAACACAAGGAGATGATGGACGGAGCGCTGAAACTTTTCAGACACTCACCCCCAGTCACAGATCTGGGTTAAATCCATCATCGTTCTTTAGCTCACTTTGCCACCTCAGTTCAGACCCAGCTATATGCAAATCAGTCTTGACCCTGTGCCTCATGGGAACAGTCCACCCCGAACTGCCAAGCCATGTCTTCCCTGAACTGGAACCAAGCATCCTAGGACCGGTTTCTGGGTAACACCTTCATCAGCCAGGCTAGCTTGAATCCAGTGGCAAAGTGAGCAAGGGACCCACGTCTGGGCATACCCTGCCAACTTAGGGCAAACAAAGCAAACACAAGGAGATGATGGACGGAGCGCTGCAACCTTTCAGACACTCACCCCCAGTCACAGATCTGGGTTGAATCCATCATCGTTCTTTAGCTCACTTTGCCACCTCAGTTCAGACCCAGCTATATGCAAATCAGTATTGACCCTGTGCCTCATGGGAACAGTCCAGCCTGAACAGCCAAGCCAGGTCTTCCCTAAACCGGAAACAAATGTCCTGGGACTGGTTTCTGGGTAACACCCTTCATCAGCCAGGCTAGCTTGAATCCAGTGGCAAAGTGAGCAAGGGACCCACGTCTGGGCATACCCTGCCAACTTAGGGCAAACAAAGCAAACACAAGGAGATGATGGACGGAGCGCTGAAACTTTTCAGACACTCACCCCCAGTCACAGATCTGGGTTGAATCCATCATCGTTCTTTAGCTCACTTTGCCACCTCAGTTCAGACCCAGCTATATGCAAATCAGTCTTGACCCTGTGCCTCATGGGAGCAGTCCAGCCAGAACTGCCAAGCCATGTCTTCCCTGAACCAGAAACAAGCATCCTGGGACCAGTTTCTGGGTAACACCCTTCATCAGCCAGGCTAGCTTGAAGTCAGTGGCAAAGTGAGCAAGGGACCAACGTCTGGGCATACCCTGCCAACTTAGGGCAAACAAAGCAAACACAAGGAGATGATGGACGGAGCGCTGAAACTTTTCAGACACTCACCCACAGTCACAGATCTGGGTTGAATCCATCATCGTTCTTTAGCTCACTTTGCCACTTCAGTTCAGACCCAACTATATGCAAATCAGTCTTGACCCTGTGCCTCATGGGAGCAGTCCAGCCAGAACTGCCAAGCCATGTCTTCCCTGAACCAGAAACAAGCATCCTGGAACCGGTTTCTGGGTAACACCCTTCATCAGCCAGGCTAGCTTGAATCCAGTAATCCAGTGGCAAAGTGAGCAAGAGACCCACGTCTGGGCAAACCCTGCCAACTTAGGGCAAACAAAGAAAACACAAGTAGATGATGGACGGAGCGCTGAAACCTTTCAGACACTCACCCCCAGTCACAGATCTGGGTTGAATCCATCATCGTTCTTTAGCTCACTTTGCCACCTCAGTTCAGACCCAGCTATATGCAAATCAGTCTTGACCCTGTGCCTCATAGGAACAGTCCACCCCGAACTGCCAAGCCATGTCTTCCCTGAACTGGAAACAAGCATCCTGGGACCGGTTTCTGGGTAACACCTTCATCAGCCAGGCTAGCTTGAATCCAGTGGCAAAGTGAGCAAGGGACCCACGTCTGGGCATACCCTGCCAACTTAGGGCAAACAAAGCAAACACAAGGAGATGATGGACGGAGCGCTGAAACATTTCAGACACTCACCCCCAGTCACAGATCTGGGTTGAATCCATCTTTGTTCTTTAGCTCACTTTGCCACCTCAGTTCAGACCCAGCTATATGCAAATAAGTCTTGACCCTCTGCCTCATGGGATCAGTCCAGCCCGAGCTGCCAAGCCATGTCTTCCCTGAACCAGAAACAAGCATCCTGGGACCGGTTTCTGGGTAACACCCTTCATCAGCCAGGCTAGCTTGAATCCAGTGGCAAAGTGAGCAAGGGACCCACGTCTGGGCAAACCCTGCCAACTTAGGGCAAACAAAGCAAACACAAGGAGATGATGGACGGAGCGCTGAAACTTTTCAGACACTCACCCCCAGTCACAGATCTGGGTTAAATCCATCATCGTTCTTTAGCTCACTTTGCCACCTCAGTTCAGACCCAGGTATATGCAAATCAGTCTTGAACCTGTGCCTCATGGGAACAGTCCACCCCGAACTGCCAAGCCATGTCTTCCCTGAACTGGAACCAAGCATCCTAGGACCGGTTTCTGGGTAACACCTTCATCAGCCAGGCTAGCTTGAATCCAGTGGCAAAGTGAACAAGGGACCCACGTCTGGGCATACCCTGCCAACTTAAGGCAAACAAAGCAAACACAAGGAGATGATGGACGGAGCGCTGCAACCTTTCAGACACTCACCCCCAGTCACAGATCTGGGTTGAATCCATCATCGTTCTTTAGCTCACTTTGCCACCTCAGTTCAGACCCAGCTATATGCAAATCAGTCTTGACCCTGTGCCTCATGGGAACAGTCCAGCCTAAACTGCCAAGCCATGTCTTCCCTAAACCGGAAATAAGCATCCTGGGACCGGTTTCTGGGTAACACCCTTCATCAGCCAGGCGAGCTTGAATCCAGTGGCAAAGTGAGCAAGGGACCCACGTCTGGGCATACCCTGCCAACTTAGGGCAAACAAAGCAAACACAAGGAGATGATGGACGGAGCGCTGAAACTTTTCAGACACTCACCCCCAGTCACATATCTGGGTTGAATCCATCATCGTTCTTTAGCTCACTTTGCCACCTTAGTTCAGACCCAGCTATATGCAAATCAGTCTTGACCCTGTGCCTCATGGGAGCAGTCCAGCCAGAACTGCCAAGCCATGTCTTCCCTGAACCAGAAACAAGCATCCTGGGACCAGTTTCTGGGTAACACCCTTCATCAGCCAGGCTAGCTTGAATCCAGTGGCAAAGTGAGCAAGGGACCAATGTCTGGGCATACCCTGCCAACTTAGGGCAAACAAAGCAAACACAAGGAGATGATGGACGGAGCGCTGAAACTTTTCAGACACTCACCCCCAGTCACAGATCTGGGTTGAATCCATCATCGTTCTTTAGCTCACTTTGCCACCTCAGTTCAGACCCAACTATATGCAAATCAGTCTTGACCCTGTGCCTCATGGGAGCAGTCCAGCCAGAACTGCCAAGCCATGTCTTCCCTGAACCAGAAACAAGCATCCTGGGACCAGTTTCTGGGTAACACCCTTCATCAGCCAGGCTAGCTTGAATCCAGTGGCAAAGTGAGCATATGACCAATGTCTGGGCATACCCTGCCAACTTAGGGCAAACAAAGCAAACACAAGGAGATGATGGACGGAGCGCTGAAACTTTTCAGACACTCACCCCCAGTCACAGATCTGGGTTGAATCCATCATCGTTCTTTAGCTCACTTTGCCACCTCAGTTCAGACCCAACTATATGCAAATCAGTCTTGACCCTGTGCCTCATGGGAGCAGTCCAGCCAGAACTGCCAAGCCATGTCTCCCCTGAACCAGAAACAAGCATCCTGGAACCGGTTTCTGGGTAACACCCTTCATCAGCCAGGCTAGCTTGAATCCAGTGGCAAAGTGAGCAAGGGACCGACGTCTGGGCAAACCCTGCCAACTTAGGGCAAACAAAGCAAACACAAGGAGATGATGGACGGAGCGCTGAAACCTTTCAGACACTCACCCCCAGTCACAGATATGGGTTGAATCCATCATCGTTCTTTAGCTCACTTTGCCACCTCTCTTCAGACCCAGCTATATGCAAATCAGTCTTGACCCTGTGCCTCATGGGAACAGTCCAGCCCGAACTGCCAAGCCATGTCTTCCCTGAACTGGAAACAAGCATCCTGGGACCGGTTTCTGGGTAACACCTTCATCAGCCAGGCTAGCTTGAATCCAGTGGCAAAGTGAGCAAGGGACCCACGTCTGGGCATACCCTGCCAACTTAGGGCAAACAAAGCAAACACAAGGAAATGATGGACGGAGCGCTGAAACATTTCAGACACTCACCCCCAGTCACAGATCTGGGTTGAATCCATCTTTGTTCTTTAGCTCACTTTGCCACCTCAGTTCAGACCCAGCTATATGCAAATCAGTCTTGACCCTGTGCCTCATGGGATCAGTCCAGCCCGAGCTGCCAAGCCATGTCTTCCCTGAACCAGAAACAAGCATCCTGGGACCGGTTTCTGGGTAACACCCTTCATCAGCCAGGCTAGCTTGAATCCAGTGGCAAAGTGAACAAGGGACCCACGTCTGGGCAAACCCTGCCAACTTAGGGCAAACAAAGCAAACACAAGGAGATGATGGACGAAGCGCTGAAACTTTTCAGACACTCACCCCCAGTCACAGATCTGGGTTAAATCCATCATCGTTCTTTGGCTCACTTTGCCACCTCAGTTCAGACCCAGATATATGCAAATCAGTCTTGACCCTGTGCCTCATGGGAACAGTCCACCCCGAACTGCCAAGCCATATCTTCCCTGAACCGGAAACAAGCATCCTGGGACCAGTTTCTGGGTAACACCCTTCATCAGCCAGGCTAGCTTGAATCCAGTGGCAAAGTGAGCAAGAGACCCACGTCTGGGCATACCCTGCCAACTTCGGGCAAACAAAGCAAACACAAGGAGATGATGGACGGAGCGCTGAAACTTTTCAGACACTCACCCCCAGTCAAAGATCTGGGTTGAATCCATCATCGTTCTTTAGCTCACTTTGCCACCTCAGTTCAGACCCAGCTATATGCAAATCAGTCTTGACCCTGTGCCTCATGGGAACAGTCCAGCCTGAACTGCCAAGCCATGTCTTCCATGAACCGGAAATAAGCATCCTGGGACCGGTTTCTGGGTAACACCCTTCATCACCCAGGCTAGCTTGAATCCAGTGGCAAAGTGAGCAAGGGACCCACGTCTGGGCATACCCTGCCAACTTAGGGCAAACAAAGCAAACACAAGGAGATGATGGACGGAGCGCTGAAACTTTTCAGACACTCACCCCCAGTCACAGATCTGGGTTGAATCCATCATCATTCTTTAGCTCACTTTGCCACCTCAGTTCAGACCCAGCTATATGCAAATCAGTCTTGACCCTGTGCCTCATGGGAGCCGTCCAGCCAGAACTGCCAAGCCATGTCTTCCCTGAACCAGAAACAAGCATCCTGGGACCAGTTTCTGAGTAACACCCTTCATCAGCCAGGCTAGCTTGAATCCAGTGGCAAAGTGAACAAGGGACCCACGTCTGGGCATACCCTGCCAACTTAGGGCAAACAAAGCAAACACAAGGAGATGATGGACGGAGCGCTGAAACTTTTCAGACACTCACCCCCAGTCACAGATCTGGGTTGAATCCATCATCATTCTTTAGCTCACTTTGCCACCTCAGTTCAGACCCAGCTATATGCAAATCAGTCTTGACCCTGTGCCTCATGGGAGCAGTCCAGCCAGAACTGCCAAGCCATATCTTCCCTGAACCAGAAACAAGCATCCTGGGACCAGTTTCTGGGTAACACCCTTCATCAGCCAGGCTAGCTTGAATCCAGTGGCAAAGTGAGCAAGGGACCCACGTCTGGGCATACCCTGCCAACTTAGGGCAAACAAAGCAAACACAAGGAGATGATGGACGGAGCGCTGAAACTTTTCAGACACTCACCCCCAGTCACAGATCTGGGTTAAATCCATCATCGTTCTTTAGCTCACTTTGCCACCTCAGTTCAGACCCAGCTATATGCAAATCAGTCTTGACCCTGTGCCTCATGGGAACAGTCCAGCCCGAACTGCCAAGCCATGTCTTCCCTGAACCGGAAACAAGCATCCTGGGACCGGTTTCTGGGTAACACCCTTCATCAGCCAGGCTAGCTTGAATCCAGTGGCAAAGTGAGCAAGGGACCCACGTCTGGGCATACCCTGCCAACTTAGGGCAAACAAAGCAAACACAAGGAGATGATGGACGGAGCGCTGAAACCTTTCAGACACTCACCCCCAGTCACAGATCTGGGTTGAATCCATCATCGTTCTTTAGCTCACTTTGCCACCTCAGTTCAGACCCAGCTATATGCAAATCAGTCTTGACCCTGTGCCTCATGGGAACAGTCCAGCCTGAACTGCCAAGCCATGTCTTCCCTAAACCGGAAATAAGCATCCTGGGACCGGTTTCTGGGTAACACCCTTCATCAGCCAGGCTAGCTTGAATCCAGTGGCAAAGTGAGCAAGGGACCGACGTCTGGGCATACCCATGCCAACTTAGGGCAAACAAAGCAAACACAAGGAGATGATGGACGGAGCGCTGAAACCTTTCAGACACTTACCCCCAGTCACAGATCTGGGTTGAATCCATCATCGTTCTTTAGCTCACTTTGCCACCTCAGTTCAGACCCAGATATATGCAAATCAGTCTTGACCCTGTGCCTCATGGGAACAGTCCACCCCGAACTGCCAAGCCATGTCTTCCCTGAACTGGAAACAAGCATCCTGGGACCGGTTTCTGGGTAACACCCTTCATCAGCCAGGCTAGCTTGAATCCAGTGGCAAAGTGAGCAAGGGACCCACGTCTGGGCATACCCTGCCAACTTAGGGCAAACACAAGGAGATGATGGACGGAGCGCTGAAACTTTTCAGACACTCACCCCCAGTCACAGATCTGGGTTAAATCCATCATCGTTCTTTGGCTCACTTTGCCACCTCAGTTCAGACCCAGATATATGCAAATCATTCTTGACCCTGTGCCTCATGGGAACAGTCCACCCCGAACTGCCAAGCCATATCTTCCCTGAACCGGAAACAAGCATCCTGGGACCAGTTTCTGGGTAACACCCTTCATCATCCAGGCTAGCTTGAATCCAGTGGCAAAGTGAGCAAGAGACCTACATCTGGGCATACCCTGCCAACTTCGGGCAAACAAAGCAAACACAAGGAGATGATGGACGGAGCGCTGAAACTTTTCAGACACTCACCCCCAGTCACAGATCTGGGTTGAATCCATCATCGTTCTTTAGCTCACTTTGCCACCTCAGTTCAGACCCAGCTATATGCAAATCAGTCTTGACCCTGTGCCTCATGGGAACAGTCCAGCCTGAACTGCCAAGCCATGTCTTCCCTGAACCGGAAATAAGCATCCTGGGACCGGTTTCTGGGTAACACCCTTCATCACCCAGGCTAGCTTGAATCCAGTGGCAAAGTGAGCAAGGGACCCACGTCTGGGCATACCTTGCCAACTTAGGGCAAACAAAGCAAACACAAAGAGATGATGGACGGAGCGCTGAAACTTTTCAGACACTCACCCCCAGTCACAGATCTGGGTTGAATCCATCATCGTTCTTTAGCTCACTTTGCCACCTCAGTTCAGACCCAGCTATATGCAAATCAGTCTTGACCCTGTGCCTCATGGGAGCAGTCCAGCCAGAACTGCCAAGCCATGTCTTCCCTGAACTGGAAACAAGCATCCTGGGACCAGTTTCTGGGTAACACCCTTCATCAGCCAGGCTAGCTTGAATCCAGTGGCAAAGTGAACAAGGGACCCACGTCTGGGCATACCCTGCCAACTTAGGGCAAACAAAGCAAACACAAGGAGATGATGGACGGAGCGCTGAAACTTTTCAGACACTCACCCCCAGTCACAGATCTGGGTTAAATCCATCATCGTTCTTTAGCTCACTTTGCCACCTCAGTTCAGACCCAGCTATATGCAAATCAGTCTTGACCCTGTGCCTCATGGGAACAGTCCAGCCCGATCTGCCAAGCCATGTCTTCCCTGAACCGGAAACAAGCATCCTGGGACCGGTTTCTGGGTAACACCTTCATCAGCCAGGCTAGCTTGAATCCAGTGGCAAAGTGAGCAAGGGACCCACGTCTGGGCATACCCTGCCAACATAGGGCAAACAAAGCAAACACAAGGAGATGATGGACGGAGCGCTGAAACTTTTCAGACACTCACCCCCAGTCACAGATCTAGGTTGAATACATCATCGTTCTTTAGCTCACTTTGCCACCTCAGTTCAGACCCAGCTATATGCAAATCAGTCTTGACCCTGTGCCTCATGGGAACAGTCCACCCCGAACTGCCAAGCCATGTCTTCCCTGAACTGGAACCAAGCATCTTGGGACCGGTTTCTGGGTAACACCTTCATCAGCCAGGCTAGCTTGAATCCAGTGGCAAAGTGAGCAAGGGACCCAAGTCTGGGCATACACTGCCAACTTAGGGCAAACAAAGCAAACACAAGGAGATGATGGACGGAGCGCTGAAACCTTTCAGACACTTACCCCCAGTCACAGATCTGGGTTGAATCCATCATCGTTCTTTAGCTCACTTTGCCACCTCAGTTCAGACCCAGATATATGCAAATCAGTCTTCACCCTGTGCCTCATGGGAACAGTCCAGCCTGAACTGCCAAGCCATGTCTTCCCTAAACCGGAAATAAGCATCCTGGGACCGGTTTCTGGGTAACACCCTTCATCAGCCAGGCTAGCTTGAATCCAGTGGCAAAGTGAGCAAGGGACCCACGTCTGGGCATACCATGCCAACTTAGGGCAAACAAAGCAAACACAAGGAGATGATGGACGGAGCGCTGAAACTTTTCAGACACTCACCCCCAGTCACAGATCTGGGTTGAATCCATCATCGTTCTTTAGCTCACTTTGCCACCTCAGTTCAGACCCAGCAATATGCAAATCAGTCTTGACCCTGTGCCTCATGGGAGCAGTCCAGCCAGAACTGCCAAGCCATGTCTTCCCTGAACCAGAAACAAGCATCCTGGGACCAGTTTCTGGGTAACACCCTTCATCAGCCAGGCTAGCTTGAATCCAGTGGCAAAGTGAGCAAGGGACCAACGTCTGGGCATACCCTGCCAACTTAGGGCAAACAAAGCAAACACAAGGAGATGATGGACGGAGCGCTGAAACTTTTCAGACACTCACCCACAGTCACAGATCTGGGTTGAATCCATCATCGTTCTTTAGCTCACTTTGCCACCTCAGTTCAGACCCAACTATATGCAAATCAGTCTTGACCCTGTGCCTCATGGGAGCAGTCCAGCCAGAACTGCCAAGCCATGTCTTCCCTGAACCAGAAACAAGCATCCTGGAACCGGTTTCTGGGTAACACCCTTCATCAGCCAGGCTAGCTTGAATCCAGTAATCCAGTGGCAAAGTGAGCAAGAGACCCACGTCTGGGCAAACCCTGCCAACTTAGGGCAAACAAAGCAAACACAAGGAGATGATGGACGGAGCGCTGAAACCTTTCAGACACTCACCCCCAGTCACAGATCTGGGTTGAATCCATCATCGTTCTTTAGCTCACTTTGCCACCTCAGTTCAGACCCAGCTATATGCAAATCAGTCTTGACCCTGTGCCTCATAGGAACAGTCCACCCCGAACTGCCAAGCCATGTCTTCCCTGAACTGGAAACAAGCATCCTGGGACCGGTTTCTGGGTAACACCTTCATCAGCCAGGCTAGCTTGAATCCAGTGGCAAAGTGAGCAAGGGACCCACGTCTGGGCATACCCTGCCAACTTAGGGTAAACAAAGCAAACACAAGGAGATGATGGACGGAGCGCTGAAACATTTCAGACACTCACCCCCAGTCACAGATCTGGGTTGAATCCATCTTTGTTCTTTAGCTCACTTTGCCACCTCAGTTCAGACCCAGCTATATGCAAATAAGTCTTGACCCTCTGCCTCATGGGATCAGTCCAGCCCGAGCTGCCAAGCCATGTCTTCCCTGAACCAGAAACAAGCATCCTGGGACCGGTTTCTGGGTAACACCCTTCATCAGCCAGGCTAGCTTGAATCCAGTGGCAAAGTGAGCAAGGGACCCACGTCTGGGCAAACCCTGCCAACTTAGGGCAAACAAAGCAAACACAAGGAGATGATGGATGGAGCGCTGAAACTTTTCAGACACTCACCCCCAGTCACAGATCTGGGTTGAATCCATCATCGTTCTTTAGCTCACTTTGCCACCTCAGTTCAGACCCAGCTATATGCAAATCAGTCTTGACCCTGTGCCTCATGGGAACAGTCCACCCCGAACTGCCAAGCCATGTCTTCCCTGAACTGGAACC
Source organism: Calotriton arnoldi (assembly GCA_963921515.1). Lineage (NCBI taxonomy): Eukaryota > Metazoa > Chordata > Amphibia > Caudata > Salamandridae > Calotriton > Calotriton arnoldi. The sequence continues at coordinate 385,772 of CAWUFW010014650.1, read as the reverse complement.
AAGCATCCTAGGACCGGTTTCTGGGTAACACCTTCATCAGCCAGGCTAGCTTGAATCCAGTGGCAAAGTGAGCAAGGGACCCACGTCTGGGCATACCCTGCCAACTTAGGGCAAACAAAGCAAACACAAGGAGATGATGGACGGAGCGCTGCAACCTTTCAGACACTCACCCCCAGTCACAGATCTGGGTTGAATCCATCATCGTTCTTTAGCTCACTTTGCCACCTCAGTTCAGACCCAGCTATATGCAAATCAGTCTTGACCCTGTGCCTCATGGGAACAGTCCAGCCTGAACTGCCAAGCCATGTCTTCCCTAAACCGGAAATAAGCATCCTGGGACCGGTTTCTGGGTAACACCCTTCATCAGCCAGGCTAGCTTGAATCCAGTGGCAAAGTGAGCAAGGGACCCACGTCTGGGCATACCCTGCCAACTTAGGGCAAACAAAGCAAACACAAGGAGATGATGGACGGAGCGCTGAAACTTTTCAGACACTCACCCCCAGTCACAGATCTGGGTTGAATCCATCATCGTTCTTTAGCTCACTTTGCCACCTCAGTTCAGACCCAGCTATATGCAAATCAGTCTTGACCCTGTGCCTCATGGGAGCCGTCCAGCCAGAACTGCCAAGCCATGTCTTCCCTGAACCAGAAACAAGCATCCTGGGACCAGTTTCTGGGTAACACCCTTCATCAGCCAGGCTAGCTTGAATCCAGTGGCAAAGTGAGCAAGGGACCCACGTCTGGGCATACCCTGCCAACTTAGGGCAAACAAAGCAAACACAAGGAGATGATGGACGGAGCGCTGAAACTTTTCAGACACTCACCCCCAGTCACAGATCTGGGTTGAATCCATCATCGTTCTTTAGCTCACTTTGCCACCTCAGTTCAGACCCAGCTATATGCAAATCAGTCTTGACCCTGTGCCTCATGGGATCAATCCAGCCCGAACTGCCAAGCCATGTCTTCCCTGAACCAGAAACAAGCATCCTGGGACCGGTTTCTGGGTAACACCCTTCATCAGCCAGGCTAGCTTGAATCCAGTGGCAAAGTGAGCAAGGGACCCACGTCTGGGCAAACCCTGCCAACTTAGGGCAAACAAAGCAAACACAAGGAGATGATGGACGGAGCGCTGAAACTTTTCAGACACTCACCCCCAGTCACAGATCTGGGTTAAATCCATCATCGTTCTTTAGCTCACTTTGCCACCTCAGTTCAGACCCAGCTATATGCAAATCAGTCTTGACCCTGTGCCTCATGGGAACAGTCCAGCCTGAACTGCCAAGCCATGTCTTCCCTGAACCGGAAACAAGCATCCTGGGACCGGTTTCTGGGTAACACCTTCATCAGCCAGGCTAGCTTGAATCCAGTGGCAAAGTGAGCAAGGGACCCACGTCTGGGCATACCCTGCCAACATAGGGCAAACAAAGCAAACACAAGGAGATGATGGACGGAGCGCTGAAACTTTTCAGACACTCACCCCCAGTCACAGATCTGGGTTGAATCCATCATCGTTCTTTAGCTCACTTTGCCACCTCAGTTCAGACCCAGCTATATGCAAATCAGTCTTGACCCTGTGCCTCATGGGAACAGTCCTGCCTGAACTGCCAAGCCATGTCATCCCTGAACCGGAAACAAGCATCCTGGGACCGGTTTCTGGGTAACACCCTTCATCAGCCAGGCTAGCTTGAATCCAGTGGCAAAGTGAGCAAGGGACCGACGTCTGGGCATACCCATGCCAACTTAGGGCAAACAAAGCAAACACAAGGAGATGATGGACGGAGCGCTGAAACCTTTCAGACACTCACCCCCAGTCACAGATCTGGGTTGAATCCATCATCGTTCTTTAGCTCACTTTGCCACCTCAGTTCAGACCCAGCTATATGCAAATCAGTCTTGACCCTGTGCCTCATGGGAACAGTCCACCCAGAACTGCCAAGCCATGTCTTCCCTGAACTGGAAACAAGCATCCTGGGACCGGTTTCTGGGTAACACCTTCATCAGCCAGGCTAGCTTGAATCCAGTGGCAAAGTGAGCAAGGGACCCACGTCTGGGCATACCCTGCCAACTTCGGGCAAACAAAGCAAACACAAGGAGATGATGGACGGAGCGCTGAAACTTTTCAGACACTCACCCCCAGTCACAGATCTGGGTTGAATCCATCATCGTTCTTTAGCTCACTTTGCCACCTCAGTTCAGACCCAGCTATATGCAAATCAGTCTTGACCCTGTGCCTCATGGGAACAGTCCAGCCCGATCTGCCAAGCCATGTCTTCCCTGAACCAGAAACAAGCATCCTGGGACCGGTTTCTGGGTAACACCCTTCATCAGCCAGGCTAGCTTGAATCCAGTGGCAAAGTGAGCAAGGGACCCACGTCTGGGCATACCCTGCCAACATAGGGCAAACAAAGCAAACACAAGGAGATGATGGACGGAGCGCTGAAACTTTTCAGACACTCACCCCCAGTCACAGATCTAGGTTGAATCCATCATCGTTCTTTAGCTCACTTTGCCACCTCAGTTCAGACCCAGCTATATGCAAATCAGTCTTGACCCTGTGCCTCATGGGAACAGTCCACCCCGAACTGCCAAGCCATGTCTTCCCTGAACTGGAACCAAGCATCTTGGGACCGGTTTCTGGGTAACACCTTCATCAGCCAGGCTAGCTTGTATCCAGTGGCAAAGTGGGCAAGGTACCCAAGTCTGGGCATACCCTGCCAACTTAGGGCAAACAAAGCAAACACAAGGAGATGATGGACGGAGCGCTGAAACCTTTCAGACACTCACCCCCAGTCACAGATCTGGGTTGAATCCATCATCGTTCTTTAGCTCACTTTGCCACCTCAGTTCAGACCCAGCTATATGCAAATCAGTCTTCACCCTGTGCCTCATGGGAACAGTCCAGCCTGAACTGCCAAGCCATGTCTTCCCTGAACTGGAACCAAGCATCCTAGGACCGGTTTCTGGGTAACACCTTCATCAGCCACGCTAGCTTGAATCCAGTGGCAAAGTGAACAAGGGACCCACGTCTGGGCATACCCTGCCAACTTAAGGCAAACAAAGCAAACACAAGGAGATGATGGACGGAGCGCTGCAACCTTTCAGACACTCACCCCCAGTCACAGATCTGGGTTGAATCCATCATCGTTCTTTAGCTCACTTTGCCACCTCAGTTCAGACCCAGCTATATGCAAATCAGTCTTGACCCTGTGCCTCATGGGAACAGTCCAGCCTAAACTGCCAAGCCATGTCTTCCCTAAACCGGAAATAAGCATCCTGGGACCGGTTTCTGGGTAACACCCTTCATCAGCCAGGCGAGCTTGAATCCAGTGGCAAAGTGAGCAAGGGACCCACGTCTGGGCATACCTTGCCAACTTAGGGCAAACAAAGCAAACACAAGGAGATGATGGACGGAGCGCTGAAACTTTTCAGACACTCACCCCCAGTCACATATCTGGGTTGAATGCATCATCGTTCTTTAGCTCACTTTGCCACCTTAGTTCAGACCCAGCTATATGCAAATCAGTCTTGACCCTGTGCCTCATGGGAGCAGTCCAGCCAGAACTGCCAAGCCATGTCTTCCCTGAACCAGAAACAAGCATCCTGGGACCAGTTTCTGGGTAACACCCTTCATCAGCCAGGCTAGCTTGAATCCAGTGGCAAAGTGAGCAAGGGACCAATGTCTGGGCATACCCTGCCAACTTAGGGCAAACAAAGCAAACACAAGGAGATGATGGACGGAGCGCTGAAACTTTTCAGACACTCACCCCCAGTCACAGATCTGGGTTGAATCCATCATCGTTCTTTAGCTCACTTTGCCACCTCAGTTCAGACCCAGCTATATGCAAATCAGTCTTGACCCTGTGCCTCATGGGATCAGTCCAGCCCGAGCTGCCAAGCCATGTCTTCCCTGAACCAGAAACAAGCATCCTGGGACCGGTTTCTGGGTAACACCCTTCATCAGCCAGGCTAGCTTGAATCCAGTGGCAAAGTGAACAAGGGACTCACGTCTGGGCAAACCCTGCCAACTTAGGGCAAACAAAGCAAACACAAGGAGATGAGGGACGAAGCGCTGAAACTTTTCAGACACTCACCCCCAGTCACAGATCTGGGTTAAATCCATCATCGTTCTTTGGCTCACTTTGCCACCTCAGTTCAGACCCAGATATATGCAAATCAGTCTTGACCCTGTGCCTCATGGGAACAGTCCAGCCTGAACTGCCAAGCCATGTCTTCCCTGAACCGGAAATAAGCATCCTGGGACCGGTTTCTGGGTAACACCCTTCATCACCCAGGCTAGCTTGAATCCAGTGGCAAAGTGAGCAAGGGTCCCACGTCTGGGCATACCCTGCCAACTTAGGGCAAACAAAGCAAACACAAGGAGATGATGGATGGAGCGCTGAAACTTTTCAGACACTCACCCCCAGTCACAGATCTGGGTTGAATCCATCATCATTCTTTAGCTCACTTTGCCACCTCAGTTCAGACCCAGCTATATGCAAATCAGTCTTGACCCTGTGCCTCATGGTAGCAGTCCAGCCAGAACTGCCAAGCCATGTCTTCCCTGAACCAGAAACAAGCATCCTGGGACCAGTTTCTGGGTAACACCCTTCATCAGCCAGGCTAGCTTGAATCCAGTGGCAAAGTGAACAAGGGACCCACGTCTGGGCATTCCCTGCCAACTTAGGGCAAACAAAGCAAACACAAGGAGATGATGGACGGAGCGCTGAAACTTTTCAGACACTCACCCCCAGTCACAGATCTGGGTTGAATCCATCATCATTCTTTAGCTCACTTTGCCACCTCAGTTCAGACCCAGCTATAAGCAAATCAGTCTTGACCCTGTGCCTCATGGTAGCAGTCCAGCCAGAACTGCCAAGCCATGTCTTCCCTGAACCGGAAACAAGCATCCTGGGACCGGTTTCTGGGTAACACCTTCATCAGCCAGGTTAGCTTGAATCCAGTGGCAAAGTGAGCAAGGGACCCACGTCTGGGCATACCCTGCCAACTTAGGGCAAACAAAGCAAACACAAGGAGATGATGGACGGAGCGCTGAAACTTTTCAGACACTGACCCCCAGTCACAGATCTGGGTTGAATCCATCATCGTTCTTTAGCTCACTTTGCCACCTCAGTTCAGACCCAGCTATATGCAAATCAGTCTTGACCCTGTGCCTCATGGGAACAGTCCAGCCTGAACTGCCAAGCCATGTCATCCCTGAACCGGAAATAAGCATCCTGGGACCGGTTTCTGGGTAACACCCTTCATCAGCCAGGCTAGCTTGAATCCAGTGGCAAAGTGAGCAAGGGACCGACGTCTGGGCATACCCATGCCAACTTAGGGCGAACAAAGCAAACACAAGGAGATGATGGACGGAGCGCTGAAACCTTTCAGACACTCACCCCCAGTCACAGATCTGGGTTGAATCCATCATCGTTCTTTAGCTCACTTTGCCACCTCAGTTCAGACCCAGCTATATGCAAATCAGTCTTGACCCTGTGCCTCATGGGAACAGTCCACCCAGAACTGCCAAGCCATGTCTTCCCTGAACTGGAAACAAGCATCCTGGGACCGGTTTCTGGGTAACACCTTCATCAGCCAGGCTAGCTTGAATCCAGTGGCAAAGTGAGCAAGGGACCCACGTCTGGGCATACCCTGCCAACTTCGGGCAAACAAAGCAAACACAAGGAGATGATGGACGGAGCGCTGAAACTTTTCAGACACTCACCCCCAGTCACAGATCTGGGTTGAATCCATCATCGTTCTTTAGCTCACTTTGCCACCTCAGTTCAGACCCAGCTATATGCAAATCAGTCTTGACCCTGTGCCTCATGGGAACAGTCCAGCCCGATCTGCCAAGCCATGTCTTCCCTGAACCAGAAACAAGCATCCTGGGACCGGTTTCTGGGTAACACCTTCATCAGCCAGGCTAGCTTGAATCCAGTGGCAAAGTGAGCAAGGGACCCACGTCTGGGCATACCCTGCCAACATAGGGCAAACAAAGCAAACACAAGGAGATGATGGACGGAGCGCTGAAACTTTTCAGACACTCACCCCCAGTCACAGATCTAGGTTGAATCCATCATCGTTCTTTAGCTCACTTTGCCACCTCAGTTCAGACCCAGCTATATGCAAATCAGTCTTGACCCTGTGCCTCATGGGAACAGTCCACCCCGAACTGCCAAGCCATGTCTTCCCTGAACTGGAACCAAGCATCTTGGGACCGGTTTCTGGGTAACACCCTTCATCAGCCAGGCTAGCTTGAATCCAGTGGCAAAGTGAGCAAGGGACCCAAGTCTGGGCATACCCTGCCAACTTAGGGCAAACAAAGCAAACACAAGGAGATGATGGACGGAGCGCTGAAACCTTTCAGACACTCACCCCCAGTCACAGATCTGGGTTGAATCCATCATCGTTCTTTAGCTCACTTTGCCACCTCAGTTCAGACCCAGCTATATGCAAATCAGTCTTCACCCTGTGCCTCATGGGAACAGTCCAGCCTGAACTGCCAAGCCATGTCTTCCCTAAACCGGAAATAAGCATCCTGGGACCGGTTTCTGGGTAACACCCTTCATCAGCCAGGCTAGCTTGAATCCAGTGGCAAAGTGAGCAAGGGACCCACGTCTGGGCATACCATGCCAACTTAGGGCAAACAAAGCAAACACAAGGAGATGATGGACGGAGCTCTGAAACTTTTCAGACACTCACCCCCAGTCACAGATCTGGGTTGAATCCATCATCGTTCTTTAGCTCACTTTGACACCTCAGTTCAGACCCAGCAATATGCAAATCAGTCTTGACCCTGTGCCTCATGGGAGCAGTCCAGCCAGAACTGCCAAGCCATGTCTTCCCTGAACCAGAAACAAGCATCCTGGGACCATTTTCTGGGTAACACCCTTCATCAGCCAGGCTAGCTTGAATCCAGTGGCAAAGTGAGCAAGGGACCAATGTCTGGGCATACCCTGCCAACTTAGGGCAAACAAAGCAAACACAAGGAGATGATGGACGGAGCGCTGAAACTTTTCAGACACTCACCCACAGTCACAGATCTGGGTTGAATCCATCATCGTTCTTTAGCTCACTTTGCCACCTCAGTTCAGACCCAACTATATGCAAATCAGTCTTGACCCTGTGCCTCATGGGAGCAGTCCAGCCAGAACTGCCAAGCCATGTCTTCCCTGAACCAGAAACAAGCATCCTGGAACCGGTTTCTGGGTAACACCCTTCATCAGCCAGGCTAGCTTGAATCCAGTGGCAAAGTGAGCAAGGGACCCACGTCTGGGCATACCCTGCCAACTTAGGGCAAACAAAGCAAACACAAGGAGATGATGGACGGATCGCTGAAACTTTTCAGACACTCACCCCCAGTCACAGATCTGGGTTGAATCCATCATCGTTCTTTAGCTCACTTTGCCACCTCAGTTCAGACCCAGCTATATGCAAATCAGTCTTGACCCTGTGCCTCATAGGAACAGTCCACCCCGAACTGCCAAGCCATGTCTTCCCTGAACTGGAAACAAGCATCCTGGGACCGGTTTCTGGGTAACACCCTTCATCAGCCAGGCTAGCTTGAATCCAGTAATCCAGTGGCAAAGTGAGCAAGAGACCCACGTCTGGGCAAACCCTGCCAACTTAGGGCAAACAAAGAAAACACAAGTAGATGATGGACGGAGCGCTGAAACCTTTCAGACACTCACCCCCAGTCACAGATCTGGGTTGAATCCATCATCGTTCTTTAGCTCACTTTGCCACCTCAGTTCAGACCCAGATATATGCAAATCAGTCTTGACCCTGTGCCTCATAGGAACAGTCCACCCCGAACTGCCAAGCCATGTCTTCCCTGAACTGGAAACAAGCATCCTGGGACCGGTTTCTGGGTAACACCTTCATCAGCCAGGCTAGCTTGAATCCAGTGGCAAAGTGAGCAAGAGACCCACGTCTGGGCATACCATGCCAACTTAGGGCAAACAAAGCAAACACAAGGGGATGATGGACGGAGCGCTGAAACATTTCAGACACTCACCCCCAGTCACAGATCTGGGTTGAATCCATCTTCGTTCTTTAGCTCACTTTGCCACCTCAGTTCAGACCCAGCTATATGCAAATAAGTCTTGACCCTGTGCCTCATGGGATCAGTCCAGTCCGAGCTGCCAAGCCATGTCTTCCCTGAACCAGAAACAAGCATCCTGGGACCGGTTTCTGGGTAACACCCTTCATCAGCCAGGCTAGCTTGAATCCAGTGGCAAAGTGAGCAAGGGACCCATGTCTGGGCAAACCCTGCCAACTTAGGGCAAACAAAGCAAACACAAGGAGATGATGGACGGAGTGCTGAAACTTTTCAGACACTCACCCCCAGTCACAGATCTGGGTTAAATCCATCATCGTTCTTTAGCTCACTTTGCCACCTCAGTTCAGACCCAGCTATATGCAAATCAGTCTTGAACCTGTGCCTCATGGGAACAGTCCACCCCGAACTGCCAAGCCATGTATTCCCTGAACTGGAACCAAGCATCCTAGGACCGGTTTCTGGGTAACACCTTCATCAGCCAGGCTAGCTTGAATCCAGTGGCAAAGTGAACAAGGGACCCACGTCTGGGCATACCCTGCCAACTTAGGGCAAACAAAGCAAACACAAGGAGATGATGGACGGAGCGCTGAAACCTTTCAGACACTCACCCCCAGTCACAGATCTGGGTTGAATCCATCATCGTTCTTTAGCTCACTTTGCCACTTCAGTTCAGACCCAGCTATATGCAAATCAGTCTTGACCCTGTGCCTCATGGGAACAGTCCAGCCTGAACTGCCAAGCCATGTCTTCCCTAAACCGGAAATAAGCATCCTGGGACCGGTTTCTGGGTAACACCCTTCATCAGCCAGGCAAGCTTGAATCTAGTGGCAAAGTGAGCAAGGGACCCACGTCTGGGCATACCCTGCCAACTTAGGGCAAACAAAGCAAACACAAGGAGATGATGGACGGAGCGCTGAAACTTTTCAGACACTCACCCCCAGTCACATATCTGGGTTGAATCCATCATCGTTCTTTAGCTCACTTTGCCACCTTAGTTCAGACCCAGCTATATGCAAATCAGTCTTGACCCTGTGCCTCATGGGAGCAGTCCAGCCAGAACTGCCAAGCCATGTCTTCCCTGAACCAGAAACAAGCATCCTGGGACCAGTTTCTGGGTAACACCCTTCATCAGCCAGGCTAGCTTGAATCCAGTGGCAAAGTGAGCAAGGGACCAATGTCTGGGCATACCCTGCCAACTTAGGGCAAACAAAGCAAACACAAGGAGATGATGGACGGAGCGCTGAAACTTTTCAGACACTCACCCCCAGTCACAGATCTGGGTTGAATCCATCATCGTTCTTTAGCTCACTTTGCCACCTCAGTTCAGACCCAACTATATGCAAATCAGTCTTGACCCTGTGCCTCATGGGAGCAGTCCAGCCAGAACTGCCAAGCCATGTCTTCCCTGAACCAGAAACAAGCATCCTGGAACCGGTTTCTGGGTAACACCCTTCATCAGCCAGGCTAGCTTGAATCCAGTGGCAAAGTGAGCAAGGGACCCACGTCTGGGCAAACCCTGCCAACTTAGGGCAAACAAAGCAAACACAAGGAGATGATGGACGGAGCGCTGAAACCTTTCAGACACTCACCCCAGTCACAGATCTGGGTTGAATCCATCATCGTTCTTTAGCTCACTTTGACACCTCAGTTCAGACCCAGCTATATGCAAATCAGTCTTGACCCTGTGCCTCATGGGAACAGTCCAGCCCGAACTGCCAAGCCATGTCTTCCCTGAACTGGAAACAAGCATCCTGGGACCGGTTTCTGGCTAACACCTTCATCAGCCAGGCTAGCTTGAATCCAGTGGCAAAGTGAGCAAGGGACCCACGTCTGGGCATACCCTGCCAACTTAGGGCAAACAAAGCAAACACAAGGAGATGATGGACGGAGCGCTGAAACATTTCAGACACTCACCCCCAGTCACAGATCTGGGTTGAATCCATCTTCGTTCTTTAGCTCACTTTGCCACCTCAGTTCAGACCCAGCTAGATGCAAATCAGTCTTGACCCTGTGCCTCATGGGATCAGTCCAGCCCGAGCTGCCAAGCCATGTCTTCCCTGAACCAGAAACAAGCATCCTGGGACCGGTTTCTGGGTAACACCCTTCATCAGCCAGGCTAGCTTGAATCCAGTGGCAAAGTGAGCAAGAGACCCACGTCTGGGCATACGCTGCCAACTTCGGGCAAACAAAGCAAACACAAGGAGATGATGGACGGAGCACTGAAACTTTTCAGACACTCACCCCCAGTCACAGATCTGGGTTGAATCCATCATCGTTCTTTAGCTCACTTTGCCACCTCAGTTCAGACCCAGCTATATGCAAATCAGTCTTGACCCTGTGCCTCATGGGAACAGTCCAGCCCGATCTGCCAAGCCATGTCTTCCCTGAACCGGAAACAAGCATCCTGGGACCGGTTTCTGGGTAACACCTTCATCAGCCAGGCTAGCTTGAATCCAGTGGCAAAGTGAGCAAGTGACCCACGTCTGGGCATACCCTGCCAACATAGGGCAAACAAAGCAAACACAAGGAGATGATGGACGGAGCGCTGAAACTTTTCAGACACTCACCCCCAGTCACAGATCTAGGTTGAATCCATCATCGTTCTTTAGCTCACTTTGCCACCTCAGTTCAGACCCAGCTATATGCAAATCAGTCTTGACCCTGTGCCTCATGGGAACAGTCCACCCCGAACTGCCAAGCCATGTCTTCCCTGAACTGGAACCAAGCATCTTGGGACCGGTTTCTGGGTAACACCCTTCATCAGCCAGGCTAGCTTGAATCCAGTGGCAAAGTGAGCAAGGGACCCAAGTCTGGGCATACCCTGCCAACTTAGGGCAAACAAAGCAAACACAAGGAGATGATGGACGGAGCGCTGAAACCTTTCAGACACTCACCCCCAGTCACAGATCTGGGTTGAATCCATCATCGTTCTTTAGCTCACTTTGCCACCTCAGTTCAGACCCAGCTATATGCAAATCAGTCTTCACCCTGTGCCTCATGGGAACAGTCCAGCCTGAACTGCCAAGCCATGTCTTCCCTGAACCGGAAATAAGCATCCTGGGACCGGTTTCTGGGTAACACCCTTCATCAGCCAGGCTAGCTTGAATCCAGTGGCAAAGTGAGCAAGGGACCCACGTCTGGGCATACCATGCCAACTTAGGGCAAACAAAGCAAACACAAGGAGATGATGGACGGAGCGCTGAAACTTTTCAGACACTCACCCCCAGTCACAGATCTGGGTTGAATCCATCATCGTTCTTTAGCTCACTTTGACACCTCAGTTCAGACCCAGCAATATGCAAATCAGTCTTGACCCTGTGCCTCATGGGAGCAGTCCAGCCAGAACTGCCAAGCCATGTCTTCCCTGAACCAGAAACAAGCATCCTGGGACCATTTTCTGGGTAACACCCTTCATCAGCCAGGCTAGCTTGAATCCAGTGGCAAAGTGAGCAAGGGACCAACGTCTGGGCATACCCTGCCAACTTAGGGCAAACAAAGCAAACACAAGGAGATGATGGACGGAGCGCTGAAACTTTTCAGACACTCACCCACAGTCACAGATCTGGGTTGAATCCATCATCGTTCTTTAGCTCACTTTGCCACCTCAGTTCAGACCCAACTATATGCAAATCAGTCTTGACCCTGTGCCTCATGGGAGCAGTCCAGCCAGAACTGCCAAGCCATGTCTTCCCTGAACCAGAAACAAGCATCCTGGAACCGGTTTCTGGGTAACACCCTTCATCAGCCAGGCTAGCTTGAATCCAGTGGCAAAGTGAACAAGGGACCCACGTCTGGGCATTCCCTGCCAACTTAGGGCAAACAAAGCAAACACAAGGAGATGATGGACGGAGCGCTGAAACTTTTCAGACACTCACCCCCAGTCACAGATCTGGGTTGAATCCATCATCGTTCTTTAGCTCACTTTGCCACCTCAGTTCAGACCCAGCTATATGCAAATCAGTCTTGACCCTGTGCCTCATAGGAACAGTCCAGCCCGAACTGCCAAGCCATGTCTTCCCTGAACTGGAAACAAGCATCCTGGGACCGGTTTCTGGGTAACACCTTCATCAGCCAGGCTAGCTTGAATCCAGTAATCCAGTGGCAAAGTGAGCAAGAGACCCACGTCTGGGCAAACCCTGCCAACTTAGGGCAAACAAAGCAAACACAAGTAGATGATGGACGGAGCGCTGAAACCTTTCAGACACTCACCCCCAGTCACAGATCTGGGTTGAATCCATCATCGTTCTTTAGCTCACTTTGCCACCTCAGTTCAGACCCAGCTATATGCAAATCAGTCTTCACCCTGTGCCTCATAGGAACAGTCCACCCCCAACTGCCAAGCCATGTCTTCCCTGAACTGGAAACAAGCATCCTGGGACCGGTTTCTGGGTAACACCCTTCATCAGCCAGGCTAGCTTGAATCCAGTGGCAAAGTGAGCAAGAGACCCACGTCTGGGCATACCATGCCAACTTAGGGCAAACAAAGCAAACACAAGGGGATGATGGACGGAGCGCTGAAACATTTCAGACACTCACCCCCAGTCACAGATCTGGGTTGAATCCATCTTTGTTCTTTAGCTCACTTTGCCACCTCAGTTCAGACCCAGCTATATGCAAATAAGTCTTGACCCTGTGCCTCATGGGATCAGTCCAGTCCGAGCTGCCAAGCCATGTCTTCCCTGAACCAGAAACAAGCATCCTGGGACCGGTTTCTGGGTAACACCCTTCATCAGCCAGGCTAGCTTGAATCCAGTGGCAAAGTGAGCAAGGGACCCATGTCTGGGCAAACCCTGCCAACTTAGGGCAAACAAGGCAAACACAAGGAGATGATGGACGGAGCGCTGAAACCTTTCAGACACTTACCCCCAGTCACAGATCTGGGTTGAATCCATCATCGTTCTTTAGCTCACTTTGCCACCTCAGTTCAGACCCAGATATATGCAAATCAGTCTTGACCCTGTGCCTCATGGGAACGGTCCACCCCGAACTGCCAAGCCATGTCTTCCCTGAACTGGAAACAAGCATCCTGGGACCGGTTTCTGGGTAACACCTTCATCAGCCAGGCTAGCTTGAATCCAGTGGCAAAGTGAACAAGGGACCCACGTCTGGGCATACCCTGCCAACTTAGGGCAAACAAAGCAAACACAAGGAGATGATGGACGGAGCGCTGAAACCTTTCAGACACTCACCCCCAGTCACAAATCTGGGTTGAATCCATCATCGTTCTTTAGCTCACTTTGCCACCTCAGTTCAGACCCAGCTATATGCAAATCAGTCTTGACCCTGTGCCTCATGGGAACAGTCCAGCCTAAACTGCCAAGCCATGTCTTCCCTAAACCGGAAATAAGCATCCTGGGACCGGTTTCTGGGTAACACCCTTCATCAGCCAGGCGAGCTTGAATCCAGTGGCAAAGTGAGCAAGGGACCCACGTCTGGGCATACCCTGCCAACTTAGGGCAAACAAAGCAAACACAAGGAGATGATGGACGGAGCGCTGAAACTTTTCAGACACTCACCCCCAGTCACATATCTGGGTTGAATCCATCATCGTTCTTTAGCTCACTTTGCCACCTTAGTTCAGACCCAGCTATATGCAAATCAGTCTTGACCCTGTGCCTCATGGGAGCAGTCCAGCCAGAACTGCCAAGCCATGTCTTCCCTGAACCAGAAACAAGCATCCTGGGACCAGTTTCTGGGTAACACCCTTCATCAGCCAGGCTAGCTTGAATCCAGTGGCAAAGTGAGCAAGGGACCAATGTCTGGGCATACCCTGCCAACTTAGGGCAAACAAAGCAAACACAAGGAGATGATGGACGGAGCGCTGAAACTTTTCAGACACTCACCCCCAGTCACAGATCTGGGTTGAATCCATCATCGTTCTTTAGCTCACTTTGCCACCTCAGTTCAGACCCAACTATATGCAAATCAGTCTTGACCCTGTGCCTCATGGGAGCAGTCCAGCCAGAACTGCCAAGCCATGTCTTCCCTGAACCAGAAACAAGCATCCTGGAACCGGTTTCTGGGTAACACCCTTCATCAGCCAGGCTAGCTTGAATCCAGTGGCAAAGTGAGCAAGGGACCCACGTCTGGGCAAACCCTGCCAACTTAGGGCAAACAAAGCAAACACAAGGAGATGATGGACGGAGCGCTGAAACCTTTCAGACACTCACCCCAGTCACAGATCTGGGTTGAATCCATCATCGTTCTTTAGCTCACTTTGACACCTCAGTTCAGACCCAGCTATATGCAAATCAGTCTTGACCCTGTGCCTCATGGGAACAGTCCAGCCCGAACTGCCAAGCCATGTCTTCCCTGAACTGGAAACAAGCATCCTGGGACCGGTTTCTGGCTAACACCTTCATCAGCCAGGCTAGCTTGAATCCAGTGGCAAAGTGAGCAAGGGACCCACGTCTGGGCATACCCTGCCAACTTAGGGCAAACAAAGCAAACACAAGGAAATGATGGACGGAGCGCTGAAACATTTCAGACACTCACCCCCAGTCACAGATCTGGGTTGAATCCATCTTTGTTCTTTAGCTCACTTTGCCACCTCAGTTCAGACCCAGCTATATGCAAATCAGTCTTGACCCTGTGCCTCATGGGATCAGTCCAGCCCGAGCTGCCAAGCCATGTCTTCCCTGAACCAGAAACAAGCATCCTGGGACCGGTTTCTGGGTAACACCCTTCATCAGCCAGGCTAGCTTGAATCCAGTGGCAAAGTGAACAAGGGACCCACGTCTGGGCAAACCCTGCCAACTTAGGGCAAACAAAGCAAACACAAGGAGATGATGGACGGAGCGCTGAAACTTTTCAGACACTCACCCCCAGTCACAGATCTGGGTTAAATCCATCATCGTTCTTTAGCTCACTTTGCCACCTCAGTTCAGACCCAGATATATGCAAATCAGTCTTGACCCTGTGCCTCATGGGAACAGTCCACCCCGAACTGCCAAGCCATATCTTCCCTGAACCGGAAACAAGCATCCTGGGACCAGTTTCTGGGTAACACCCTTCATCAGCCAGGCTAGCTTGAATCCAGTGGCAAAGTGAGCAAGAGACCCACGTCTGGGCATACCCTGCCAACTTCGGGCAAACAAAGCAAACACAAGGAGATGATGGACGGAGCGCTGAAACTTTTCAGACACTCACCCCCAGTCAAAGATCTGGGTTGAATCCATCATCGTTCTTTAGCTCACTTTGCCACCTCAGTTCAGACCCAGCTATATTCAAATCAGTCTTGACCCTGTGCCTCATGGGAACAGTCCAGCCTGAACTGCCAAGCCATGTCTTCCCTGAACCGGAAATAAGCATCCTGGGACCGGTTTCTGGGTAACACCCTTCATCACCCAGGCTAGCTTGAATCCAGTGGCAAAGTGAGCAAGGGACCCACGTCTGGGCATACCCTGCCAACTTAGGGCAAACAAAGCAAACACAAGGAGATGATGGACGGAGCGCTGAAACTTTTCAGACACTCACCCCCAGTCACAGATCTGGGTTGAATCCATCATCATTCTTTAGCTCACTTTGCCACCTCAGTTCAGACCCAGCTATATGCAAATCAGTCTTGACCCTGTGCCTCATGGTAGCAGTCCAGCCAGAACTGCCAAGCCATGTCTTCCCTGAACCAGAAACAAGCATCCTGGGACCAGTTTCTGGGTAACACCCTTCATCAGCCAGGCTAGCTTGAATCCAGTGGCAAAGTGAACAAGGGACCCACGTCTGGGCATTCCCTGCCAACTTAGGGCAAACAAAGCAAACACAAGGAGATGATGGACGGAGCGCTGAAACTTTTCAGACACTCACCCCCAGTCACAGATCTGGGTTAAATCCATCATCGTTCTTTAGCTCACTTTGCCACCTCAGTTCAGACCCAGCTATATGCAAATCAGTCTTGACCCTGTGCCTCATGGGAACAGTCCAGCCCGAACTTCCAAGCCATGTCTTCCCTGAACCGGAAACAAGCATCCTGGGACCGGTTTCTGGGTAACACCTTCATCAGCCAGGTTAGCTTGAATCCAGTGGCAAAGTGAGCAAGGGACCCACGTCTGGGCATACCCTGCCAACTTAGGGCAAACAAAGCAAACACAAGGAGATGATGGACGGAGCGCTGAAACCTTTCAGACACTCACCCCCAGTCACAGATCTGGGTTGAATCCATCATTGTTCTTTAGCTCACTTTGCCACCTCAGTTCAGACCCAGCTATATGCAAATCAGTCTTGACCCTGTGCCTCATGGGAACAGTCCAGCCTGAACTGCCAAGCCATGTCTTCCCTAAACCGGAAAAAAGCATCCTGGGACCGGTTTCTGGGTAACACCCTTCATCAGCCAGGCTAGCTTGAATCCAGTGGCAAAGTGAGCAAGGGACCGACGTCTGGGCATACCCATCCAACTTAGGGCAAACAAAGCAAACACAAGGAGATGATGGACGGAGCGCTGAAACCTTTCATACACTCACCCCAGTCACAGATCTGGGTTGAATCCATCATCGTTCTTTAGCTCACTTTGCCACCTCAGTTCAGACCCAGCTATATGCAAATCATTCTTGACCCTGTGCCTCATGGGAACAGTCCACCCCGAACTGCCAAGCCATGTCTTCCCTGAACTGGAAACAAGCATCCTGGGACCGGTTTCTGGGTAACACTTTCATCAGCCAGGCTAGCTTGAATCCAGTGGCAAAGTGAGCAAGGAACCCACTTCTGGGCATACCCTGCCAACTTCGGGCAAACAAAGCAAACACAAGGAGATGATGGACGGAGCGCTGAAACTTTTCAGACACTCACCCCCAGTCACAGATCTGGGTTGAATCCATCATCGTTCTTTAGCTCACTTTGCCACCTCAGTTCAGACCCAGCTATATGCAAATCAGTCTTGACCCTGTGCCTCATGGGAACAGTCCAGCCTGAACTGCCAAGCCATGTCTTCCCTGAACCGGAAATAAGCATCCTGGGACCGGTTTCTGGGTAACACCCTTCATCACCCAGGCTAGCTTGAATCCAGTGGCAAAGTGAGCAAGGGACCCACGTCTGGGCATACCTTGCCAACTTAGGGCAAACAAAGCAAACACAAAGAGATGATGGACGGAGCGCTGAAACTTTTCAGACACTCACCCCCAGTCACAGATCTGGGTTGAATCCATCATCGTTCTTTAGCTCACTTTGCCACCTCAGTTCAGACCCAGCTATATACAAATCAGTCTTGACCCTGTGCCTCATGGGAGCAGTCCAGCCAGAACTGCCAAGCCATGTCTTCCCTGAACTGGAAACAAGCATCCTGGGACCAGTTTCTGGGTAACACCCTTCATCAGCCAGGCTAGCTTGAATCCAGTGGCAAAGTGAACAAGGGACCCACGTCTGGGTATACCCTGCCAACTTAGGGCAAACAAAGCAAACACAAGGAGATGATGGACGGAGCGCTGAAACTTTTCAGACACTCACCCCCAGTCACAGATCTGGGTTAAATCCATCATCGTTCTTTAGCTCACTTTGCCACCTCAGTTCAGACCCAGCTATATGCAAATCAGTCTTGACCCTGTGCCTCATGGGAACAGTCCAGCCCGATCTGCCAAGCCATGTCTTCCCTGAACCGGAAACAAGCATCCTGGGACCGGTTTCTGGGTAACACCTTCATCAGCCAGGCTAGCTTGAATCCAGTGGCAAAGTGAGCAAGGGACCCACGTCTGGGCATACCCTGCCAACATAGGGCAAACAAAGCAAACACAAGGAGATAATGGACGGAGCGCTGAAACTTTTCAGACACTCACCCCCAGTCACAGATCTAGGTTGAATCCATCATCGTTCTTTAGCTCACTTTGCCACCTCAGTTCAGACCCAGCTATATGCAAATCAGGCTTGACCCTGTGCCTCATGGGAACAGTCCACCCCGAACTGCCAAGCCATGTCTTCCCTGAACTGGAACCAAGCATCTTGGGACCGGTTTCTGGGTAACACCTTCATCATCCAGGCTAGCTTGTATCCAGTGGCAACGTGAGCAAGGGACCCAAGTCTGGGCATACCCTGCCAACTTAGGGCAAACAAAGCAAACACAAGGAGATGATGGACGGAGCGCTGAAACCTTTCAGACACTCACCCCCAGTCACAGATCTGGGTTGAATCCATCATCGTTCTTTAGCTCACTTTGCCACCTCAGTTCAGACCCAGCTATATGCAAATCAGTCTTCACCCTGTGCCTCATGGGAACAGTCCAGCTTGAACTGCCAAGCCATGTCTTCCCTAAACCGGAAATAAGCATCCTGGGACCGGTTTCTGGGTAACACCCTTCATCAGCCAGGCTAGCTTGAATCCAGTGGCAAAGTGAGCAAGGGACCCACGTCTGGGCATACCATGCCAACTTAGGGCAAACAAAGCAAACACAAGGAGATGATGGACGGAGCGCTGAAACTTTTCAGACACTCACCCCCAGTCACAGATCTGGGTTGAATCCATCATCGTTCTTTAGCTCACTTTGCCACCTCAGTTCAGACCCAGCAATATGCAAATCAGTCTTGACCCTGTGCCTCATGGGAGCAGTCCAGCCAGAACTGCCAAGCCATGTCTTCCCTGAACCAGAAACAAGCATCCTGGGACCAGTTTCTGGGTAACACCCTTCATCAGCCAGGCTAGCTTGAATCCAGTGGCAAAGTGAGCACGGGACCAACGTCTGGGCATACCCTGCCAACTTAGGGCAAACAAAGCAAACACAAGGAGATGATGGACGGAGCGCTGAAACTTTTCAGACACTCACCCACAGTCACAGATCTGGGTTGAATCCATCATCGTTCTTTAGCTCACTTTGCCACCTCAGTTCAGACCCAACTATATGCAAATCAGTCTTGACCCTGTGCCTCATGGGAGCAGTCCAGCCAGAACTGCCAAGCCATGTCTTCCCTGAACCAGAAACAAGCATCCTGGAACCGGTTTCTGGGTAACACCCTTCATCAGCCAGGCTAGCTTGAATCCAGTGGCAAAGTGAACAAGGGACCCACGTCTGGGCATTCCCTGCCAACTTAGGGCAAACAAAGCAAACACAAGGAGATGATGGACGGAGCGCTGAAACTTTTCAGACACTCACCCCCAGTCACAGATCTGGGTTGAATCCATCATCGTTCTTTAGATCACATTGCCACCTCAGTTCAGACCCAGCTATATGCAAATCAGTCTTGACCCTGTGCCTCATAGGAACAGTCCACCCCGAACTGCCAAGCCATGTCTTCCCTGAACTGGAAACAAGCATCCTGGGACCGGTTTCTGGGTAACACCTTCATCAGCCAGGCTAGCTTGAATCCAGTAATCCAGTGGCAAAGTGAGCAAGAGACCCACGTCTGGGCAAACCCTGCCAACTTAGGGCAAACAAAGAAAACACAAGTAGATGATGGACGGAGCGCTGAAACCTTTCAGACACTCACCCCCAGTCACAGATCTGGGTTGAATCCATCATCGTTCTTTAGCTCACTTTGCCACCTCAGTTCAGACAAAGCTATATGCAAATCAGTCTTGACCCTGTGCCTCATAGGAACAGTCCACCCCGAACTGCCAAGCCATGTCTTCCCTGAACTGGAAACAAGCATCCTGGGACCGGTTTCTGGGTAACACCTTCATCAGCCAGGCTAGCTTGAATCCAGTGGCAAAGTGAGCAAGGGACCCACGTCTGGGCATACCCTGCCAACTTAGGGCAAACAAAGCAAACACAAGGAGATGATGGACGGAGCGCTGAAACATTTCAGACACTCACCCCCAGTCACAGATCTGGGTTGAATCCATCTTTGTTCTTTAGCTCACTTTGCCACCTCAGTTCAGACCCAGCTATATGCAAATAAGTCTTGACCCTGTGCCTCATGGGATCAGTCCAGCCCGAGCTGCCAAGCCATGTCTTCCCTGAACCAGAAACAAGAATCCTGGGACCGGTTTCTGGGTAACACCCTTCATCAGCCAGGCTAGCTTGAATCCAGTGGCAAAGTGAGCAAGGGACCCACGTCTGGGCAAACCCTGCCAACTTAGGGCAAACAAAGCAAACACAAGGAGATGATGGACGGAGCACTGAAACTTTTCAGACACTCACCCCCAGTCACAGATCTGGGTTAAATCCATCATCGTTCTTTAGCTCACTTTGCCACCTCAGTTCAGACCCAGCTATATGCAAATCAGTCTTGAACCTGTGCCTCATGGGAACAGTCCACCCCGAACTGCCAAGCCATGTCTTCCCTGAACTGGAACCAAGCATCCTAGGACCGGTTTCTGGGTAACACCTTCATCAGCCAGGCTAGCTTGAATCCTGTGGCAAAGTGAACAAGGGACCCACGTCTGGGCATACCCTGCCAACTTAGGGCAAACAAAGCAAACACAAGGAGATGATGGACGGAGCGCTGAAACCTTTCAGACACTCACCCCCAGTCACAGATCTGGGTTGAATCCATCATCGTTCTTTAGCTCACTTTGCCACCTCAGTTCAGACCCAGCTATATGCAAATCAGTCTTGACCTTGTGCCTCATGGGAACAGTCCAGCCTAAACTGCCAAGCCATGTCTTCCCTGAACCGGAAATAAGCATCCTGGGACCGGTTTCTGGGTAACACCCTTCATCAGCCAGGCGAGCTTGAATCCAGTGGCAAAGTGAGCAAGGGACCCACGTCTGGGCATACCCTGCCAACTTAGGGCAAACAAAGCAAACACAAGGAGATGATGGACGGAGCGCTGAAACTTTTCAGACACTCACCCCCAGTCACATATCTGGGTTGAATCCATCATCGTTCTTTAGCTCACTTTGCCACCTCAGTTCAGACCCAGCTATTTGCAAATCAGTCTTGACCCTGTGCCTCATGGGAGCAGTCCAGCCAGAACTGCCAAGCCATGTCTTCCCTGAACCAGAAACAAGCATCCTGGGACCAGTTTCTGGGTAACACCCTTCATCAGCCAGGCTAGCTTGAATCCAGTGGCAAAGTGAGCAAGGGACCAATGTCTGGGCATACCCTGCCAACTTAGGGCAAACAAAGCAAACACAAGGAGATGATGGACGGAGCGCTAAAACTTTTCAGACACGCACCCCCAGTCACAGATCTGGGTTGAATCCATCATCGTTCTTTAGCTCACTTTGCCACCTCAGTTCAGAACCAGCTATATGCAAATCAGTCTTGACCCTGTGCCTCATGGGAGAAGTCCAGCCAGAACTGCCAAGCCATGTCTCCCCTGAACCAGAAACAAGCATCCTGGAACCGGTTTCTGGGTAACACCCTTCATCAGCCAGGCTAGCTTGAATCCAGTGGCAAAGTGAGCAAGGGACCCACGTCTGGGCAAACCCTGCCAACTTAGGGCAAACAAAGCAAACACAAGGAGATGATGGACGGAGCGCTGAAACCTTTCAGACACTCACCCCCAGTCACAGATCTGGGTTGAATCCATCATCGTTCTTTAGCTCACTTTGCCACCTCAGTTCAGACCCAGCTATATGCAAATCAGTCTTGACCCTGTGCCTCATGGGAACAGTCCAGCCCGAACTGCCAAGCCATGTCTTCCCTGAACTGGAAACAAGCATCGTGGGACCGGTTTCTGGGTAACACCTTCATCAGCCAGGCTAGCTTGAATCCAGTGGCAAAGTGAGCAAGGGACCCACGTCTGGGCATACCCTGCCAACTTAGGGCAAACAAAGCAAACACAAGGAAATGATGGACGGAGCGCTGAAACATTTCAGACACTCACCCCCAGTCACAGATCTGGGTTGAATCCATCTTTGTTCTTTAGCTCACTTTGCCACCTCAGTTCAGACCCAGCTATATGCAAATCAGTCTTGACCCTGTGCCTCATGGTAGCAGTCCAGCCAGAACTGCCAAGCCATGTCTTCCCTGAACCAGAAACAAGCATCCTGGGACCAGTTTCTGGGTAACACCCTTCATCAGCCAGGCTAGCTTGAATCCAGTGGCAAAGTGAACAAGGGACCCACGTCTGGGCATTCCCTGCCAACTTAGGGCAAACAAAGCAAACAAAAGGAGATGATGGACGGAGCGCTGAAACTTTTCAGACACTCACCCCCAGTCACAGATCTGGGTTAAATCCATCATCGTTCTTTAGCTCACTTTGCCACCTCAGTTCAGACCCAGCTATATGCAAATCAGTCTTGACCCTGTGCCTCATGGGAACAGTCCAGCCCGAACTTCCAAGCCATGTCTTCCCTGAACCGGAAACAAGCATCCTGGGACCGGTTTCTGGGTAACACCTTCATCAGCCAGGTTAGCTTGAATCCAGTGGCAAAGTGAGCAAGGGACCCACGTCTGGGCATACCCTGCCAACTTAGGGCAAACAAAGCAAACACAAGGAGATGATGGACGGAGCGCTGAAACCTTTCAGACACTCACCCCCAGTCACAGATCTGGGTTGAATCCATCATCGTTCTTTAGCTCACTTTGCCACCTCAGTTCAGACCCAGCTATATGCAAATCAGTCTTGACCCTGTGCCTCATGGGAACAGTCCAGCCTGAACTGCCAAGCCATGTCTTCCCTAAACCGGAAATAAGCATCCTGGGACCGGTTTCTGGGTAACACCCTTCATCAGCCAGGCTAGCTTGAATCCAGTGGCAAAGTGAGCAAGGGACCGACGTCTGGGCATACCCATCCAACTTAGGGCAAACAAAGCAAACACAAGGAGATGATGGACGGAGCGCTGAAACCTTTCATACACTCACCCCCAGTCACAGATCTGGGTTGAATCCATCATCGTTCTTTAGCTCACTTTGCCACCTCAGTTCAGACCCAGCTATATGCAAATCAGTCTTGACCCTGTGCCTCATGGGAACAGTCCACCCCGAACTGCCAAGCCATGTCTTCCCTGAACTGGAAACAAGCATCCTGGGACCGGTTTCTGGGTAACACCTTCATCAGCCAGTCTAGCTTGAATCCAGTGGCAAAGTGAGCAAGGGACCCACTTCTGGGCATACCCTGCCAACGTAGGGCAAACAAAGCAAACACAAGGAGATGATGGACGGAGCGCTGAAACATTTCAGACACTCACCCCCAGTCACAGATCTGGGTTGAATCCATCTTTGTTCTTAAACTCACTTTGCCACCTCAGTTCAGACCCAGCTATATGCAAATCAGTCTTGACCCTGTGCCTCATGGGATCAGTCCAGCCCGAGCTGCCAAGCCATGTCTTCCCTGAACCAGAAACAAGCATCCTGGGACCGGTTTCTGGGTAACACCCTTCATCAGCCAGGCTAGCTTGAATCCAGTGGCAAAGTGAGCAAGGGACCCACGTCTGGGCAAACCCTGCCAACCTAGGGCAAACAAAGCAAACACAAGGAGATGATGGACCGAGCGCTGAAACTTTTCAGACACTCATCCCCAGTCACAGATCTGGGTTGAATCCATCATCGTTCTTTAGCTCACATTGCCACCTCAGTTCATACCCAGCTATATGCAAATCAGTCTTGACCCTGTGCCTCATGGGAACAGTCCAGCCTGAACTGCCAAGCCATGTCTTCCCTGAACCGGAAATAAGCATCCTGGGACCGGTTTCTGGGTAACAATCTTCATCACCCAGGCTACCTTGAATCCAGTGGCAATGTGAGCAAGGGACCCACGTCTGGGCATACCCTGCCAACTTAGGGCAAACAAAGCAAACACAAGGAGATGATGGACGGAGCGCTGAAACTTTTCAGACACTCACCCCCAGTCACAGATCTGGGTTGAATCCATCATCGTTCTTTAGCTCACTTTGCCACCTCAGTTCAGACCCAGCTATATGCAAATCAGTCTTGACCCTGTGCCTCATGGGAACAGTCCAGCCCGAACTTCCAAGCCATGTCTTCCCTGAACCGGAAACAAGTATCCTGGGACCTGTTTCTGGGTAACACCTTCATCAGCCAGGTTAGCTTGAATCCAGTGGCAAAGTGAGCAAGGGACCCACGTCTGGGCATACCCTGCCAACTTAGGGCAAACAAAGCAAACACAAGGAGATGATGGACGGAGCGCTGAAACCTTTCAGACACTCACCCCCAGTCACAGATCTGGGTTGAATCCATCATCGTTCTTTAGCTCACTTTGCCACCTCAGTTCAGACCCAGCTATATGCAAATCAGTCTTGACCCTGTGCCTCATGGGAACAGTCCAGCCTGAACTGCCAAGCCATGTCTTCCCTAAACCGGAAATAAGCATCCTGGGACCGGTTTCTGGGTAACACCCTTCATCAGCCAGGCTAGCTTGAATCCAGTGGCAAAGTGAGCAAGGGACCGACGTCTGGGCATACCCATCCAACTTAGGGCAAACAAAGCAAACACAAGGAGATGATGGACGGAGCGGTAAAACCTTTCATACACTCACCCCCAGTCACAGATCTGGGTTGAATCCATCATCGTTCTTTAGCTCACTTTGCCACCTCAGTTCAGACCCAGCTATATGCAAATCAGTCTTGACCCTGTGCCTCATGGGAACAGTCCACCCCGAACTGCCAAGCCATGTCTTCCCTGAACTGGAAACAAGCATCCTGGGACCGGTTTCTGGGTAACACCTTCATCAGCCAGGCTAGCTTGAATCCAGTGGCAAAGTGAGCAAGGGATCCACTTCTGGGCATACCCTGCCAACTTAGGGCAAACAAATCAAACACAAGGAGATGATGGACGGAGCGCTGAAACTTTTCAGACACTCACCCCCAGTCACAGATCTGGGTTGAATCCATCTTTGTTCTTTAGCTCACTTTGCCACCTCAGTTCAGACCCAGCTATATGCAAATCAGTCTTGACCCTGTGCCTCATGGGATCAGTCCAGCCCGAGCTGCCAAGCCATGTCTTCCCTGAACCAGAAACAAGCATCCTGGGACCGGTTTCTGGGTAACACCCTTCATCAGCCAGGCTAGCTTGAATCCAGTGGCAAAGTGAGCAAGGGACCCACGTCTGGGCAAACCCTGCCAACTTAGGGCAAACAAAGCAAACACAAGGAGATGATGGACCGAGCGCTGAAACTTTTCAGACACTCACCCCCAGTCACAGATCCGGGTTGAATCCATCATCGTTCTTTAGCTCACATTGCCACCTCAGTTCAGACCCAGCTATATGCAAATCAGTCTTGACCCTGTGCCTCATGGGAACAGTCCAGCCTGAACTGCCAAGCCATGTCTTCCCTGAACCGGAAATAAGCATCCTGGGACCGGTTTCTGGGTAACACCCTTCATCACCCAGGCTAGCTTGAATCCAGTGGCAAAGTGAGCAAGGGACCCACGTCTGGGCATACCCTGCCAACTTAGGGCAAACAAAGCAAACACAAGGAGATGATGGACAGAGCGCTGAAACTTTTCAGACACTCACCCCAGTCACAGATCTGGGTTGAATCCATCATCGTTCTTTAGCTCACTTTGCCACCTCAGTTCAGACCCAGCTATATGCAAATCAGTCTTGACCCTGTGCCTCATGGGAGCAGTCCAGCCAGAACTGCCAAGCCATGTCTTCCCTGAACTAGAAACAAGCATCCTGGGACCAGTTTCTGCGTAACACCCTTCATCAGCCAGGCTAGCTTGAATCCAGTGGCAAAGTGAACAAGGGACCCACGTCTGGGCATACCCTGCCAACTTAGGGCAAACAAAGCAAACACAAGGAGATGATGGACGGAGCGCTGAAACCTTTCAGACACTCACCCCCAGTCACAGATCTGGGTTGAATCCATCATCGTTCTTTAGCTCACTTTGCCACCTCAGTTCAGACCCAGCTATATGCAAATCAGTCTTGACCCTGTGCCTCATGGGAACAGTCCAGCCTGAACTGCCAAGCCATGTCTTCCCTAAACCGGAAATAAGCATCCTGGGACCGGTTTCTGGGTAACACCCTTCATCAGCCAGGCTAGCTTGAATCCAGTGGCAAAGTGAGCAAGGGACCGACGTCTGGGCATACCCATCCAACTTAGGGCAAACAAAGCAAACACAAGGAGATGATGGACGGAGCGCTAAAACCTTTCTACACTCACCCCCAGTCACAGATCTGGGTTGAATCCATCATCGTTCTTTAGCTCACTTTGCCACCTCAGTTCAGACCCAGCTATATGCAAATCAGTCTTGACCCTGTGCCTCATGGGATCAGTCCAGCCCGAGCTGCCAAGCCATGTCTTCCCTGAACCAGAAACAAGCATCCTGGGACCGGTTTCTGGGTAACACCCTTCATCAGCCAGGCTAGCTTGAATCCAGTGGCAAAGTGAGCAAGGGACCCACGTCTGGGCAAACCCTGCCAACCTAGGGCAAACAAAGCAAACACAAGGAGATGATGGACCGAGCGCTGAAACTTTTCAGACACTCATCCCCAGTCACAGATCTGGGTTGAATCCATCATCGTTCTTTAGCTCACATTGCCACCTCAGTTCATACCCAGCTATATGCAAATCAGTCTTGACCCTGTGCCTCATGGGAACAGTCCAGCCTGAACTGCCAAGCCATGTCTTCCCTGAACCGGAAATAAGCATCCTGGGACCGGTTTCTGGGTAACAATCTTCATCACCCAGGCTACCTTGAATCCAGTGGCAAAGTGAGCAAGGGACCCAAGTCTGGGCATACCCTGCCAACTTAGGGCAAACAAAGCAAACACAAGGAGATGATGGACGGAGCGCTGAAACTTTTCAGACACTCACCCCCAGTCACAGATCTGGGTTGAATCCATCATCGTTCTTTAGCTCACTTTGCCACCTCAGTTCAGACCCAGCTATATGCAAATCAGTCTTGACCCTGTGCCTCATGGGAACAGTCCAGCCCGAACTTCCAAGCCATGTCTTCCCTGAACCGGAAACAAGCATCCTGGGACCTGTTTCTGGATAACACCTTCATCAGCCAGGTTAGCTTGAATCCAGTGGCAAAGTGAGCAAGGGACCCACGTCTGGGCATACCCTGCCAACTTAGGGCAAACAAAGCAAACACAAGGAGATGATGGACGGAGCGCTGAAACCTTTCAGACACTCACCCCCAGTCACAGATCTGGGTTGAATCCATCATCGTTCTTTAGCTCACTTTGCCACCTCAGTTCAGACCCAGCTATATGCAAATCAGTCTTGACCCTGTGCCTCATGGGAACAGTCCAGCCTGAACTGCCAAGCCATGTCTTCCCTAAACCGGAAATAAGCATCCTGGGACCGGTTTCTGGGTAACACCCTTCATCAGCCAGGCTAGCTTGAATCCAGTGGCAAAGTGAGCAAGGGACCGACGTCTGGGCATACCCATCCAACTTAGGGCAAACAAAGCAAACACAAGGAGATGATGGACGGAGCGCTAAAACCTTTCATACACTCACCCCCAGTCACAGATCTGGGTTGAATCCATCATCGTTCTTTAGCTCACTTTGCCACCTCAGTTCAGACCCAGCTATATGCAAATCAGTCTTGACCCTGTGCCTCATGGGAACAGTCCACCCCGAACTGCCAAGCCATGTCTTCCCTGAACTGGAAACAAGCATCCTGGGACCGGTTTCTGGGTAACACCTTCATCAGCCAGGCTAGCTTGAATCCAGTGGCAAAGTGAGCAAGGGATCCACTTCTGGGCATACCCTGCCAACTTAGGGCAAACAAATCAAACACAAGGAGATGATGGATGGAGCGCTGAAACATTTCAGACACTCACCCCCAGTCACAGATCTGGGTTGAATCCATCTTTGTTCTTTAGCTCACTTTGCCACCTCAGTTCAGACCCAGCTATATGCAAATCAGTCTTGACCCTGTGCCTCATGGGATCAGTCCAGCCCGAGCTGCCAAGCCATGTCTTCCCTGAACCAGAAACAAGCATCCTGGGACCGGTTTCTGGGTAACACCCTTCATCAGCCAGGCTAGCTTGAATCCAGTGGCAAAGTGAGCAAGGGACCCACGTCTGGGCAAACCCTGCCAACTTAGGGCAAACAAAGCAAACACAAGGAGATGATGGACCGAGCGCTGAAACTTTTCAGACACTCACCCCCAGTCACAGATCTGGGTTGAATCCATCATCGTTCTTTAGCTCACATTGCCACCTCAGTTCAGACCCAGCTATATGCAAATCAGTCTTGACCCTGTGCCTCATGGGAACAGTCCAGCCTGAACTGCCAAGCCATGTCTTCCCTGAACCGGAAATAAGCATCCTGGGACCGGTTTCTGGGTAACACCCTTCATCACCCAGGCTAGCTTGAATCCAGTGGCAAAGTGAGCAAGGGACCCACGTCTGGGCATACCCTGCCAACTTAGGGCAAACAAAGCAAACACAAGGAGATGATGGACAGAGCGCTGAAACTTTTCAGACACTCACCCCAGTCACAGATCTGGGTTGAATCCATCATCGTTCTTTAGCTCACTTTGCCACCTCAGTTCAGACCCAGCTATATGCAAATCAGTCTTGACCCTGTGCCTCATGGGAGCAGTCCAGCCAGAACTGCCAAGCCATGTCTTCCCTGAACTAGAAACAAGCATCCTGGGACCAGTTTCTGCGTAACACCCTTCATCAGCCAGGCTAGCTTGAATCCAGTGGCAAAGTGAACAAGGGACCCACGTCTGGGCATACCCTGCCAACTTAGGGCAAACAAAGCAAACACAAGGAGATGATGGACGGAGCGCTGAAACCTTTCAGACACTCACTCCCAGTCACAGATCTGGGTTGAATCCATCATCGTTCTTTAGCTCACTTTGCCACCTCAGTTCAGACCCAGCTATATGCAAATCAGTCTTGACCCTGTGCCTCATGGGAACAGTCCAGCCTGAACTGCCAAGCCATGTCTTCCCTAAACCGGAAATAAGCATCCTGGGACCGGTTTCTGGGTAACACCCTTCATCAGCCAGGCTAGCTTGAATCCAGTGGCAAAGTGAGCAAGGGACCGACGTCTGGGCATACCCATCCAACTTAGGGCAAACAAAGCAAACACAAGGAGATGATGGACGGAGCGCTAAAACCTTTCTACACTCACCCCCAGTCACAGATCTGGGTTGAATCCATCATCGTTCTTTAGCTCACTTTGCCACCTCAGTTCAGACCCAGCTATATGCAAATCAGTCTTGACCCTGTGCCTCATGGGAACAGTCCACCCCGAACTGCCAAGCCATGTCTTCCCTGAACTGGAAACAAGCATCCTGGGACCGGTTTCTGGGTAACACCTTCATCAGCCAGGCTAGCTTGAATCCAGTGGCAAAGTGAGCAAGGGACCCACGTCTGGGCAAACCCTGCCAACTTAGGGCAAACAAAGCAAACACAAGGAGATGATGGACCGAGCGCTGAAACTTTTCAGACACTCACCCCCAGTCACAGATCTGGGTTGAATCCATCTTTGTTCTTTAGCTCACTTTGCCACCTCAGTTCAGACCCAGCTATATGCAAATCAGTCTTGACCCCGTGCCTCCTGGGAGCAGTCCAGCCAGAACTGCCAAGCCATGTCTTCCCTGAACTTAGGGGGGCTAAGAGTGTTTTATACCCGCTCCTTTCCCTCTCTCTCTTGTTGTTCAAATGGTTCTTTCTGTCTAAGCCACAACATTTTTCTTTTTGACAAGAAAACGTATCTCCAAAATCAGGGGACTGCGATGGGGGCAGCCTTCGCACCCATGTACGCTAACATCTATAAGGGATGGTGGGAGAAAAAAATTGCTTGGGCAGACAGTAATGCAGAGTACACCAATAAGATATCCATGTGGGTACGTTTTATTGATGACTTGTTTATTTTATGGGAGGGGGTTGAAACATCTCTATGTAAGTATACTGCAATTCTAAATGCCAACCCATACAATATACAATTGACTGCTAATTGGAGTCTGCAAAAGATTGACTTCCTGGATGTGAAATTGCAAGTATTGGTGACTCACTACAAACAAAGTGTCAGGCCCTAGCAACCGGCTACGCACTGACTGCAACGAGACGGGGGTATACGGAAGTAATCCGACTCGTATGAACTATGTTTCCCGGCATGCATAGTGTGAGTCACGCCCCACGTGACTCGGACGCGACGCTGCAACCGGATATAGTCCCAACAGGAAGATCGGACGCTGCCGATTATTCCTGGCGGATTGCCAGGTCTGCAGTTTTCTGGTTCTCCAAGTTGGCGGCGCTAGGCGTGCGACTTGCACCTTTCTGGATTACTGCGGTTTCAGGTCCGGATGGTCTGGGCTCTTTGTCTCATCCCCCGAGAGCGCCTTGTTCGCTCCTTTGTTGGCGAGACCGCTCCTTAGCGGTCTTTTGCAGAGGAGCGTGTTAGCGCTCCGTGGTACTTTGATTTTCTTCGCGCTCCTCTGTTGGAAGAGACAGGGTGTTCTCCCCCTTGATCTCATTGCAGAGGAGCGCCCAGCAAGTATCCTTGGGCATTCTTCACCTCACTCCCTGTTGGAGAGACCCGACTGCGGCTGGGGTTTCATGCAGGGAGCCGGTACCTTCCTTCTTCAGCCGGACAAGAGGGTTCCCGGTAAGAGGGGAAGAAGGTATGCAGAGGAACTGCTCATAGCAGTATTGATGTAGAGATAACTTTGACATACTGTAAACTCTACAGACTTGGGTTGCTGTTATTGCTATCTGGTGATAAGGCAGAACAATTACTGGTTGATACACCAAGAGGGACTTTCCTCAGTGAAGTAACTTGAGTCCCTCAGGGTTTCGTGGTCCCTGAACAGTATTTTGGTGGCATTGTACAAGGTTTGATTGTACTTCTGCCGTTCATTATTTATTCATGTTTGGTTGTCTTTATATATTATTTCCTAGGAGAGAGAGACTTCTGAGGGTGTGCAGGAAGCTGTTGCATTTCATAACAAACGTATCCACATGTACCCTTGGGTAGGTGGGGGGAACACTACTCTCTTGTTTACTGTGGGGGAACCTTTACATTGATACAGGAACTGGTTTCATTGTGTGTTCTCTTTTCCCACTAGTTCCATGCTGGAGGTTTGCAACCACCCTCTTCTCTCTTATGGTATCGCGCACACTCTTTTATTTACAGGTAGTGTGTTACAACTAATGCAATTGCTTATATGGTATGTTTCATCTGTTGGAGTCGTATGAAACGCCAGCTGGGTATTGACGTTGTGTTTATTGTATCCTCCTCAGGTCTCCCTCCATGCTGTCCCTACCCTTTCCTTCCCTCGCTTGACTATCCCACTAGTCCATGTTTATTTACATTCCGGACTTGGGGCAGTCGAGAAGTGGACCCCTTTGAGCATCAGCACAACCCCGAGGAATCTGGAAGGTGGAACCTGACACAAAGATTTTTCGAAAAAAGACTGCCTGTAATTCGATTTTACATGGTAACAGTGGACACCCTTGTTCTCTAAAGGGGAGTATCCCATATAGTCAACTATTGAGGGCTCGCTGAATCTGTTCCACTGATGAATTATTTCAAAATGAAGCCAGTTTGATGATTATGAGATTTGCAGAAAGGGGGTATCCTATGAGGGTCCTCAGAGAAGCTAAACAAAGGGTTTTAACTAAAAACAGGGAACAGCTGCTGAACACACAAGCTTCGTCTACTCCAACAGGTGGGGCAGATGGAGACCAGGACCGAGCTATATGCTTTTTATGGGATACAATATGGAACACAGCTTTATCAGTTCACTGATCAATAAGAACTGGCACATGTTGAAACATGATGAACATTTGAGAGATGTAGTTGGTCAGCACCCCAAGATTACATATCTAAAAGCACCTTCTCTGGGAGATATGTTAACTAGATCCATGTATCATCCAGAATCCAATTGGCTGACTGAAAGAAATTTCGGTTTCAGAAAATGTGCCACTTGCAAGGCTTGTAAATTTGGTCTCAATTGTACGGAATATAAGACATTTGAGTGTAGGATGATCAAAATCAAAGAACTGTTAACTTGTGAAACAGAATTTGTTGTATATGCATTGGAATGTGGCTTTGGACTGCGTTATGTGGTCAGCACAATCAATCGGTTAAAACCTAGGATTTTGCAGCACATCAGGGCCATTAAACATCAGGATCGCACCTACCCCATGGCCAAGCATTTTTGGGAACAGCATCAAGGTGTTATGACCTCTTTTCAATACTATGGTTTGAAACACATTAGAGCACATCCACGTAGAGGTAACAGGGAATTAGAATTGCGCCAATGTGAATCATGTATGATCATTCTTCTAGGCACTGAGAAACCATGGGGCCATAACATTGATGCTGAACTTTATGTCCATCTATGAGTCTGATTT
Organism: Calotriton arnoldi; assembly: GCA_963921515.1. Lineage (NCBI taxonomy): Eukaryota > Metazoa > Chordata > Amphibia > Caudata > Salamandridae > Calotriton > Calotriton arnoldi. The sequence continues at coordinate 353,605 of CAWUFW010014650.1, read as the reverse complement.
TACTTGCACTGTGTTCTGAGCCCCATCCAAGGTTCTGATTTAAGGTGTGTGAAATATACAATTAGAGATCACTCAGATTTTTTTGTATTCCCTTGGATATTTATTTTGTATTCCCTCAGATTTTTTTAGCCCGCTTTCTATATATGAGGATATAGGTGTATGCTTCACAAATTGACCCGATGTGACCCCTGATGGATGTCAACTAATGAACACACTTGCACTTTGAACAGTATTGGATAATAATACAATGAGATGGCACTACATTTTGTGGCGCTCTAATTGAGTTTTTATCATGTTATGGGACAAGGCCGGACTGTCTATTGGAGTCATCAGATGCAGTCTCTTGATTCGAATGTTTTAGGGGAACAGGGATAGATACATTTGCACTTATTTCTATTGTATTGAAATATTTATTGTATGTATTTTTGACTGGATTAGTGAACTTGTATGTCTTTTTAGAGATTACTTATTTATCTCCCCTTTATGGTGGTTATTTATAATAAGAGTTGGCTATTACAGATGCACTTGCAATTTATATCCCTTCAAGCAGTTGGGGGATGCAATAATTTAGAGCAATTTGACCAATGGATATATTAGACACATGTCAGTGCACTTTATGAGATTTGTGCAATATGTTGAGTAGCATGAGTACTTTATATTTATTTTTGACATGTCCGTGCACTTTATGGGTTTCGTGCAATATGATAGAAGCATTAGCACTTTATAATTTGGATATTGACACTTGCTGGATCGAGAATGATTGTTTTCATATATTTGTATTCATACAGAAATAATTTGGGGAATGTACGATCTGAATAGTGTCATATTTACACAAGACCTTTGTATTATTTGTGTTTACAACCTTTACTACTCATATGTTTATATTGTTTTTTCTCTTGCTGATTCATATGACAGAGTATTCTTTTTCCAGCCATGGAAAATATTTAAGTGGTGCATGTTCTCCCGTTTCCCCTCCTCTGAATTATTTCAGTTGAAGGTCTTTAATATGCAATTATTGTGGATTAATGTGACTGCACCAGGATTTCCCCTTGAGAATTCCAACATGGCCGACACCCATTGACGATAGTACCTCTTTTAAACATTCTAGATTTTGCCAACAGGAAGTGTAGAACGTGGAGGTATGAGTCGCTTTTTAAAACACAGGTTGTGGGGTAGATGGGATAGCCGGTTGAAGGCGCAAGCTGAAACGCGTAGGCTTCTCTTGTGGGGTGTTGCTGAGACATTTGTTCACATGTAATAATAAAATTCACCCAGCACTTGGACCCGTGGCCATGCTGTTGTTTTTACGGATATGAGGGAAAGTGCGGCTGGACTAACCTGAGTGAATGGATAGTCGTTATGGAGGAATATATATATATGTGATCAAGGCCTGCAAAGGCCGAAACGCGTCATGGCGGCACAGCGAACTACTCAATAAAGAAAAAAATATCGCACAAGAAAGTGGAGTCCGTTCCTGTTTCTGATTCCATTTATCAGGGAATCGTAAAAGAACAAAAGGATTTGGTTTGATATATATATATATATATTACCTACTGGTGATCACCAGTAGGTAATATATATATATATATAACTTACGCTTCGTTTGACGGAGCATTGTAAATTTTTCATAACTAATTTGCCAGTCACTACAGTTGCTGTCTTAACAATTTCATGGTGATCCGTCAAGCGGGGGCCGAGAAAAAGGGGGGGGCCTGAAACACCTTTTCTCCATGTTAATTTTCATAGGAAACTTTAGACACGGCTACAGTCCGAACTGCTGTACGGAATTACACAAAATTTGGCAGAAAGGTAGCTCTTGGTCCAGAAAGGTACCTTTTTGTTAAATGGTATAAATCCGTTCAGTAGTTGAGGAGAAATTTAAAGAAATTATAAATTGTATATCTGGGGATGCAGAGGATCCGTGACCCCTCCCAATCTCGTGCCTGAGGTCTGATTGGCTGCCAATATTTCAAACCAGGAAGTGTTGGCAGACATCTTGTGACTTGGTTGAATTGAACCGAGTCACAAGAAAAAAAAATTCGAAAAAAAGAAAAGGGGGCAGGGTAGAAACACCCTGACACCCTAGGGCCAAAAAAGCATTTTTTGTAAAAATAACTTTGCCAGGAGAGGTGCTGGATCTTTGACTTCCGCCGGGAAAAAAACCAGATACTGGGACTCCCGCACTTTGTTTAATTTAGGCCCCCGGGTGGGCCAGCTCCCGGGGGAAGTTTCAATATGTAGGAGGGGGGTGCATGGGGCCCCCCTCTAGATTCCTTAAAGCCCTGGGGACCGCCACCTCCCTGAGGCATTCTTGAATATTTATGCAGGGTTGCCCTAGCGGCAACCCCCGTGCCTTGGGGACCTCCCCAGGGCAAATTAAATATTTAATAGTGATGCAGGTGGCCCGTGCGGCCCCCTTGCAGCACCAGGGACTGCCACCTCCCGGAGGCTAAACACAAGAGAAGTGCGGAGGGCCACGCAGCCCCCTTCCTTTATTTAAACAAATTAAATAATAGAAAAAGAAAGGTCAGGCCCCTGGGGATGGGGTCCCTGGGGCCAAAATTGACCCAGGAGGGGGGCAGCATGCCCCCCTCCCTTTTATTTGATAAAAAAAGAATTTAACAAAGGGGCAAGCCCTGTAGACCCCATCCCCCGGGGCCAGGCCTTTATATATATATATTTTTTAAATATATAAAGGCCTGGCCCCAAGGGATGGGGTCCCCAAGCCGCAATTGGCCTGGGGAGGGGGGCTGTGCGGCCCCCTTCCCTTTTAAAAAAAATATATAAAGGCCTGCCCTCGGGGATGGGGTCCCAGGGCTGAAATCGGCCACAGGAGGGGGGGCCATGCGGCCCCCCTCCCATGTAAAAAAATATATAAAATAAAGGGCAGGCCTCGGGGATGGGGTCCCTGGTGCCACAATTGGCCCAGGGAAGGGAGGCCACGCGGCCCCCCTTCCTTTATTTGACAGAAAAAAAAGAAAGGGCCAGGCCTAGGGGATGAGGTCCCTGGGGCTGAAAAATGCCCAAGGGAAGGGGGGTCATGCAGCCCCCCTTCCTTTATTTAAAAAAAATTTAATATTAGAAAAAAGAAATGCCAGGCCACCGGGGGATGGGGTTCCCGGAGGAGGGGGGCCACGAGGCCCACTCTCTTTTTTTATACTTTTTTTTTTTTAAAGTGGCAGTCCCCGGGGACCCCATCCTTTATATATATATATATATTTTATTTTTTTAAATATATAAAGGCCTGGCCCCGGATGATGGGGTCCCCGGGGCCGAAATTGGCCTGTAGTTGGGGGGCCGCATGGCCCCCCTCCCCTTTAAAAAAAATATATAAAGGCCTGGCCCCAGGGGACGGGGTCCATGGGGCTGAAATCGGCCTTGGGAGGGAGGCTGCGTGGCCCCCCTCCCTTGTAAAGAAACAAATTATAAAATAAAGGGCAAGCCCAGGGGAATGGGGTGCCTGGGGCTAAAAGTGGCCCAGGGAAGGGGGGGCCCCGTGTCCCCACTTCCTTTATTTTACAAACAAAAAAGAAAAAAAATTAAATGGCTGGGCCCCGGGGAATGGGCTCCCTGGGCCAAAAATGGCCCAGGGAAGGGGGCCACATGGCCACCTTCCTTTATTTTAATTAAATTATAAAGGAAAAAGGGCCAGGCCTCCTGGGGATGGGGTCCCGGGGCTAAAATCGGACCGGGAGGGCGGGCCGCTTAGCTCCCTCTCCCTTTTTTTTAATAAAAAAAGAATTTTAAAAAAGGGCAGGCAGGCCCCCCTTCCTAAAAAATAGAAGCAAAAAAAAAGCTGGCAACTTGCCAGAGGCCCCCGCCCCCTTTCTCCACCACTCTACAAACGCGCCTTCTGACACGCTGCTGGTTGGGGGATGAAGTCCCCTTGGCTGCTGAGGGTCCTTAGGGGCCAACAAGACCTCCTGTTACCTCCAGTAAGCCCCACACAGTGGGATTACTGAGAGGTGGTCAGAGGCCATGCACCCTTTCTCCACCACTCTGCAAACGTGCCTCTCCGCGCACTGCTGGTGGGGAGATGAGGTCACCTTGCCTCCTGAGGGACTCAGGACTAAAGTGGATTTCATCTCCCAAGCAGCAGTGCGCCAGGAGGCACGTTTGCCGAGTGGTGTTGAAAGGGGGTGTGGCCTCTGATGACCTCTCAGCAATCCAGTTGTGAGGGTCTTATTGGAGGTAACAGGAGGGCTAGTTGGCCCCCAAGGATCCCCAAGAGCTGAGGGAATTTCATCCCCCAACTAGTAGTGTGCCAGAAGGCACATCTGCAGAGTGGTGGAGAAGGGGGGCGTGGCCACCAAAAACCTCTCAGCAAACCCACTGTGTGGGACTTGCTGGAGGTAACAGGAGGGGTAGTTGGCCCCCAAGGACCCTCAATAGCCAAGGGGACTTCATCCCTCTACTAGTAAACAAATAAACCTTTTAAAAACAATCACAGTCACCGGATGATGTCATCAGTAATGTCATTTGAGATGTCATCAGTGATGTCATGAGTGATGTCACTGACCATATCATGAGTGATGTAATATGTGAGGTCATAAGCAGTGCATTGCGGGGGAGTGAGTTATAGTTACCTCACTAACTATAACGGCTGAATTTCAATATTTTTGTATGAGTGAAATCTGAGCCTAACTGTAATGTCTCTGTAACCTTTTTTTTTCAGCGAATATATATATATACATATATATATCACAAAGTCACCCAAAACGGAAGGAGCCAACACAGGTAAGTTTGCCTTCAAATGTTCAATGGAGGTTGTCGAGTAAAAGTCAAAGCGTAGCACATACACAATGAATTCAGCCTCGAGCCGACGCGTTTCATGCTACTGCACTTCTTCATGGACTTGGCTGGACCGGGCATGCACACAAGTTTTTCAGAGCACCTGAATTCTCTATAAGTACCTGCCCCAGTGGGCGTGGCTGACCGCTCAGCCTGCTGGTACTTGTGGTGCACTAGTGTTACTACAGTGAGTTCGTAGTGCATCCCAGATTTTGCAAAAAATAAAAAAACCACAGTGGGCTGTTGTGCCTTCTTTGATCATTTACCCACATCTCAGCACCTCCATGCCGGCTCCTGTCCCTCAATGGTTCTGCCGGTTGGCGTTCCCAAGGGTCTGCCTCGATGCAGCGGGCTCCTTCCACGACGTAGGCAGGCCGTTAAAATTCCATCACAAAGTCACCCAAAACGGAAGGAGCCAACACAGGTAAGTTTGCCTTCAAATGTTCAATGGAGGTTGTCGAGTAAAAGTTAAAGCGTAGCACATACACAATGAATTCAACCATGAGCCGACGCGTTTCATGCTACTGCACTTCTTCATGGGCTTGGCTGGACCGGGCATGCACACAAGTTTTTCAAAGCTCCTGAATTCTCTATAAGTACCTGCCCCAGTGGGCGTGGCTGACCGCTCAGCCTGCTGGTACTTGTGGTGCACTAGTGTTACTACAGTGAGTTCGTAGTGCATCCCAGATTTTGCAAAAATAAAAAAACCACAGTGGGCTGTTGTGCCTTCTTTGATCATTTACCCACATCTCAGCACCTCCATGCCAGCTCCTGTCCCTCAATGGTTCTGCCGGTTGGCGTTCCCAAGGGTCTGCCTCGATGCAGCGGGCTCCTTCCACGGCGTAGGCAGGCCGTTAAAATTCCATCACAAAGTCACCCAAAACGGAAGGAGCCAACACAGGTAAGTTTGCCTTCAAATGTTCAATGGAGGTTGTCGAGTAAAAGTCAAAGCGTAGCACATACACAATGAATTCAGCCGACGCGTTTCATGCTACTGCACTTCTTCATGGGCTTGGCTGAACCTTCCGTTTTGGGTGACTTTGTGATGGAATATATATATATATATATATATATATATATGCAAAGAATTCGTCACAATGAAATGTAGAACAGACGAAGGCGAACCCAAATGATGGTGCAATTGTGATTTTATTTTCTGCCCAACACCACCGCTGCCAAATATATATATATTTCTAATTAACACCCAAAGGGTCGAACAGGCGGTGCACTCTGCTGCTGGTGCCAGCGTTTAAGGTTTCGACCATAAACCCTCGCAATATAAGTTGCCAAAAGGGAAAGAAAGACGCTGCACTCCCGAGGGTTAATCCAGGTAGCTTCCTTTTATTCACCAATTTCCGTTGCGATTAGTTTCACAGATACCACTACGCGTTTCGACATTCCGTCTTCTTCCTGGTGGTTTTCCTCTGTTTTGAATCATTAGTGAATATTTACTTTGCTTTTATACAGTTCACAGGAATTCTGGGATATGTAGTCCCCTCCTATTTGCGCTACGAAGTATTTCACTTTCTCCGTGTTTAACTTGATTGCAGCTTTCACTTTCCAAAAACACTGCATAATTTTAAATGGGGTTGCATTTGCAATGGTTCATCTCAGTACTTTGTTGAATTTTGAGCACTCTCATTCTTTATTATTCCTATTGCGTTTTTGGAAAGAATTGTTTTGAAATTGTTGCTTTCATACTTCCGGTGCATTATTAGGGATTACCCAGCTTGTATGTATACACATTGGCACTGAAGTTACCTCTTTGCCCTCGGGCCCCCAACCCATTAAGAGGCCGCATCGGCATGTGGGAGCATTGCTGCAGGACAGTTACTCACTCTAATCCTGGTGAGGCTGTCCTGTTCCTCATGGTTTTGAGCTCTGCATATTTAGAATTTCGACCTCTGGTCACACGTCTTCAAGTGTTAAGTACACATGCAGGAGATTGGTATCTCCTCGCTACTCTGCGAGTTTGTTTAAAATTCCCATCTGTGCCGAGTGGTTCCGCGCATAATTTATTTCTAAATAACACCAAAGGGTCGAACAGGCGGTGCACTCTGCTGCTGGTGGCAGCGTTAGGGTTTCGACCATAAACCCTCGCAATGTAAGTTGCCAAAAGGCAAAGAAAGACGCTGCACTCCCGAGGGTTAATCCAGGTAACTTCTTTTTATTCGCCAATTTCCTTTGCGATTATGTATAGGTATGTATGCATTTCAAATCTGTGCGAAAGCAATAAAAATGAGCGCACTCCCAGGAAGTTGGCTTTACAAAATTTATTGCAGCACAAACAAACACCCAACGCATTCCGGTCTCTCCTCAGACCTTGATCACGGGTTGGTTTCCAAATGAACCTGTCCAAGTGGGAGTGCGCTTGTTTTTAGTGCTTTCGCACAGATTGGAAATGTGAAACCAGCGTGGGTCGGCCGGAGGAGTGGTGCACCGTCCACAAATGGAGAGCACCATCCACTAAGAGGAACCAACACAGGGAGAATATATATATATGCCTTGTCGATTTCCCTTCCGCGGGAAAGAAACGGATGCGAATCCAAGTTTGGTGCATCGAAGTTTTTTATTTAATTTTTGTTGCCTTCAAACCACCATGACTGCCACGACGCGTTTCGGCCCCGAAAGGCCTTGATCACATGACGCGCTTGCGAAGTCATTTTGCATATTTAAAGTGTTTAGTGCAGACACACGTGACTCAATAGACACAAAGAAAATACTTTACATATAATCCGACTCTATATGTGCAAAATCAGCAATAAATAGATAGAAAACATGGTAAAACAGTATATTAAAATATATAAAATCACATATATCTGAATAAATATGTAAAATTATATAAAGAAACCTTGACTGTAATGCATATAGTAAAAAAATATATATACATGCCACATTGTTATAATACCATGTTTCATAATACATGTTACACATTTCTTTTTCTTATTATTAGCGAAATGCAACTAATACATGTCTCTATCTAATTAATTGATTGCAACATTAATATGTGTTACAAGTGGGCATATGTATGAGTATACTTGTCCTACTGTCTACTTAAGTGCTGAGTGAATAAAGTGCTAAAGTGCTACCCTGAGAACTAATTGTTCTTTAAAGTGACTGTGTGCACATAAAAGATTATAAATATTTACAAAATTAAAAATCATATCATATATTAAGCATAATGCTTATTGCAGATGGGCGGACCTAGTGAGAAACTAAAGTGTACAAACATGCAAAAAGGAAGACAAGATAAAGAAAGAAGAATAGAAAGAAAAAACAGATAGAAAATATTGAAATAAGAGGGGAAATCACATATCAGGTAAAAGGAGGGAAAATGTAAATCAAGATATCTTAAGAAAAGGACTGAAGATGAATTTTCAATTAAGTATAGGGTGGGAAAAAGGAACGAGAGCTAGAAATTGTTACATCTTGTTAAACATTCCTGCGCTATCACTATTTAAAAAAGTATTTTTACAGGTGGGTATAGAAGTCTTCACTAGAATTATGACCGTTTGGTGCCCTCGTGTCCAGCTCTACAATATATCTAGTTTCTAATTTGCGTAGCTTAGATTCACGATTGCCACCTCTTCTTAGTGTAGGAATACTGTCAATTACGAAATATTTCAGATGGTCAAGATTGTTTTCATGAAACTCTTTAAAGTGTCGAGCTACTGGATTAGAAGGATCAGAGTTCGTAATTGCTCTCATGTGCTGTAGAATCCTCTTGTGGGCCTGCAGCTTGGTGCTACCCACATATTGCAGCCCACAAGAGCATTCCAGCACATAAATCACGAACTCTGTCCGACAAGTGAGAAACTTAGTGATTTTAATTGGTTTATCACTGAAAGGTGTTGTGTAGGTAGTCCTATCGATGCCATATTTACAAGCCAGACAGCTGTTACATTTCTTAAATCCCTTGCGGGATGTTAACCAATTCAAGGAAGGTTTGATTTCAGGACAACTGCTAACTAAAGCATCTTTCATTGATTTAGATTTCCTAAAGGTTATACATGGTTTCTTAGGTAGCAGTTTGCCTATTACCGGGTCACTTTGTACCACTGGCCAGTTCTTACTTATAATTTTTACGTAAACTGTTATGTTGTCTACTGTATGTTAATATCAGTCTCGTTTGTGCATCAGTGGTCTTTATGATATTCTCAGGTGTTGATACAGCAAGAAGGTCTTGTCTCAATACGTGGTTAGCTTTCACGATGGCACTATCAATGACTTGATTTGTGTAACCACGGGCAATGAATCTGGTTTTACTTTCAGATTGAGCCATCTTTAAATCAGATTCACTGCTGCATATGCGTCTCAGTCTTAACATTTCCCCATATGGAATACTGCGAATGAGGTGTTGAGGATGGTTGCTTGAGGAATGTAAGACGATGTTGCCAGCAGTGGGCTTGCGATGCAAACGAGTTTCTATTTTCTGATTTTTGATGAAGACCTCTACATCGAGAAAGTTTACTGTCTGGTTGCTGATTGTAGCTGTGAATTGTAAGTTCAGGTTATATATATATATATATATTACCAAACAACAGCCCCTTCCTCCAGGAACAACCGGAGCACTCACAGGGTTAAAAACAACATTTATTCCACTCTGTATGTTAAAACATGCCATTTCGGTCACTCAGCATGACGTGTTTCAGCTATTCCAGCCTTTTTCAAATGCCCATAGTGACGCCAATCACTTTCATGCCTGTATTTGATTTAGATTGTCCGGCCCCCTGCACAGTGGTCATTAAGGAAGGACCATCAGTTGGATACAGTTTCCTCAGCTCGCAATGCCGCCATCTTAACGTGTGTTTGGTGAGCCTTGATCACATAGTCTTGCGCCACCTGCATGATGACAACACATTTTAGTAACCCTCCATTCACATAATGGGAAAGATTGTTACATTTTTCATGACACGCTTATGACGTTTTAATGCCACTGTGTGCTGTAAGTCGGGAGCAGTTTACATGACATGATATGCCCCTCGTCTACCGCTATCTTCCCCTTCGTAGTCCGGTACCTGAAGGTTCTTGTCTGAGTGACGTGTCCCTTTACATGTAGTCATGTCCTGAATTCTTATCAGCAGGCACATTCTATTCACGGGGCTGCGGTGGTTCTGGCAGATTCCATTACTACAGTCCAACAAATGCCACGATACCTGCCAAACTCTTGGATGAGGGTGCCTCCGTCGTGCATGTGGCCTGCACGCATTAATTACCAAACAACAGTCCCTTCCTCCAGGAACAACCGGAGCACTTAAAAATAGCATTTATTCCACTCTATATGTTAAAACATGCCATATTGGTCACTCAGCATGACGCGTTTCGGCTATTCCAGCCTTTTTCAAATGCCCATAGTGACGCCAATCACTTTCATGCCTGTATTTGATTTAGATTGTCCGGCCCCCTGCACAGTGGCCATCAAGGAAGGACCATCAGTTGGATACAGTTTCCTCAGCTCGCAATGCCGCCATCTTAACGTGTGTTTGGTGAGCCTTGATCACATAGTCTTGCGCTACCTGCATGATGACAACACATTTTAGTAACCCTCCATTCACATAATGGGAAAGAATGTTACATTTTTCATGACACGCTTATGACATTTTAATGCCACTGTATGTTGTAAGTCGGGAGCAGTTTACATGACATGATATGCCCCTCGTCTACCGCTATCTTCCCCTTCGTAGTCCTGTACCTGAATGTTCTTGTCTGAGTGACGTGTCCCTTTACATGTAGTCATGTCCTGAATTCTTATCAGCAGGCACATTCTATTCACGGGGCTGCGGTGGTTCTGGCAGATTCCATTACTACAGTCCAAGTGGGAGTGCGCTTGTTTTTAGTGCTTTCGCACAGATTGGAAATGTGAAACCGGCGTGGTTCGGCCGGAGGAGTGGTGCACCGTCCACAAATGGAGAGCACCATCCACTAAGAGGAACCAACATGGAGAGGGGTTGCAATGGGGGCGTGCTTTTCTCCCACCTACGCCTGTTTATTGGTGGGATGGTGGGAGGAGCCCGTCCTCAAAGTGACACACAAGGACACTTGGGATACCCACATCATATACTATTGCAGATACATTGATGATGTATTTATAGTATGGGAGGGTACTGAGCATGCTGCTTCACAATTTGTAACATCCATTAATGACAATCTAATGAACCTTCATTTTACCGCCACTGTAAGTAAACAAAGGGTAGAATTTCTAGATGTGGAAATATACATCTGTGACAATCACATTCATACCAAATTGCACAGAAAAGACACTGCGGGTAACTCTATGCTACACGCCACCATCTCTCATCCCCCACATCTTATTCGCAGCATACCGTATGGCGAATTTCTTCGCCTACGCCGTATTTGTAGTGTTGAGTCAGATTTAAGACAGTGTCAATCTGAGGCTCTCGACCGTTTCCTGGCTCGTGGGTACAAGCTTCCAGAGTTACAATTGGCCTTGGACAAGGCCAATTCCCTACCACGTGAGCTCTACTTCAAAACGAAGAAAGAACGCAATGCAGAATCAATGGTTCAGTCCTTACTAGTTGAAGAGAACAGTGATACACAACCCATTAGACTAATCACTACATTCAGTAAGCAAGACAAACGAATTTCGAAAAATCGTTTACAAACACTGGCCCATTGTGCTCACAGTCTTAACATTGAAATTACTGTTGCCAACTCTCCCTGCTATCACTTTCAGGAGAGCACCCTCTATGCGGGATGCCTTGGTTAAATCCAGCCCTGAACTAACACCTAAATCTACCTGGCTTTCTAAATCTGTCTTTTTTAAATGTTCTTCTTGCCGGGCATGCAAGTTTGAGGTCAATATGTCTGAATACCTAACGGCTTTCAGTGACATCCCAGTACAGATAAAAGAACACTACACATGTCGCACTGAATATGCTGTGTACATGCTAGAATGCACATGCCACCTTAAGTACATCGGCAGCACTAAGCTCCCGGTGTTCAATCGAATATTACAGCACTTGCGAGCTATTATCAACTCAGACCCCAACTACCCAGTGGCCCGGCACTTTAAAGCTATCCATCAGAATAAAGTCAGTGATTTAAAATACTCTGTGATCGGCGCTGTCCCCCCATCTATGCGAGGGGGCAACAGAGAAAGGAAGCTGCGACAGTTAGAGTCCTCTTTCATTTTGACCCTCGATACAAAGATGCCTAACGGGTTAAATAATAGTGAGGACTTACACAACTATCTATAGCAGTGTTAGCAGCAGGGCCTCCTCTATGATTTCTGGTTATCTGATCCGCTCAAGGGCTGTGGACCTACTGTCTCTTTCGTTCATTTATACATAACTCATAAGAATTTTATGTATAATAATGTTTACATCTTCCCAGCTTTTTAGAACATAGATTTTATGAATTCGAACTGCGTTCTTTGCACATTTTTGATAAATATCATTCGTACTGCATCCGGTAGGCACCGATACGTTATTAAATTAGCAATAGCACTTTAATTATAACCTTTGGGTATATCTTTATAGGACTTTCTGCGCATTTTGCACAGCCCCACTACCGAATATTTATCAGTGTTTTTAAGGGTATTTTTATTGGTTTACATTACTTTATTTTGGCACTTTTGCACATGTCGAGAGTATGGAGCTTTTAGCAATTGGTTGATGCTTGTTTTTACTTCATATGTGCAATATTCAATGTCATTTGAATTTTTTCCAATCAAGCCATTCTGGTGTATTTTTAAATCTGTTTTAAATATTGGAGAGACTATATTATTTGGTATTCAAATGTGTTATGTGACCTATAATAATTTTTTTTGCACTTTATCAATTATTGGCACTTGCCAAGATGTCCAGCATATGTGTGCTCAGACTAAATTTTGAGTGCTATCTAGGTCTCAATATTCATGCTCTTTTGCACATAGAGTACCTGTTGTCTCTTATTCCCCAGATAATATTTATTTCGATTTATTGTTCACCCAGAGCTGATACAATCTTTGCACTGTTGCTATTTATTTTTGTATTTATATTGAAGTATTTTTATGAGCCATGCCATATTGCCAGTATGATTGTTTCCATCAACATGCTCCGTATAACAGTATGTTTTCTATTTCTATTTGCACTGACCTTTGACCAGTCCTCTGTAGGGATTGGCTGCACTGAGTATATGTGTAGTGCGTCGTCACCAGCGCGTCAGGTGATCAAGATCGCTGTGGCGATCGAAAGGCGTCTGGGGCGGACACTCGACTATTTCATTGGGTGAATACAAGAATAAATAATGGAACTCTGAACCAGATCTCTTTGGATTTATTGGAATACTTCGTTGGTCCGTACCTGCTGTGTTTTCCCTCTCATTGGAGAAGGAGGGACAGGACTTTGGTTTGAATATATATATATATATATATATATATATATATATATATATATATATATATCACCCATCCACTTCCACGTCTCCCACGGAAGAAAAACGCTGCACTCCAGTCTCCAAGGATATAATCCAATTTTTATTTTTGGCACGTAGCAAACACCTACGCGTTTCAACTCCTCCGAGTCTTGTTCACGGTCAGTGAGTCCTTCAACTATTTTTCTTTATATACATGATACCCATCTTGCACTTAATGATGCATTCTGGGAAATGTAGTATCAATTTCTTCTTAATGTTGTTTATATACATATATACAATGCTTGATATTTGGCAACCTCTAAAGGAAAATACATATGGGCATATGTTGGAAACCTGAAATTGCATGTTAACAAACAATACTTTATATGAAATTTGCACAAATCATCTAGACATCACATGAGGCAGTGGTCTGGTCTTCGTGATGTTGTTTTTTATATTGGCTAAGTGCCCAAAGAGAAAGTATGAGTAGAGGGTCCAATATGTACTGGATAAGTACCTGTATATGGCACATATTGTCTCTAAAAAACATGATGTTTTAAACATCTTCTACTCAACTTATCAAAAACATGTCTGCAAGATTTTTGGTATAAATGCAATTTTTTTCATATACATGCAATTTTTGCAAATTTTTCCTAAAGGATCTCAGTGATCCTACATTATTGTTGTATATTTCACCCCAATTTTTAAAAAAACATTTTTTGTCTGTATTTTCCTTATTTTCCACTTTAAATTTTTCAACACACTGTTGGGCACCTTCTAACTTATGGATACACCTTGTCAGTTATTCATTCTGAGTGATTTGACATTTCATAGTTCACAAGTGTACATATAGTTCCTCATCTGAGTTAAGACCATGAGGTATCTTGGTACGTAGTCTTATTATGTATCTGCTTTCCAACCTACGTAGTTGTAAGGTTCGGTTTCCGCCTCTCTGATTCTTGAGGACGTGTGCTATTCCATAATATCTCAGGGTTTTCCAGTTATTGTCATTGTGCTGCAGAACACGATGTTTCAGCAATTGCGTAACTTATATCTTTATTTTGAATGGCACGTGTATGCTCCAAGATTCTTTTTTCAATTGGCAAATTGTACTGCCTATATATTTGAGGCCACAATCGCATTCGATGGCATATACCACATACTGAGTCCTGCAAGTTATTTTGTGTTCAATCATTATTTCTTTCCCATTTTGATCTTTAACACTTTTCATATTCTTGCCAATTTTGCAAGCCTTGCAGTGATTGCATCTTACGAACCCTTTGCCTTATTTTTGCAGCCAGTCTTCAGATTGATGATCTGTGAATTGACTTCTCACTAGCTGATCTTTCAGGGAGCGCACTTTTCTGTAGGATATTTGAGGTCTTTCGCCTATTGTTTTTGCTAAGTCCTTGTCACTTGTAAGGATGTTCCAATGTCTCTGAAAAATGTTATACATCATTTGGTGTTCTTTGTTAAACGTTGTTATCATCCTGATGGGTTCTGCATTCATACTGTTTGTCCCTGGTTTGCCCATGAGTATTTCCTGTCTCGTTTTTCCTTTAGCTCTTTTTGCTCCCTGTTCAATGTATGCTCTCGGATATGCTCGTTGGTAAAATCTTTTGGGCTTTCTGTAGTTGAGCATCCGTGTCTTCTGTTTCGAACAATTCCTTATGGTTCTCAAAAATTCTCCATATGGAATGTTTTTGATGAGTGATTTTGGATGGAAGCTACCACCATGTAATATACTGTTTGTTGCCGTTGGTTTCCTATATATGGTGGTTTCCAACCTCTGCTTTTTGATATATACCTTTATATCTAGGAAATCAATTTCACTGTCACTGATGTTGTATGTGTATCTTAAATTGTAATCGTTATCATTTAGTACTTGAAAAAATTCCTGAAATTGTTCATTTGATCCGTCCCATATCAAGAATAGATCATCTATATATCTTAGCCAGATTATTACTTTAGATAGATGTTGGTCATTGGTTTCACTCCATGCCACTTCCTTCTCCCACCAGCCCATGGTCAAATTGGCATAGCTGGGGGAGAAGGAAAGCCCCATCGCCGTCCCGCAGGTTTGTTGGTATAATTGTCGGCTGAAGTAGAAGACATTGTTCTGTAGGCATATATCAATCATCTGTATGAGCATCTTGGAGTGTTCTGTTTCCTTGATATGTCTTTGTTTTAGGAAATATTTGACACCATTGAGCCCTACTTCGTGTTGAATAGACTTGTATAGGGAGATGACGTCAATCGTGACGAGCAGATAGGTCTTCTTCCATTCTATTTCTGAGATTATTTTGAGAAATTCTCCACTATCTTTCAGATATGATGTCAGTGTGGAGACCATAGGGAAAATGTAGAAATCCACATATTTGGAGATGTTCTCAAACATGGAACCACAGCCAGATATTATAGGTCTGGCCGGTGGGTTTACTAGTGTCTTATGTATTTTTGGGACAAAATATATTGTTGGCATTATTGGATGTGTTGTTGATAGGAATAAGTATTCCTCATTGTTTAGCAGCTTTGCATCAAACCATCCTTTGAGTTTGGAGTTTAGATTTTGCATAATTGTTTCCATGGGATTGTATGTTACTTTTTTATAATTTTTCTGATCATCCAGTTGCCTGTAAGCCTCTTTGAGATAGTCTCTTTTATTTTGAATCACGACGTTGCCGCCTTTGTCTGCCGGCTTAACGATAATTGTCTCATTGTTAGCTAGATCTTTTAGAGCCTTACGTTCTTGTTCAGTGAGATTCTCTCTCTTATATTTCTTGTCAGTTGTCATTTTCATTTTCTCTAGATCATTTATGACGGCATCATAAAAGATGTCAACCTTGTTGCCAGGAGGTAATATTGGACAGTATTTAGATTTTGGTTTGAACGCGCTATATTCATGATTGTCAGTGTCCCACTCCAAATGGTGTAATATTTGGGTTTCTGTCATGTCTTCCTCATTGAGGTCATGCATGAGATCAAATAGCGTTTTGATGTCACTTATTTGTTCTGATGTAGTGTCATCTGTTGGTTCGGCACTAGTTTGAGCTTTGGATTTTTGTTCTTTGTTGGAGAAATGCTTCTGTAATTTCAATTTTCTCGTAAACTTATAAATGTCTATTTTTGTTTCAACCAGATCTATGTGCTGTTCTGGACAGAAGGAGAGACCTTTGTTGAGTAAGGAAATTTCGTGTTTATTCAGGACATGGTCTGATAAGTTTATTACTAAATTCTCATTCTCCTTCTCATTCTGTTCGTCTGTCATTCTTAATGTGATGAGCTCATTTATTTCTTTTGTCTGTTTCTCAGTGGATAGATTCTTTTTGCCACCCCCTCGTCTGCTTTTTCTGTATTTCTTTGGATATTTCTTGTTTGGCCTCCACCCATCTTGCGTCCTCGGCCTCTTCCTTTTGATGTCTGATTATCCAAATACATCAATTGCATTTCCTCCAATAGTGTTGATTTTGTTGCCCCCTCTGTCATGCCTTCTCCCTCGCTGAAATCTGTATCTGATTCACTGATTTCTAGCATTGCTGTTGCTGTATCCGGTTTGGCTTGCGTGGCTTGTCGTTTTTTTAGGGATTCAAAGCGCTTTGCAAATGTATATACTGTGCCATTTATGTAATCTCTTTCGTCTCTCAAATATTTCCGTTGTTTCCTGGCTTCTATGTCTGATTCATGTTTTTCTAAACGCTCCTCCATTTGTTTCCTTAATTTGTTTATTTCATCTGAGCTGGCATGAGATGTTATTTTATCTTCAGTTTCTCTGATGGATTTTGTTAAATCTTCCACATCTTTTTAGCATATTTCGTGATGATCCTCATCATGTTTTTGGAGCATATCATATTGTTTTCGCTCCATTCTAATAACATCTCAGGTTTTACATCCGGATGGTTTGGCATTGTAAATATGCGCAATCCCCTAGGTACTCTATCCATTTCCACATATTTCTCAAGGGTAATTATTTCCCAACTCTTTGTTATCTCCTTGCGATACATTTTTTCCACTTGTGAGAACAGTTGTTGTATATTTGCTGTTTGTGTTCCCATGTTAGGTTGCCACTCATTTGTGTGTTTTGTTTGGCTGAAAATAAAGTCTGGGCTTTCAGAGCCCGTTTTGCGGCTCTCGCTTCCATGTTATTACGAGGTTGCTGCTTGTTTCTCACTCTAGCTTGCTACAATGTTTCATTTCTTTTTACTAAATACTGGATATTGGAGACTCGCTTACTATTTCAGAAGTAAGCCACATCGATATATTGCTGATAACTCCGGTGACATACATAGGAAAGATGCATACTTTCAAAAGCGTTTTCCTACCTTCGGTCACTGCCGGCAACTCGGCATCCTCCGACTCCGTTTTTTCGGCAATCCCGCTGGGAAGGAATCTTCACGCTCTGCTTAGTCTGACCTTTGCCATCCGTGTATCCACTTATCAGTTCACCGTGTCCACAAATCCTTTCGGGTGCGCAGTTCAAATAATAACTGCTCTTATTTGGGAAACACACGGAAATGTTTCACGCTTGTCTACTCCACAACAGGCGCTTTGGATACATTATATCGGGTGCCGTCGCTGATGGTGATGTAGTCACTTTCAAAAACAAATCGGTCCTGTATTGCGACGCACTCCTCTGCGGGTGCCAGCGTTGGGGGGCAGACCAAGCCTCCCAAAATAAATCACCCATCCACTTCCACGTCTCCCACGGAAGAAAAACGCTGCACTCCAGTCTCCAAGGATATAATCCAATTTTTATTTTTGGCACTTAGCAAACACCTACGCGTTTCAACTCCTCCGAGTCTTATATATATATATGTGCATATATATATATATATTCACGCTCAATTTCCGTCTTCCTTCCTTCACTCACGACCGGGTGCTTTGTAACGTGGTGACGGACACCACGCTTTCACTATTACAGGCTCAAGGTCAATAAACACCAGCACTCACGGGAACGTAGTCTCCCAGATTTTATTGGGATTCTTCAACACGACCAGATGCGTTTCGGCTGCCGCCTTTTTCAATAGTGGCCGGCGCCGACATAAAGCAGACTTTAAATAACATAATTTGCTAAACATTGACAAAGGACACCAGTCTTACTTCAAACCAAGGTGTCGGCCATTTGTAAACGTGCAATCGGTAAATAAAACATAGAGAAACAAAATTTGTACCACATCTATCACGCCCTGAATGGGCACTTTTTGTGTTATAGTACATCTTATTTCATGTATATATAGTTGTATTATTCAGCCCTGGATGGGCTTTTACCGATTGTCGTCATTAAGCTCATTGTGATACCCCACCGGGTTCAGTAAGAATGAACAAAATTCACATCATTCAATGTATGGCAATAAAATTAGATACAGTTCACATTTGAAAATAATCCTTATTTTAAAGGTGTACAGCCATCTCTTCCCCACTATTCAAACCTCCTGGTATTTTAGTTTGGTTGTCAATGATGTATCTTGACTCCAATCTGCGCAGTTGTAACTGCCTATCACCACCTCTTACACTGGCAGGTACATGATCCATTCAGAAAAAACTCAACAAGTCTCTGTTACTCTGATGAAATACCTCAAAGTGCCTGGCCACCGGATATGTTACATCCTTGTTATTAATGGCTCTAAGATGTTCTAAAATGCGCACTTTGGTTGGGTGTATAGTACTTCCAATGTAACGCAAACCACACGGACACACTAAACAGTATACCGTGTGGCTTGTGTTACAATTCATCAGTTTCTTAATTTTCTTAGGTTCTTTCAAACCGGGCACTATGTAGTCTAGCACTTTTTACTGTTTTTACAGGCCCTGCATTTTAAACATGGGAAAAACCCAAATAGCCTACCAAAAGTTGGTGGTTTGTTCTCCTGAGCACAATGGCTTTGGACTAGACTATTTCGTAGTGACCTTGCCCTTCTGAACGTCATAAGGGGGACTTTAGGTAATTCCCTTCCTATTATCGGATCAGATTTTAAAATATGCCAGTTTTTAACAAATATTTTTCTGATGTCCGAAGCATCACTAGAATACTCCGTGATCATCTTAAAGTTGTTAAGTTGTTCTTTCTTCTCTTTCTTAGTGTCCAGAGCACTGTCATTTATTACATTTAGTCTCAATTTCCCATCCACTTTGGACTTTGCTTCTACTAGGGTCTCTTTGCGGTATCCTCTGACCTCAAATCTTTGTATACTTTCGTGAGCTGCTGCCTGATAATCACAATCACGTGTACAATTTCTTTTTATTCTCAGCAGCTCGCCATACGGAATGCTCATTATAGTTTTCTCAGAATGGCAGCTGCTAGCATGTAGCACTGAATTTCCTGCGGTTGGTTTTCTGTGCAAAGAAGTGCACAGTCTGCCTTCCGCAGGAAATACCTTAAGGTCCAGAAAGTTCACAGATTTACTACTTATTTCTCCTGCGAACTTCAAGTTGAGGTCATTCCTGTTGAGCACCTCTATATATTCTTTGGCTGACTGTTCCGTGCCTCTGTAGATGATAAATAAATCATCTATATATCTATTCCAGCTTACGACCCTGTGGGTCCAATTTTCATTGTCCTCTGCCCAGGCCACCCGCTTCTCCCACCAGCCCACGAAAAGGTTCGCGTAGCTGGGAGCGAAGCAGGTGCCCATCGCAGTACCACGTATCTGTTTGAACAATTGTTCCTGGAATAGAAAGATGTTATTACAGAGACAAAAGTTCACAAATTCAACCAGCATCTTGTTGTGCTCAACCAAGGTAATCGATCGCTCCCTGAGAAAATACTGGATCGCTTCAATCCCCTGTAGGTGATCAATACTGGTATAAAGGCTTGAAATGTCAAGTGTTATCATCACCAAATCGTTGTCCCAGGTCAGACTCTCCACCCGTTTTATAAAATCCTTAGTATCTTTGGTATATGAAACCAATTGTGTCACAAATCCAGATAGAAAATAATCCACAAACCTGGACATATGTTCCGTGAGGCTTCCCAAAGAAGAGACAATAGGACGGCCAGGGGGACATGTTGCATTCTTGTGCAGTTTCGGAAGATGGTAAAAGGTAGGTAGGCGTGGATGTTTACATTCGAGAAAGGCATATTCCTCCTTACTCAGCATGCCTCTGTGATACCATTTATTGAGAAGTGCCCGATATGCTGTAGTACTATCTTCAAACACTCTCCTCGCTACTTTAAGGTAGCTTGACTCATCATTAAGTTGTAATAATGCCTCCTTTTTATAATATTCCGCACTCATGAGCACAATATTGCCTCCTTTATCCGATGGCTTGCAAATAATGGTCTTATCCATTTGTAGATCCACAATCGCCTTTCTTTGTTTCTCAGTGATGTTTCCACCAACTTTTCTTTTATTGTTGATACAACGAAGTTTTAACAGTTCTTTAGTTACCACTTCTGTAAAAACATCGATAGGATCCAATGGCATAAGAGGGATGAACTTCGATGTAGGTTTAAAAGGGCTGCCAGGATTTGTCTGTGCAATTCCTCTTTGTTCCTTGTTCATTATGCAAGACGGGATCAAAAGTCTTGGATCTCCTTCATTTGCTAAATCCTCTAGTACTGCCAGGGTTTCCAAATCTCCAGCCGTCAGATCGTCTCTAGTATTCACATTGATCCTTGATCTTTCTTGAGTAGGTTGTTTTTTACCTTTGAAATATTTGAACAATTTAACTTTTCTTGAAAACTTAAATAAGTCTATCTTGGTTTGCGTATATTCTGACTTTTTAGATGGACAAAAGCTGAGTCCAAGTTGTAATACTTCTTCCTCTGCCTCATTCAGTTTTCTAGATGTCAGGTTCACGATCGTGAGCATTCCTGTATCTAGCGTTTGCTTCCCCGTCTGCTCCGGGTCACTCTTGGCGAGGCGCTGCTGTTGCTTATGCCAGCCGCCTCTCTCGTCCGGCGTTCCTTTTTTCTTTTTCTGATCCGGTGGTTTTCCTCTCCCCCCTTTGCCCCATGTCTCTCTTATGACCTGGAACTCCTCGTAAAAAGGGGTTTGTATTGGGGTCGCACTCGCTGAAGAACTTGGCTCTCTTTCGTCTTCACTTTGTTCCAAGTCGGTTACTTCCGATTCTGACTATTGAAAAGGCGGCAGCCGAAACGCGTCTGGTCGTGTTGAAGAATCCCAATAAAATCTGGGAGACTACGTTCCCGTGAGTGCTGGTGTTTATTGACCTTGAGCCTGTAATATATATATATATATATATATATATATATATATATATATATATATATATATATATGTGTAAGCATATCTGTGTATATATATGTATATCTATCTATCTATAACTATCTGTCTATAGATCTATATATTATATATAGATAAATAGATATATATCTATATCTATCTATATCTATCTATATCTATTTATATCTATATCTATCTATCTATATATATATATATCCTATTTTATAGTTAGGACTTAGGGGTCGATTACGTTGGCGGACGGAAAACCCTTCCGTCCATCGTGCTTGCGGTAAAAAAACGCCTGCATGTACCGCGGCATTTCCGCTGGTTACATTACGATGCAATGCACGTAAAATCCTACTGCGGCGGACGGAATTCCCAAAAGACCGTCCATAACGGTCGGAAAAGCTGCAAATCCGACCGTGGCGGACGGGGAAAGCTGTTCAATGGACTCAAAAGGCTGCTACTGCCGCGGAATGACCGCACGGCCAATTACGATGAGATAATGGAGCTGGCGTAACGATCATTGCTGTTCCGACCGCCGCGGTCGCGCTCAGGCAAAATGAATGGCAGTCGGAACAAACTTTACTACAATGCTCAAAGTGTGCCTGTACTCTCCACAGCCCTCAATCACATCAGACACGCACCAATGATACACCACAAATGTATTCCTGAAATGAAAGCCATGGTCAGCATGGAAGAGACACCTGGTGGTCATCACTCATGTGGACACACCCACATACCACAGTATAAAACCAACCCCTTCCTGGACCAGCATCCTTTGCAAAGCAGGCGCTGAGACAGAGAGACAGGACACCATTTTGGCACACAGCACAACATCACACCCACCCAACTCCACACACCACCACTTCTCATCCACACACCTGACACACCTCACACATCTGCATCACCACCTTGCACCCTGCACCTTTCATTCATTTGCACCATGCCCAATCCAAAAATGCCCGAATTCTCAGACACAGAGTTGAAAGTGCTGGTAGACGAGATAATTAGGGTAGAACCACATTTGTATGGGAACCTGGTCCAACAGACCCCAATTGTGCGCACAAATCAGATGTGGGCAAGGTTCAACAACAAAGTCAATGCAGTAGGGACCACCCTACGCATACTGCATGACATCAAAAGGTGGTGGACCAACCTCAATGCCCGGGTCAAGGCTCGGGCCCAGAGGAACCACGAGGCGGCCCAAAGAACTGGTGGCAGCCCTCCCATTCCACCACTAACCTTCAATGAATGGGAGGAGAAGGTGCTTGCCATACTGCATCCAGAGAGTCTCACAGGAATCGAGGGGGAGTGGAGGCTGGTAAGTACAAACAAAATGATCACATCCCACTGCATTGTACTGTTGTGTACAACAAGTGAGCCTCAATTACCAGACCAAATCAAACTCATGTAGAATGCACGCTTTTAAGATGAGTGTCCCACAAGGCTAGCATTTCCTTCCTCTGCTTCACCTCACAGGTAGGTAGTCAGCTCATGCACCCTGGCCTCCCTCCCAAACAGCATGGAGCACCCTCCCCACCCCAGAGCCATGTGGCAGCCATCACCGTAGACAGTGCTTCCTAACAGGTAGGTAGCCATCTTACTGGGGAGGGGGTTGTTGAGACCTGACAGCAAGACCACCACTCCCACAAGGCCCTCTGTACTCCCTCCCAAACAGCATGGAGCACCCTCCCCACCCCACAGCCATGTGGCAGCATCACTGTCGACAGTGCTTCCGAACAGGTAGGTAGCCATCTTACTGGGGAGGGGGTTGTTGAGACCTGACAACAAGACCACCACCCCCACTAGGCCCGCTATACTCCCTCCCAAACAGCATGGAGCATCTTCCCCACCCCACAGCCATGTGGCAGCCATCCCTGTCGACAGTGCTTCCTAACAGGTAGGTAGCCATCTTACGGGGGAGGGGGTTGTTGAGACCTGACAGCAAGAGCACCACTCCCACTAGGCCCTTTGTACTCCCTCCCAAACAGCATGGAACTATATGACCACCACATCCCGCACTTGTTAGCCAACTCTGTAAAGCTCCATAAGTTGTAGCCAGTGCACACACAGCTAATCCCATTGAGAGGTCACATCAATCACAGTGTCATTGATGAAGTCACATGTAACTGCAAAGCAAAACCCAAGAACGCAATGGCCAAAATCCAATGTGCAAGTCCCATTGTCTCAAAGCATAAAGGCTCACATCAACACAACACATGCATGGAGACTCAGTCAAACATCACAAACCACAGAAGGTCAGTACAAAAGAGCACAACACAAATCATGAAGTTGCGGCATAGTAGACAGATACTCATAGAAAAGTCACAAATATCCTAGCATCAACTGAAGTGGATGAGCAACAAGTTGGTACCAGAGGACATGTCCTTGGAAATACAATATCTGTACATATGAAATTGTTGCTTCAGCCATGTCACATCGCTAACGAGCAATGTATGTACCTCCACATCATGTTCGACTGCTGACAAACTGTTACGAATGCCAAGTAATGCCAAGGTCAAAAGTCAGGTCATCTCAAATGAAATGTGCTAAACATGATCATCAAAGTTGTGCTGTGTACTGAACATGCTGACAATCTAACCTCTGTCCAACAGGTGACTCGCTAGCAACAGCAGGCGACCGTGACATGAATGAGCCAAGCCAGTCTCCCCCCCCAGGAAGGTGAACTCGCGGATGCAGATTTCCTGGTTTTTTCGGATGAGGAGGACCGACCTGGCCACACTGGCGTGGCCAGGCAAACTCAGTCCCAGGACCTTACTGTCCCCACCACCACGACTCCCACAACAACTGCAACAACAACGCTGACACCTGCAACAACGACCTGTGTGGCAGCCACCTCCACCATCACCACCGCTGCCTCCAACACTGTCCCTGTGGCAGTTGCCGCCAATACCACCAGGCAGCCTGAGGACGCTGGGGACAGTGTGCAGCGACAGGCAACGCCACAGGTCCGTGTCTGCAGGGCAGGTGGGAGGTCACCTGGGGGACACTCACAGGAGGACACTGAGAGTGAGGCCCTGGCCACCGTGAACACAGTCCTTGGTGCATACCAACAAAACCAGGGACAGATGGGCCAGGTTGTGGAATAACTGCGTGAACTCCGCCTGCTGCAAAGGTCCATGGACACACGTTTGGGACAACTTGTGGAGTACATGGGCCAGCTTGTGGGTCTTCTGAGGGACATCCATGCAGCTCAAATAGCGGCACCCCCACCCAGAGCCAGCCTGATGATACTCGCAACACCTCAGCAGCGGCCACAGGGAGGGGTGAGGCAGAAGATACAGACTCCTCAGACACCTCTGAGCATGCAGCAGGTTCCCCCCCTGCCAAACGGCAGAGGGGACGTCCGAGAAAGACCAGGGGAGGATCACGTGGCAACGCACCTTGCAAAACCAGTTCTAGGAGCCACCGTTGATGTCACCAGTGTTGCACAGAGCATTGACTTTGTTGTACATCCGATCCCACATTGCCACAATGATGGGAGTGTTCTGTTGGACTGTGGAATTCCACCATTGAGTGTACCACCCTAAGTATCCATGTACTAGTACTTTCGACTTCACCACTCACCTGTCACTCATGTTAAAATAAACACAATTCACACCCCTATGCCTTTGTGTCAGTAACATGTTTATCATAGTAAGTAGCATGTTAACTCACATTGCAATGTATCACAAGATTTGAATGCGACAATCCATTGAGAGAGCGGATGAACCTAGAACGACACAAGAAAATAACAGTGAGTTGACATATGATGGCATGACAGCTAAAGCACACCACTAGGCAACACTGTAGAAGATGCATTCCAGATAACACTGGCCAACACCATCAACATGGACAGAAGGGGGATGGGAGGACACTACGTCACCCCCCAGCACAGTTCACCCCTTAGCATCCTGGTAAAAGCACTTCTGTTTAAATGCTTACTTGAATTTCCGTTGAAGTGTTTCACCAAGGTTGTTGCAGGTCAGTGCTGTGAATCTCTAGTCACATGTGTACCTGGATATTATCCTTCATCAGTAGAGATAAAAAATGAAATTCTGTGTTTGCTGAGAAGGCTGCCACAATCCTCTCAGGTCTCTGTACCTCTCCCTGACCAAGTTTGGTGAAACACTTCAAGTACATTTCAAGAAAGCATTTGAACTGAACTGCATTTACCAGGATGCTAAGGGGTGAACTGTGCTGGGAGGTGAAGCAGTGTCCTCCCATCCCCTACTACCATCAACATGGACATGACGTAAGTTATAAAACTCACACAGCGCTGCACAATGTAACCCTTAGCAGTGTGCCAACAAGAGCCAGAATCCAAACACATCCTGTTAAATGGCCGTTGGGGACATTGTCGCCTTCACTAACTCAAGTACAGTTACACGGGGCTTGTAATGTATCATGCAAGATTTTTGCATGTTTTAAAAAAGGAACACCAGTCCCTGCCAACATTCCCACGCTAAAGCTCCTTTTTCACGGAAGTTATCTTATCCTGAATAACCACAACCGCTGCGGTTTACGGGCAGGCGTCCTGTATATAGTAACAGTTTCACAACGTGTAACTTGCTGTAGCAATGTTCTTTTTACTCCCCCATATGGGATTGTAGATAGTTAGTTGTGGCCTCACATTCCCACTATGAAAGCAGACTTCAATGAGTTAAGGAGGCACAAAGCGGTTTTGTTTCAACAAGAAGTCACTCTCACATCAGTCAGTGAGACCTTCGAATTGCGGGTGGCTCGAACGTCCAGTGACATTCAGTCACTGCTAAACACGACTCTCCCACTCCATTTTTGGGAACTGATACACCAAATATCAAAAGCGTCTGATACTGAAGGCCTTGCACATATTTTATTAACTTGTGGGCTATGGCTTTGTTACTTCGTTTCAGACTATTTTTGGAGTACTACCGGGTGTCATTCATTCAATTTTTCAAGTGCATTTGGCGGTTTACCATCACTCCTTTGGCTGTTCTGCAGAGTGCTGGTTCTCCTACTGCTCTTACGCAATGGCTGCCCGTCCTGGGGCCTGGCCAACCCCGGTCAGTTGCAACTGCACCGTGAATGAATGCAGCTTATTTTTGGATGTCTGCCATTAGCTGTGCTTCGCCTCAGTTATAGGCTAACCTTCCGCTATGCCTATTTCACTTGGGTGCAACCTGTGTTCTACTGTCGCTGATGCCCCTTTCAATGGGCCATGGATGTCTGCCTTTCCAACACATCTCTTGCTGATCTGTATTATGACCTGTGGGTGAGTCCTTTGTTGGCTCATGACCAGGACTGTTCCGGTGATTGCCGTTTATGGGATGCCTCACAACGTGGCAGACAGGCTGCCAGCTGCGCCTGTGCGTTTGCGCAACGTCTCCTGTGCCATGCCTACATCGAACCTCTTCCAGGTTGCCCTGAAATGCTCCTTTCATCCCCGGGGTGCGAGGAGCACATCTGTTCCTTCATACTAGATTGGATGGCGGTCCTTTTTGCTGAAGCTGATTCTGATCGTCTTCTGGAACTGCTTGCCTTCGAAGCTGCAAGTGCTTTCTAGTATTCATAACTACTTACCAGCATCCGCAACTGTTTGGAACTAATTCAATATTGTTTTACCTTTTCTCGCCTCCTTCAGAAATTTCATTTCATTTATCTCAAACCTTGGCCTTGTCTGCATTCACTTTGACTCTGCTTACCTTTGCAGGCTGTTTCGCTTGGTACCACAGACCTGAGCAAGGGGAGGCTGTTAAATGGCCGTCGTGGACATTGTCGCCTAGTATGAGCCGGCTTACATTATGCAGGTTTAGCGCACGTTAATACATGGCTTTGTTGTTTTGCAAATAGCTTCGTTTATGTCTTTCACATGAGAACTGTCCGCAGAGCTTGTTCTCTGTGCGGTCCTGGAGTACAGTCTGTACATCATGTCCAAGGTCGTAAAACAATGTCCCTTGTTATTCTGTTCTGGTCAGGCCCTAGCACCCAGACTCAACAAACTCTCACAGTTTCTAGAGCCCACAGGTGCCTTTTTGATTATATGGGGAGGCGGGCTAGGTGCCCCACACCTGGAGAGGGATCCTTCCAGAGAGAAGAGCAACACAGCACATGTGATGTACATATCACCATCTATAGGCTGAGGAATGGGGTCTGCTGACAAAACCCTGAGATCTTGGGATACATAATGAGACTTCTTCTAGCAAGGGGAGGGGGGATAGGCTCGTAGGTCTTCCTCCTGAGGGCTTATTACTATGACATCTCCCTTCATGATATATGGACATGTTTCTATGCTGACTGTTTTTGTATTATGCATTATTTTTGCTTGTTGTGGCACGAATACTGCATGTTAGGACACGTTAGTTGAAATAAACATTTGAAAATGCTTCTTGTCTTCAACTGATCTTATTGTGAACAAGTATAAGATTGAGGGCGACAGGGTATGTCTTGTTACCGCGATTCCTGAGAGATCTGAGAGTGTTGTGTCCTGGGGTGTATAAGCGCTTGTTTCACTGTCAGTGAGTAGGAGAGCTAGTGAGGCACTATAGCTATTCGGTCCTGTGCTCATGGGTACTCAGGTGGTAGGATGACTCAGTCCCTGCCTGCCCAAGTCCTATGATCCTGCGCATAGTTCTGTCTGTGGGCAGAATCCCTGCAACAATCCTCCAAGTTTGGCAGAAAACAGCAAAGCGCACAGACACAGTCATAGTTGCTCAATGCTAACTCACACTCAATGGAAGTAGTTGGCGATGAGCTGTTGACGCAGGTCAAGACCTTCTTCCTCACCACTATCATCGTCACTGGGCATGTGTGGGTGTTCAGCAGGGGGCTCCTGCTGCTCATCATCGTCCTGAATCAGGGGTATCTCTTTGAGCAAGGCCAGGTTGTGTAGCATGCAGCATGCAACTATGATCTGACACACCTTCTGGGGTGAGTAGAGAAGTGCACCACCACTCTTGTCCAGACACCTGAATCTAGACTTTAGAAGTTCAAAAATGCACTCCACCACACGACGTGTCCTCCCAAGGGCATCATTGAAGTGGACTTCCCCGGGCGTAGTTGGATTCCTCAGTGGGGTCAGCAACTATGGATGATTGGGATACCCTGAGTCACCTAGTTGTGAGAAACACAGACAAACAATGTAATGGTAATATGTGAGAAGAGCAGCATGTCACACATACATCACACTCATTGACACAGCCCACTCACCAACAAGCCAGGCATGCTCTGGGTGAAGATTTGCCATCAATTATGGTATGCTGCTGTTCCGCAGAATGTATGAGTCATGTGCCTAACCTGGCTACTTTGCACACACGTGTGATATTATCTGATCCGCTTGGCATACCACTTGCACATTAATGGAGTGGTGATGTGTGCGGTTACGATAGATGTGTTCCCGTGCCTGTGGTGGAATTAGGCCAATGTGGGTACCGTCAATGGCTCCCACAACATTTGGGATGCGTCCAAGATCATAAAAATCCCCCTTCAAAGCTGCCAATTCATTTCTCCTTGGAAAGTGTATATAGCGGTCCTTGTAGGTCATCAATGCAGACAGGACATCACGCAACACCACGCTGAACATAGGCTGTGACATCCCACCGGCGCTGGCCACGGTGTACTGGAAGGACCCATTGGCAAAGTAATGCAGTGCAGCCATCACTTTTACTGTAGCAGACAATGCAGCCGGATAAGTTCTGTTGGGCTTCAAATGGGGCTCCAACTGAGCACATAGCTCTCGCAGTGTAAGGCGATCCAGATGGAATTTCTATGTCCTCCATCTACGCCAGGTCTGGGACAGGGCGATAGATAGGTGGTCTCCTCCTACGTACTCTGGCAGGGGACACATGCAAAAGATGAGTAAAAGATGAGATGTGGGAAACAGCATAACCAAAGACTCACACAACCACAACATTGACAGGACTCTTGAACACGTGAAATGCACAAGTGACATGCATACAGACCTTGATTTGCATCACTCAATCGACATACTAACTTCTACAACGTCAGAATAAGACGATGTGTATGACATATGGTACACTGCTACATCTTAGTGTGAGCAGCCCTGTGGGTAGATGGCACAGCACATGTGGTTAACAGCATCAATACTGAGTTGCATGTATCTGCTGTCACTGCACGACCTCAAGCTTCAGTCCCACAATACACAACAACATTACGAAATGAGGCCAGTGAGTGTCAGCTGGACAACAATACATGAATATACAGCACAGTGGACAGACAAATATGAACATTATGGGGTCAGTCCATCGTGACTGTGTGAGGATTTTGCGTGACAGACATTGCCATGCTCACCAAAATGATACACAATTACACATGGATTGTGTATCCATGCACACATGGCTGAAAATGGCTGATGATGTCAGCCAGAGCGATGTTTGTTTGTTACACATGTGCACTCCTCTGACGTGTGTGAAAACATATGCAGGCAATGGCAGCTCGGCACACTGTATGCCACAGCAGTACGTGTGTTGAAAGTGCTAGAGCTTACAAGTATGCCTGATTTCCGTACAATGGACACCTCTAAATGTCATCCAACATCACTAGCCCTTCATGAGACAACCCATGGCCAAGAAATCGACAGTCAAATAGCAAGGGATATTCAAACAGTGTTCACGGGTTGAATGTTTCAATACACAACATTAGTACAGTGCGAGCGGCTTTGTCCTTTTTGACTACTTAACTCATTTCATTCCATGCTGGCCACAAGACATGACAATGAATGTTATTTCACTCTCCTTTTCTTGGACATACCATGTGTGTGAAGAATTAACTCAAAGGTCACACTCTATAACACCTTAACAGGGTGCACAAATCACTTTAGGCAAATGTGGTGGGATGAGTGATGAAATTAGCAAAGCGAGAATGGAAATGCAAAATGTGTTTACAGGCGCGGTAGCTGGCATCCACAGCGGTGACACGCATTGGCCCCAATTGAATGATGCAGGATAGCGGTGGACGCTTCCTGACCTCCGCGATGCGTCACGACCTATGAGGTATAGCCATCAGCCAATGGGACCCGCCACCGGCTTACATTTTAGAAACTCGCGGTAGGCGTGCTCCGCCACTGCGGGGCCCGGAATTGGCCCCAATTGAATGATGCAGGATAGCGGTGGACGCTTCCTGACCTCTACGGTGCGTCACCGCCTATGAGGAATAGCCATCAGCCAATGGGAACCGTCAGCGGCTTACATTTTTTAAACTCGCGGTAGGCGTGCTCCGCCACTGTGGGGCCCGGCATTGGCCCCAATTGAATGAAGCGAACTAGGCTCGCCAATGGTATCAGCAGAGCAATACTGGAACGAGCCTAGGGCCCTATATATATGCCTGTGAAATGTCCACACCTGTCACTTGCCTAGAGACACTGCTGCCTGCCATTCCTCACTACAAACTGCTGCTGTACCTCATCTCTGCAACCAGTCATGGCTCGTACTGAGAACCTGAGGGCCCGTCCCTTCACCACAGAGGAGCTGAAGGTCCTGGTGGACGAGGACCTTGGACAGTAAGGCCGGCTCTATGGTGCTCCAGAGGTACTGGTAAGTGAATGCTAAACTTACTGAGGATGCTCCGAAGGCTCACAACATGTTACTGTACAGTGCTCTGTGCCTCAGATCAATATTCCTATCTGGTTACCGCAGACCATGTTTTCTAAATTACGTTCGGCACTGCAAAGACTGACATGGGCGGGTAAACAAGCCAGAATCAGTTGGAACACACTTACGAAACCGTACTGGAAGGGGGGATTCGGGGCACCAGACTTACAATTATACTTTTATTGCGCACAGGCACAATATTCGCACTACTGGATAAAACCACATGCGTACATATCACACGTAGCAGTGGAAACGGATAGTGTACATCCTACCCCACTGATCACCTTTATATCAAACCCGAAGTCCTACACAAACAGAGAAACGATACAGACGGTGCACTGCACTTCAAGGGCCTGGCATACGTTGGCGCGTAGAGCAAACAAACTCCCCATTTACGCCCCATCGCTCCCTATTGCAGACCATCCGCAAATATCAGTTACTCAGGAGAAAAAAATGGCACTGCTGCTGGGGGAAATGAAACTAGTCACAATGAAGGACGTTTTTCCGCATGGCAGATTCATAGGAAGGGACGACCCGTCTTTAAGCATCCATAACACACCCATGAAGTTGTTTGCCCATTTGAGGTTGCAAGCGGCGATTAAGGAGTTGTATACTTCTTTCCCAGAGGAACCACCGACATTGCAAACATTACAGACACTATTGATAGCCCCTACTCGTAAAAAATTAGTTACACGTCTGTATAGCGCGTCACAATCAGAACACAGTAGGTTCACAAATAGATCGCTTACTAAGTGGGAAGCATTATTAGGCGAAGGTATAGAAGAGCGTGATTGGGAATACAGCTGCACGCAGCTTCAGCTGTTGACATCAAACTGTAATTTACGAATAATACATTTTAAATTTTTACACCAATTTTATTACACCCCGACTCAACTGCACAAATACGGCCTTCGACCTAATGACAAGTGCTATAGATGTGACGCATTACAAGTGGACTTTTTACACATGGCATGGTCATGCCCGCAGATATACAGATATTGGCAAAGTATTATGGAAGCAATAACAGAAATGTTACTGGATCTAGTGCTGAATACCCCCATTGTGTGTTTGTTGGGAATTCATAGACTAAGAACTGCAAAACTAAGGACATTTCTGGTGGTGGCACTACTGTTAGCAAAACGCAGGGTGGCGATGAGATGGGGAAGCAAGCGTCCCCCTAGATTTAAAGACTGGCTTGCGGACATGTCCTATTGCAGAGAGAATATGGAGACCTATGCGGAGGTATTGCTGCAGGCATCAAGACCTCGTGATTTTTGGGAACCCCTGAAACAATACCTTCTGTCCCTGCAAGAGAAGGAATGATATCTGAGATAGGACACCTAAGTGCAATCTGAGACACTGTGTTGGAAAAACTGTTCAATGCAAGGAGAAGAGAAGCGCAATTCAACATGTGCATTGGGCTGTGTACATATGTACATTAGTGAGATGGTAAGTGTCGATTGGGCAGAGGTTAGTGGGTGTGCTCATTCTACAGGGATACTATGGAGATGAGCCCAGTATGCACAAGAGTACAGGGCCTGTTACTGTCTAGATTAGTGTGAAATTACCTCTCGCATCTGATAGATGTACAGTGGACATGCCATCCTTCTTTTGGTGTCAGTATGTGTAGACTCGCTCATGTGTATGCACTGTGTACTGACACACAATGCACCACTACAAAGTGTTACAAATGTCTCCTCTTGTCTCCCATACCTACAGCTCAAGGTCCATCAGCGGAAGGCAATATGGAGGGCCATCGCCCGGAAGGTGCGGGCCCTAGGGGTCTCTAACCGTCGACACAACCACTGCCACAAGAGGTGGGATGACATCAGCCGCCTTAGCAAAAACTTCGCCGAAATGACGCTGAGCCTGGTTCCTCGGACTGGTCGGTTGGCGCGCAGGAGCATGACCCCACTATTGACCCGCATCCTGGCAGTGACACAGCCAGAGCTGAATGGACGCCTGAGGGCTCAGCAGCAGCAAGTTGGGGGTGAGTATAGTACAAAGTGTGATGTTGCTCATGAAAGACTGCACGAATCCCAGCCCAGAGCAAGGCTGTAACCTATGAGTTGTCTCTAGTGTGGTGTAATTGCCTCTCAGTTGACTCAGTGGTGAGTGCAGATATTCTTGGCCTGTACAACGTCTGGATTGTCATGTGTCCAGGTAACTTCAGCATAAGTGTCAGTCTCTGTGGCATCAACTGGAAGTGAACATCAGTGAGCATCATGTCAGGGTGATTTTAGAGATTGATGTTGTGCATTTCCATGTAATTGATACATCTACAGATTGCTTACCAATGTTCAACAGTAGTTGTGTTGCAGGACATGAATTAGTGAATGTAAGGATGTCATGTCACTTACCAATAGTTTCCTTTAACTTACTATGTGTGGGGTTCTATCACCTCAAACTTCCAGTGTGACACACACAGTGAATTCAGATGTGTAGCTCTCTTAGCTTAAGGCATGTAGATGTGCCTACAGACAATAGGATGTGATGTTGAGATGCCAACACATGCCTAGCAATTTGGCAGTATGAACGCAACATGGAACATGACTGTCCAATAAGCATGTTGACATGCTTCAGATGATCATAGAAATATTTTGACTTATGCAGACAGTACATGGAGAGTCAAATGTGTGCCTTGAGTTCAAGCATTTCGGTTATTATTGCCTAACATGTTTGTGATCCGGCCACTTCACTGAACAGTGTCTCTGTCTCCTACAGAATCTACCGAGGTCAGAGAAGGAGAGGGGCCCGAAATCATTGGTGAAGCTACTGGTATCACTGCTCCCCAGGAGTACAGCGACACTGAGGGGACCAGCGCATCGGAGAGGGACAGGAGTGCCCTGGAGGAGTCCGCTCCAGAAACGCCTACCTCCACTTCCTCACACTCCAGTGGTGACTCCTCGGTGTTTTCGGGCAAAGGAGGATCGGCCTCTGCTTCATCGTCCGCCACACCCCGCCGTGTCCACCCTCCCTGATGCTCCCCCAACTGGTATCCGGGCCCACTGCCCTAAGAATGGTAGGGTATCTTTCCCCCCAGACACCACTGCCCCAGCCCCCATGTCCCCTGCTTCCCTCAGTGTGGAGGCCATAGATATCTTGCGGTAGGTGTCTGTGGGGCAGACTTTGCTCCTGTATGCCCTCCAGGATCATAGCAACAAGTTGTCACAGGTTGTTGCGTTCATGGAGGGCATTCATTCAGACGCCGGTGGCCTGCACAGGACTGTCCAGTCTTTGGCCTCCACATTGACGGCAGCCATTCTGCAGTCACAAGCTCACAGTCCGGCTCCTGTCCCTTCCGCAACCACACTGCCAGTGACACCACCTGACCAGAGAACACACACACCAGAACACTCAGGCACCAAGTCATCCCCACACAGCACACGACAACAGCCGTCCAAGCGACAAACACACGAAAAAGCCCACTGCGGATCCTACAATACCATCTAACTACAGACCCATTTCCCTCCTGCCTTGCCTTGCCAAAACCATAGAAAAATATGTGAACTCGGTGACTACCGAGTTCGTAGAAACCAACAACCTCCTCCACACGAGTCAATCCGGTTTCCATGCAAATTTTAGCACGGAGACGGCCTTACTCGAGATCTCAGAATCCATCAAAGAGACCCTCGATGCAGGTAGGAGAGCGGCCCTGATCCTGTTGGATCTATCTGCAGCTTTTGACACCGTGCCCCACGGCCGACTCCTACACAGATTAGGGGAGTGTGGCCTCGGTGGCACAGTGTTAAAGTGGTTCTCCTCCTTTTTGGAGGAAAGAAGCCAGGAGGTCTGGTCCCCCCCTTTTGCGGCCCGCATTCCCCCCCTCAAAGTTGGAGTTCCTCAGGGCTCCATCCTAAGCCCATTGTTGTTTACCTTGTATTTGGCCCCCCTTGCCCTTCTGGCGGAAGCCTGTGGTGCAACAATTATATCTTATGCTGATGACACTCAGCTGTTGTTCACCTGTAAAAAGGGCGAGGATCTTGACGGAGTGATGATTAATAAGTGCTTAACTGAAGTTTTTGCCTGGTTCAGACTCAACCAGCTACAATGCAATCCGGAGAAATCCGAAGTTATTCTTTTTGGCTCGTTTATCCAAGACGCATGAAAACAATGGTGGCCGACCGATATGTCACCCCCTCAGGCAGCAGCGGGAGTAGTGAAAAATCGAGGGGTAAAAATGGATGATTCTCTTGCTATGAACACCCAAGTTCAATCGGTAGCAGGTACCTGTTACGGCATTTTGAAAATGCTTCGGAAATTTCTTCCCCTCCTGTCTCTCCCCCACAGAAAGACAGTGGCCCAAGCTCTCATCACTTTGAGACTGGATTATGTAAATGTCCTATATCTGGGCCTCCTGGAGGGTTTACTAAATAAACTCCAGGTTATCCAAAATACGGCAGCTAGGGCCATTCTTATGTTGGGTACTAGAGTACGGATTTCCTCCCATCTGAAGAACTTACACTGGCTACCCATTCGTAGCAGAATCCACTTTAAGGCTCTTGTGCTGGCCTTTAAAGCGCTACATGGCACAGGGGCCCATTACATTAGGAAACGGGTGACTTTTTATACTCCCGGTAGAAACTTAAGATCGTCACACCAACACCTGATGACTGTGCCCAAATTTGCTCGCTCTCGCAGAGGGGGCCGATCTTTTCAGGTGCAGGTGGCCCGCATTTGGAATGGGATGCCAATAACACTCAGACAAACTACCGACCTGTTGTTCTTTAGGAAACAACTCAAAACTTGGCTGTTCCAACAATAAACTATCGGTAGAGTCTGCCTTGAAAGCCGTTTCTCGCACGTACTGCCTAGCGCCGGGACACTCTGTTGAGTAGCTGCGCGCTCTACAAGTATTAAATAACATAACATAACATCATCCCCAAGGCACACAAGGAGCACACATGCCAGCCCCACCACAAGCACATCACAGGACACAGAGAAGCCGAAACACATTAAACATGCATCCACATTGCAGACCTCACATTACTCGCCCTCCAAGAGCCCTCTAAGATCCAGAGCTGATCCTGAATCAGCACAGGAAGTTGCCCTGGCTGCCGTGGGCCTGTTGCCTGCCACAACTGCCCCCCCCCCCAAGTTCAGATGGCTGTTGTGCCCAAGACTTCCACTTCCACCCACCCACCCACGAGGAAGCATGGACAGAGAACCAGTGAGGTAATGGTAGCTCCAAAACAGGGGAGGCAGGGTAAAAGCCCACCCCCCCCTAAGCGTACAACAAGATCCGAAGGTTTTTCCCAGAAGGATCCACGAGCACCTGCTCCACTTTCTGGGAAGAAGGAAGCTGTTGTGGCCACCTCACCTATCCCTTGGCCCAAGACACTTGTGGGCTATCATATCCCCAAGCAAAAGAGGCCCAGCCCTCCACATGCAACATCAGCCACTGAGCCTCCCCATTGCATTTCACCACCTCCCCGTGCCACGACTCCACCAGGTCCAGCCAGCCCTCAGGCTCCCACATCCAGGGATCCCTCTATCTCAACCAGTTCTCCCCCTCCCAGGTCCAGTCCTCTGACTACCCCAGACAGTCATCCCCCACCCAGTTCCAGTTCTCCACAAATTTGAGGCAGAGTCCCCATTCCCACCCCATTTCTCCCTGAGCGGTGCCTGATCTGCCCATTTGCTGGCCCTATCCTGGTGATATTCCCATGGCTGTGGACTGTGTCTCAATCATCTGTGTGGAATTTCAAAGCACACATGTGCGGACTTGAGTTTGGACTGGCCGTTGCCCTTAATGTTTTGCACTTTACATGCTGATACTTAGTTTATGTAATAAAAATACATTTATGTTCTGAGCGTTGTCGCTGGCCTTACTAATGATGCTGTACAATTTATGTGTATATGTTCATCAGTTCCATGCTCTGAATTCACACTTTCCCATTGGCATGTACTTAAGTTGATATTGCAGGTGTTACCAGGGGTTCGGGCAACTAATGTCCAGTTTGGACTCTGAGGATTGATGGGGGCGAGCTGCTTGTCTGTGATGGTCCACTCTGGTCCTATTCATTATGTTGGCTGAGCTCTACTTATTCACACATGTCAGATTTGTTTTCTCTCCATCATGAGAATCTATTCCAATTTACAAGATGACTTGAAGGGTGGACAGGGTACAAACTTTCTGTGTGATCTATCTTGATGTGTACATACCATTGTAGGTGTGTTGTCATCTTGGCCAGGTATGGCTTCATAGTCAAATGGATGGATGTACATGTCCTTACTGGAGTCATCAGACGGTGTGAGTGTCTTGTCATTTGCAGAGGTGTTCATGTGTATGTGCCCTTGAGCGTTGCCCTTGAGCGTTGCCCTTTCACACGTGTATGATCCAGTTAATGAGTGCATGTTTGTCTCCATGATCAGACACCTTGTGGAGTGTTTGTGGACATGTTGGGGTTGTTGCCGGAGCAGTGTGCAGTGCGTCATTGTAACCTCACAGTCCTAGGGTACACCTACATCTTATCCACATTTGTGAGTATGCAGAGTGTGTCACTGCAATGTCTGTGTTGTGAGTCTTAGGATCCGGCCTGGCTCTTGCTTACCTTTGTTCTTACTGTGCTGCATGTCTCTGGGATACAAACATTATATGTGAGTTTTCACATGCATTGCTGTCACTTTCCACTTTATGGACTCCAATATGTGTTGGTCTGATTCATAACAGTCACAGTCATACCATTGAGGCCTACACAATGTGAGATACTCCACTATGGCTTTTTGCTCTGTACACTCTTCACCTATACAATTCTCATGTATACAAAACATGTGCCACTGCATGTCATGCACATGTTTGACCCTCCCCACCACTCCATGGTGTGACACTGTGCTGTGTGCAAATGATTTGTATCCAGAAGCATTGTGGCCCTCAGCACTGTGTCAGTAAATGATATGTGCTATTTGAGCCTACTTGATTTCAGTCATGGTTGCTGATGTACAGTACAGATGGATTTCCAGCACAGTCCTCTTGTCTTGTTCCAGCATGGATGTTTGCCTGGGTTGTGTAGCAGTAGGTGATAGCAATAGTGTGTAGCTGTTTGTTGCGGCACTGCTACCCATCCTGGGCACGCATCTTCCTCACTTTGCAGTCTGCAGTGTATACACTCCCAGCCCCCAGGCAAATCTGCCACCTTGTGCCCGATCGGAGCTGTGTGAGTGGTGCTTGTAGGTAGGGGAGAGGGGAGCAGCATGCCAGGAGGAGTCAGCCCAAGGCAGCCTTCGGGAGCCCTGAGGGTGTCACTCATGTTAATTGAGGGAGCCTCACACATTGCATTTCGCATGTTTCCCCAAACATCATAGAGCCGGCCCTGCCTGCACGCTTGCTGGGAGTTGTTGTTGTACCGGGGTTGCATGCATGGAGATGTTTTGGACGTACCTCTGCTGTTGAGCGCGGCGGTATCTTATCTGCTGGTGATGCATCAGGTAGAGCAGCGGAAAGGCCTGTAGAGCAGGATCCATGGCGGCTATGGTTGTATGCAGGTGTTCTGGTTTGATTTTTCCTCTCCGTAGTTGTGTTTCCGCCATCCGCGATGAGATGGTTTTTCTGCCGCTGTGAGATTGGCTGTTTGATACATCGTAATCTGGTTGGTGGACAAGACGTGATTCCGCACGCAGTTCTTGCTCTATTGGCTCCGTCTGCCGCCCTTGCGTAACGAAAAAACGTGCGGAGCCTGAAACACTGTGACGGTCGGAATATGGCCTATGTTGGCCCATTGTAATATAGCGGTCGCAATGACCGCATCAGGAGTGGAAAAATCGGCATTTTCTGCCTCCGCCACCACTGCGGATGCACTTCCGTCCGCCATTGTAATCAGCCCCTTAGTTTCCACAGGAAAAGGGCTTTTTGACTTGCCTATATCTTTGGTGCCATTTGAGGAATCTTCACGAAATTTTCCAAAGTGAGCTTGCCAGTGGGTCTTATTGTGTATGAAAGGTTTCGGGCTGATTCGTCAAGCCAGGGCTGAGAAAAGAGGGGGGGGCAAAAAAGTGTGTTTCCCATCTTAATACCCATACGGATTTTAGACTAGGCCTAGCTGGAGTTCGCGGAGTTCTGCTAGATGGAAATCCACAAAGTGCCCAAAACAACTCTGCCGTGCTCCTCGGAGTTCTGCAAGTGGCAGAGTGCAGTACGTCGCGCTGCTTGCACTGATTTTTTGCGCCAGGAATTTGTCCCCCGCTGTAAAATCAGCATGAATGGCACTACGCGTCGCTCCAGAGGGTGTTGCTTCTTTCTGCCGCTCAAGTAGATATTCTACTCGAGCGGCAGCTTCTTCAATGCGAGCAGCAGATTTCTCAACGCAAGCGGTCGTGACCTACCGCGACCACCCATGTTGAGAAATCTCGATGGGAGGAGGTCTAGCGTGCCATTTTTCTCGCTCGTGCTCACCAACTTAACATTGGCTATCTGCTCGAGAGAAAAAACTCTGCTCTGTGTCGCTTAACAGACTTCTTTGGAAGTCTACGCCTCACACGGAGCGCAGAGTGGGCAAAACTCCGTGAACTCCACCAGCAGAGTGGAATTCTTCGCCCACCCCTATTTTAGACATGACTCCAGCCCAAACCGCTGAACGGAATTACAACAAATTTGGCAGAAAGCTAGATCTTGGTCCAGGAAGTGTGCTTTTTGCAATTTTATGTGAATTAGTTCAATAGGATTAGAGTTATTTAAAGAAAAAACAAATTTTTACATATAGGGATGCGATCTGTAATGACTCAAACGCAGATCTTTGAGAACCCAGGTGCCAACAGCAGTGATGTGATTGGCTGGCCGCAACATGTGCAGAAAGTTGCACCCGCCACTTTGCAAACAGGACACGGTCCCGGGAGATGAAAATACAGTTTGAAAATTGTAGAATTGGTGAGGGGAGAGATACCCTGACCCGATGGGTGCATTGTAGTGTCTCTGAGGGACCCCTTATGAGCATTAAAATACCCCAAACCATTTTTATTTTTCAAGTGCCAGTAGTCCCGGGCCCATCGCAATGTTCAGTGCTGTCATGGAGGAGTCACGAACCATGGCAATGGTTTTTTTTTTTTAATATGCATTCACACACTCACTCACACACACTGACAGACCCACTCAGACACTCATTTACCCTCTCACAGACCCACTCAGACACTTCTGCACTCACTCACAGACCCACTCAAACACTCACACACCCACTGACAGACTCA
Organism: Calotriton arnoldi; assembly: GCA_963921515.1. Lineage (NCBI taxonomy): Eukaryota > Metazoa > Chordata > Amphibia > Caudata > Salamandridae > Calotriton > Calotriton arnoldi. The sequence goes on along the minus strand of CAWUFW010014650.1, from coordinate 313,506 downwards.
CTCACATACTCACTCACCCATTCACAGACCCACTCAGACACTCATTTACAGTCACAGACCCACTCAGACATGTATGCACCCACTCAAACACTTATGCACCCACTGAGACCCACTCAGACACTCATGCCCTCACTCACAGACCAACTCAGACACTCATGCACACACTCACAGACCCACTCACATACACACTCACAGATCCACTGAGATACTCACAGAACCAATCACGGACCCACTCAGACACTTACCCACACACTGAAAGGCCCACTCACACATACACACACCCACTCATGGACCCACTCAGATACTCACATAAGCAATCACAGACTCACTCAGACACTCATGCACCCAGTCACAGACCTACTCAGAGACTAGTGTACTCACTTACAGACCCACTCAAACACTAATGCACCCACTAACAGACCCAGTCAGACACTAATGCACCCAGACACAGACCCACTCAGACACAGACCCCCTCAGACACTCGTTTGCCCACTCACAGATCTACTCAGAGACTCATACACCCTCTCACAGACTTACTCATATACTCATGCACCCATTTACAAACCCACTCAGACTTTGATGCACCCACTCACAGACCCACTCAGACACTCATGCACCCTCTCAGAGACCCACTCATACACTCACACAGCCACTCACAGACTCACTCAGACATTGTTGCAGAGACTTACAGACCCACTCAGACAGTATGATACCCAGTCACAGCCCTTTCCAGACAGTGACACGCCCATTCACAGACTCACTCAGACACTCATGTACCCACTCAAAGGCCCAGTCAGACACTAACGCACCCACTGCCAGACCCACTCAGACAGTGATGAACTTACACACAGACCCACTCAGACACTCTGGCACCCAATCATAGACCCACTTAGACACTGATGCAATCACTCACAGACCCACTCAGACACTCGTACACCTACTCAGAGTCTCACTCAGACATTCATGCACCCACTCAGAGACCCGCTCAGACACTCATGCAGCCACTGACAGACCCACTGGGACACTCTCACACCCACTGATAGACCCACTCAGACACTCATGTGCCCAATCAAAGACCCACTTAGACACTGACTCAGACAATCATACACGCACTCAGAGTCCCACTCAGACACTCATGCACCCACTCACAGACCTACTCAGACACTCATGTAGCCACTGACAGACCCTCTTGCAAACTCACACACCCAGTGACAGACCTACTGAGATGGTCACGCACCCACTCACAGATCAACTTAAACACTAATGCAAGTACTTACAGACTCCATTAGACATTCACAGAGCCATTTGAACATCCACGGAGTCAAACAGAGAGTCATGACTCCTAAATCTGCTGTTGTACATTGAATGTGTGCTTTTGGTTTGCGAATCCTCGACAGATCCACAAATACAAATACAAAAAAAAGATTTTAATTGAAAATAAACTAGTGATTGGAAAAAAGGGTGGCTCTTAGAAGAGCCTTTGTGTTGATTGTATGTAGATGATAAGTACACATAAAACAGGATGCAGTCTTTCAAGTTGTTAAGGAATATCCTGTTCCCTTTCTCTGAGCAATGTACTCCATCACTTCTATATATATATATGCTCCAAAGTGTATATTGTTATTGCAGATGGAGCCCATGTTGTGATCCCTGAGGAATGCCGAAACAGTTTTATTAACATGTTTCCTGGCTTTGTTTATCTGTGGGCAGAATTCATTTGACCACTTCCATTTCTGCCTTCGGTAAATGTTGGAGAACACCAAGGCAGTGTAAGGGAAAAGTGTCAATAAATGACTAAAGCTATCTCTAAATTAAGATTTCCATTCTTACCCCAGTAAGTGTGCCTAGGTCATTGCCACCACAGTGCACAATTAAGAGGTCTGGATGTTGGCACAATTCTTTCAACCAATGAAAGCAATTGATGACACTTTAACCCTCTCTGGTCAATCCAAGTAATGTCCACATTAGCCAAATGCAAGTCCCTGTCAATACCACTCTTTCTAGCTCACTCTCCAGCCCAAAATGTATAACTATGACTCACAATCCGTACTTTTCCCATTTTGAAGGCAAAGAGCAGTAGCACACTGGAGAAGGCTGGAGCTGAATGAAGCAATTTTCAAAATGAAAGACAGTTAAAATTGAGGACAGGACCTGGTTTAAAAATAGGACATATTTCATTGGATGGTGTAAATATGTTGCTAGCTAAAAATAGGTAGTGATTTGAAACGTAAAGTAACTAGATCTGTGATTGGCTGTGGATAAATTAAAAAGAAGTTATACAGTTTTGGATATGCTAACATTTTCAAACAGTCAACTGCACCTGTTACAATTGAACTTGAAGCTAGTTTAATGGTGACAGAAAGTGCTGTGAACTTATGACCTACTGGTACAATAAAGTGTTGCAAATGAGGTTGCTATGGCAACTGAGATAAAAAAAAGTGTGGGGAAAGGGTCTAAATACACGTACTTTCAAAGTACAAAGGAGAGTGATTCAGATATAATACATATTCTGAAATACAAATTTGCAAAATTAACACTATCAGAGAATGTCAAATGGAGAAGAAAATGTCAGTGGTATTTAGCGATGACCCAAATTGGGTAGAAATCAGCACAGGAGGGTAGGTCATCCAGAGAGCCGGTCCTGACCAAACTCTCGCAAACGGCATGCTATTTTTTTTTTAAATATCTTTTATTGTTTTCATTTTATTACGACAGTAACAGTAACAAACAGCATTAATTGGTTTGCATATAGTGTCCTTAGATCTCTTACAGTAATTTGTTTTGATGATAAGAACATTGCAGTTATTTATTCAATGGACATGCAGGTGTGACACTTCCAATTAAATTGTACTAGGTCGGTATCATTGTTTAGAGTCCAATCCTGTTAGGATGTCTACAAACGTTGCTTTCATAAAGTAACATTGAGAGTCTGGAACTGTATGGGGGACCATGATAAACTATGCATTTAACAACCAGGGGGGAAAGACGTAGAACTTGGATCTGAGTTGGAGTGCCTCCACCTGTCTGTGTGTATGTATGGGTATGTTGCCTGCTGCGCCTGTGTCCATTACTTTGACCATATGTCCCCCATAAATGTATGCATCAGGGCATCGGTGTACCAGTGTCAGCTGTGTAATTGGTCTCTTTGGGTGTCTCAGGAATTCTATTCACATGCGCAATGTTACCCATCCGGGCCAGGTGTCGATGCGAGCTGGATTGGCGGGCTTGCATGTTGTTGTAGTGTTATGAGGATTGCTTCCCAATGTGTAGCTATTGGTATTTTCCTAAGGCCTATGGTTTCTTCACGACGAATTGCTATGCCTTTTGCTCTAGCCCATGCGAGTGTTGAATGCCTCCAAGCCTGGAAGTGCGGGGGGTCAGGCACCTTCCATCGTTTTGTGATTAGCCGTTTGGCAGCTATTATGCCCAGGTCCAAGAATCTGGATGTGGCCTTGGTGTTACGTGTCCTGGGGAGTCTGTGCAGCAAGTACACTGGCCATTCAAAGGGTGTCTCTCTCTTGGTGCAGCTATGCAGTGCTTCCGCTACTTCTCTCCAGTATGTACTAAGACTGGTGCAGCTCCACAACATATGTATCAAGTCTGCGTCTAAAACAGAACATCTAGGGCAGGCAGAATCGGTACGATGAAAATATCTGTTGATTTTGGCTGGCGTGTAGTACGCTCTGTGTGTAATGTAATATTGGATCTGCCTGAACCTCATGTTCCTGGGGATCTGAACCGGACTGGCCAGCACTTGCCCCCATTCTTTGTCCGAAAATTGCCTGCCTAGGTCTCGCTCCCATTTATGTCTGAGGGGGTCTAAATTGATCGTAGTGTGTTGGCGCAGCGAGGCTGCGAACCACCGCGTCAGATGTCTGCCTTGTCCCATTACGTGCAAGTATTGTATAGAAAGGTGTGTGGGCGGTTCAGTAGCTAGGTCTCCCCATAGCACCATGAGTGTGGCTAGCATAGACTGGTGCAGGAGAAATTGTCCCGCAGGGAGTCCGTCTTCTTTTGTCAGTGTCGCATAGGGAAGCAAAGCGCCTTCAGGGTAGAGGTCTCCCAGAGTCAGTACCCCCGCCACATGCCACTGTTGTAATTCTGTAGCGGTAAGTGTTCCCTGTCCTTTAGGAGCACCCTCTAGGGGGAGAGCGGGGGCGTAGGGTGTTGTGTTTCGAGTTATGTAGAGGCTCCTTTTGTAGCATCTGTGTGCTACGTTCAGCCACAGAGACTCTGGAGGCCGTGTACACCCACCGGGGTGAAAGAGCTGGAGAATCTGGGACAGCGTAAGCGGTGGGAGCGTGGTTGCAGTATCTTCACAATGGCGACCTGCCATTCACCTGGCCACCCATTGGAGTTGAGCTGCCAAGAAGTAGTGTTCGAGACATGGTGCAGCCAGACCCCCTTGGTCAGTGGGCAGATACAGTTTTTAAAACGCCACTCTGTGTCGACTGGGGCCCCATATGAAGTCCCTGACCATCTTCTCCAGAGTAGCAAAAAAGGAGGCCGGTATGTGAACGGGTAGGTTGGTAAAATAGTACAAGAATCTCGGTAGGGCCACCATTTTCACCAACGCCACCCTGCCTGTCACTGCGAGGCGAAGTGTGCTCCAGAATTGCATCTGAGATTTGATGGCCGTTAGCGTCCTACCTAGGTTACCGTCAAAGAGGTCTGTAGGCTGGCGATATATCCGGATTCCAAGGTAGCGGAATGTGTCTGCATTCCACTTTACCCTCACACCATTGAGTACGAGGCCCGGGTCAGGGACACCTGCGCTAAAGGTGTAGAGCTTTGATTTGCCGATATTTACCTTTAGTCTGGATATAGCCGCTAATTCCCGTAAGATTTGGGCCAAGTTGTCTGGCACGTTGTTAATGTCGTGAAGGTAAATTAATAGGTCATCCGTGTATAGCGGTACCTTATGCATGCCATCGCCTAACAGTATGCCCCCTTGTGTTTGCATCCTTATCGACTCCGCTAGCGGCTCCATTGCAAGCGCGAAGAGAATTGGGGACAGTGGGCAGCCTTGTTTCGTCCCCCGTCACACTGGAATCGCCTCTGAGATGTATCGGCCCGTCTTTACCCTTACCACTGGATTTGTGTAAAGCAGGCGGACTAATTGCAAGAAGGCAGGCCCTAGCTTGTACTTTTCAAGAGTGGTAAACATGTAATTCCACTGGAGGGAGTCGAAAGCTTTCTCGAGATCAAGCACAAGGCAGCCTGCCCTCGGCCATGCATGCGTAGAGAGTATGTGGCTATTCAGAAGAAGCGGCGCAGGTTAAGTGAGGTGCTGCGAGCTGGCACAAAACCATTTTGGTCTGTGTGCACCAGTGCAGGAACCACCTGTGCCAGCCTGTCAGCCAATACCTTCGCTAGCAACTTATAGTCGGTGTTGAGTAGGGCGAGGGGTCTTAGGAGCCCATATCAGTTGGGTCCCTATCAGGTTTGGGCAGTGAAATCAGGTGCGCCTTGCATAGTGAGGGGGGAAGTTGTCCCGCATCTACAGCAGCTGCATAGAGGGCATGCAGTTTTGGGCCTATTGTCACCCGATACGCCTTATAGTACTCTGCCGGGAGTCCGTCTGGTCCCGGGGTCTTCCCCATGGCCAGGGATGATATCGCTTCCTCGATCTCCTCGAGTGAGATCGGCTCGTCTAGCATATCACCTCATGCTGGCTCTACCTCGGGCAATTGTATGCGGTCTAAAAATGCTGTCAAGGCATGTGATTCACAACTGCATTGGGATTGATACAATTGATTGTAATGTTGTGTCAGGGCCTCGTGGATGTCTCGTTGTGCGTGTATTAGTGTTCCCGCGCTGGTTTGCAGCACTTCGATGGGTTTGTGGGCGTGTTCTTGGCAAATTAGCCAGGCTAGAAGTCGACCTGCCCTATCGGTGGTGGCGTGGGTGCGGGCTGTGTGCGCTGTGTAATTGTGACAGCGAAGGCACTCTCGTAGCTCTGCATGCTGTGTGCGCAGTGTTTCCAGGCGTTGCTTGTCCCTGCCCTCACCTTCCCCCTCCACCTCATACAGCAGCAGCTGTTTTTCTATTTTGCTTAGGTCGGAAGATAGTTGCCTATGTATGTTCCAGGTCATACCCATACAATGCCCTCTTGTTGTGACCTTGAAGGCCTCCCATTCCACCAACGCATCCTCTGCTGTGTTTTCATTAATCTCGAAATATGTGAGTAGGGCCGTGCCCAGTGAGGAACGGAATGCTGGGTCTAGCGTGACAGTTTTGAGTCTCCATGTGGGGGTAGGGGTGCGCCCAATATCCCAGGCTAGTTGTAAAATGTGCGGGTTGTGATCAGAGTGTGTCCGGCCTAAATATTCTGCCTGGTGCACCCGGGGGAGGAGTGCTGGGGATCCCACTATTCTATCAAGGCGTACAGGTAGGTTATGCACCGCTGAGTAGTATGAGTAGACCCGGGTGTTTGGGTTGAGAGCGCGCCATATATCTATGAGTGCCCAGTGTGCCAGCCAACTTGTGAGGGCCTGTGTGTTGGACGCCGCTGTGGTCTTGGACAGGGGCAGGAACGATCTATCTAGATCTGTGCTAAGTACGGAATTGAAATCCCCCCCCCCAAGGAGCCAGGGCATTACGCTCCACCCGGCTAATGTCTTCGTGATATTCTCCAAGAAGGCCGGCTGGCCTACATTTGGGGTGTAGATGGAACCAAGGAGTATCGGTTGGCCATTAAGTCTTCCACTGACTAGCGTGTATCTACCTTCAGGATCGACTAGTACTCGTTCACTTGTAAAGGGAGTCCCAGCCCTTACCCAAATGAGGACGCCTCACGCGTGAGCCGAGTAGCTTGTGCCGTACACTTGACCTCTCCATTTACTGCGCAAGCACCCCAGCTCCACCTGGGACATGTGTGTTTCTTGAAGCAGCGCAATTCCGGCGGATCTGCGCTGCAAATATGAGTAGATAGAATACCTAAGCCGGTGAATGTATGCCGCGCACGTTCCACGTAACTACGTTGACTTGCACCATAATTCTTTCTTGGGATGGACAAATTGGCAACAGGTGGGTAAGGCGTTATAGTTTCTAATTTGTGTGAGTGTGCTCCAACTCAGTGTTTTCGATAACAATGCGTATTTACAAACTGAACTATGCATAACTATCTGGGGCGAATTCCAACTGGGTTTTCATCCAAACTAGATTGCCTAACGTAAGGCTGTAACTGTGGCGCTAAGGTTTGCGGGGTGGATGCATGTGGTGTGTGCCTGGTGTGGGTTATGTCAACCCTTGGTGCTGTGCTTTTGACTGAGCGTCCTCTCAGCCAATCCATCGGGTCAGGGGAGCGTGCGCGCCACGCGTGCCCTATATTGTGCTGCTGGGCAAGCGCTGACTGTGGCGTGTGTAAGGGAGCGCCATCGCTCGCACAGGGTAAGAACTGATAAAAGAAGGGGGAGGGGCTGCATTATTTAACACAACATGTTTGCCAAGAAGGCAGATACTTCCATGTACTTGTTCCCGGCACTGTGCAATAGTCTGTCCAAAGTCATATAATGTCATCTGCGGTGTGACATCCGGTAGTTGATACTCTTCTGGATCACCTAGTCTGGAGGGTGTGGAGGAGCCAGCGTCAGAGGACCTGGATGGGCTCTGCTGGCGTCCAGGGTTTTGCGGCGTAGTCCCTAGTGCGGCGGCAACATGGATCGCCTCTTGTCTCTCCATTCTCCTCTGTTCTAGGTTGAGAGCAGTGGCCGTTACAGTGGTATTTGACCGGAGTCTGCCGCGCCCACCGTGAGTCCGTCGTCTTCTGCTGGGTTTTCGTAGTTCTGCCTCCGCGGAGGGTCTGGGCCCTGTCCATGTTCCCGATTCCTCCAACCAGTCCCAGACTTCGGCGGGCGAGTCGAAGAAACGTGCCATTCCTTTTGCCACTACCCGCAGTCTTGCAGAGAATATCAAAGAGTAGTTTAGATCGAGTTCTCGCAGCTGCCGCTTCACCGCTGTGTATGCGCTCCTGCGTCGTTGAACTTGTGCAGTGTAATCTGGGAAAAACATGATCTGGCTACTTCCTATTTTTATGCCTGGCATCTTGCGGGTTTCGCGCAATATCAAGTCTCTGTCCCGGTAATTGAGGACTCTGAACAGGAATGGACGTGGTCGGGCTCCCGGCGGGGGCTTCTGTGCAGGGACCTGGTGCGCTCTTTCAACTACAAATTGGGGAGACAGGGTGACGGCAGGCAGTAGGTCTCTGATCCAGCGCTCAGTAAATTCTTCTGGATTTCGTCCTTCTTCGCCCTCCGGTATTCCCACTACGCAGACATTGTTCCTGCGTGAGCGTCCCTCAGCATCCTCCACCCTGTCCTCCAGTTCATGTACTCGATCAATTAGGTCCTGTAGGGCTGCGGTGTGACTTTGCGTGATGGGCTTTAGTTCTGTGAGCGCTTGTTCTTGCTGTCGCACTTTATCCCCTAACTTGTGATGGTCAGCTCGTAGAAGGGTGAAGTCCGAGGTCACCTTGTCAATTTTGGACTCCAGCGATGTGCGAGTCTGGTCAAGAGCGGATCCGATCTTCTTAACCGCTGCTAGTACTGAGTCAAGTTTGGCAGCAAGTGCTGTGTGCGGTGTCTCCGAGGTCATACCCCCTTCTGCAGCCACCATTTCTGGGGTGCCTGTGCGTGCGTTGAGCTGTTGGGTGTTGGTGCATAGGCGACCCATTACTAGCTGTTGTGCTGTCGGCATTCGATTTGGTTCCATATGGACAGGACCAGCCGCCCGCGTCGTGGCTTCTCTAGCGTATCGGGCCCCGTCTGTGGGTTGGTAGTTACCTGGGTGGGCGTTACTCTTGTTGTTACAGGTGCCTCTGGCCTCTCGGTTGTTGTATCTTCGAGTGGTTGAATGTCGTAGAACTCTATACGGTGTGCCTGTCTGCACCCCCACTACGGAGTCTGTGGGGATCTGCCTCGTGCCTTGCGGTTGCCCTTTTCGTATTTCTGGATGAGGAGGCCGGTCTCGCCTCTCGTTTCGTCACTATGCCCTGAGCCCAGTCTTCTGCACTCGTGTGGGGGCAGGGCCGGTCTGTGCTGGCCTCTTCTTTTCGCAGCAGCGCGTCCTCTAGCTTGCTTTCTCCTCAGCCAGTATGCCTATTTCAGGGTATGTGGAGGGGAGTTCCTTAGTTCCTCTCCAGCACGGACGTCTTCTAGGCCCGACCCAGCCTTCGGGCAAGTTGCGGGGCAATTCTAGGTTAGTCTAGCCCTGTTGATTTAGGGGTAGTATCTCGCCGTTTGGCGCCTGTACTTCTCACCTTCCCCACCAGGCCGGGTATATTTTGGATGGAGCAGGAAGGGGGTCACCCGTCTCGTCTCCACGTGGACGCAATCTGGGTCTAATTTGACGTTGCTTCTTTTTACCGTGCCTCACTTATTGAGCAATATGAGGGAAGATCTGCGCTCTTTATTTGTGGCCTGGCCCCTTATTGTCTGTCTCTGAAGAGGGCCATTCTATGTGACTAAGGTGAAGAGTCGGGGGAACCCCCACCCGCTGCTCCACCGCGTCGTCCCCAATCACACCAGCACCAGCGCATGCACGGCCTGGGCCCGATCCGACCCCCGAGCCTGTTGCGGGTCCAGCCCGGGTCGTTTCGGCTCTTTCTGGTGCCCTGTGATAGCGCCGCTGTTCCTAGTGCTGTTTGGTAGACATTGTTGGGGTAGTGCTGCACTGCGTGGAGCCCCTACTTCTTGCTTATCTCGCCAGGCCGCACGGTCTCTGGATGAGGCAGGGGGGATTGTGCGCGTCACACAAGCACAGTCGTAGTCCCGAACCTGTGCTTATTCTTTTCTCCCCCTGTCCCAGCGTGCTCATTGATAAATTAATGTGAGGGAAAGTCTGAGCTTCGTACCTGAAGCTTGGCACCACTGATGAGTATCGTGAAGTCGGGGGAGGCACACCGCTCCCCAGCGTCGTCTTCTTCGCCCGCACCCGGCCCTGATCATGCACGGACTGGGCCCGACCTGACCCCCGGGCTTTTCATAGAGCCAGTCCGTGTTGCTCTGGCTTTTCTCAATGCTCTTGTGGCAGCACCACTACGGCAAAAACTTGTCTTCAGGCTCTGTAGGGATGGTGTTGTACTGTTTAGCGCCTTTTACTGTATATTCACCCCGCTAGGCCGCACCTACCCTGAGCGGGACCGGGGGACCCACACATCCCCCCACACGTGACCGTAGACTGGGCCTGATCCGACCCTCGTTCCACGCAGGACCAGCGTTGCTTCCTTACACTGCGGCCTGGCCTGGTCACTTCTGAGTTAAATCAGGGGGAAAAGGCCACGCTCTTTGCACTCTGCTTGATTCACTGTGTAATGTCTCTGACAGTGGTCTCCTTACAATGCCGAGTTGCAGAATCAGTGGCAAGGGGGGAGGTATACCTCCGCATAACACCGATCTCGCCCGCCTCTGTTGCTATGTCTCCACTGCCTGGGCCCGATCCGACCCCAGGGCTCAGCGTAAGGCGAGCATCCATCGAATCAGCTTTTCCCAAGGCCCTGCGCCGGCGCTGCTGCGGCCTGGACCAGCCTCAGCAAGCGGAGTAGGAGAAAGGCGGGGGCGGGTAAGGCCACCCGATCCCCGCAGTGCGCCCCACTCACCCGGTCCAGCGGTCCTGTCGACGAGCTGGCGCCACACGTAGAACTCCGATGGCGCAGAGGGTGAGTGGCGGGTGCCGTCTACCAGGGGATCTCGCAGCGTTGTCTGGGCCTCACGGTGGTGCACAATTTCTTTGGGTGCGCACTGATAGTGGGCGACCGGCTCCCCCCACAATGGCGGCACAACTGCTCTGGGGGGGATAATGGAGCCCCCCGTCGTTCCTGAGGCCGTCAACTCAGCACGGGGGCCCCTGTACCTCTACTCAGCAACTGGCACGAACGTGCGCCTACAGAATACACTCGCGGCCAATGGCGTCTCGCCGGTCCCGAGCTCTTCGTTGTCGGGCCCCGGAGGAACTGTTTAAAGCGCTCCTACAGCTTTCTCCGCTTTCTTCATGGCTCAATCGTATGTCACAGCGGTGCGGGCATTCACTTATTTCTTCACCGCACCCGGATGGCTGGGGATGTCGTTTCTTGTCAGGATAATCGAGAATTTCTGGACGGAGCTCTAACGGCTCGCGTCCGCCATGTTCGGCTGGTTAGCCACTCCCCACGCAAATGGCATGCTATTGTGCCCAACTCGAGGAGGCACGAATTTCTACCCAATTTGGGTCATCGCTAAATAAATCACAAATCAATACCGAAACCAAGGTATGTGTGATTGGGAGAAAATCAATGAACCCATACATTAAAACTCCAATCACTAAGTAGATTAGGTTGATATTGGTCCTGATGAATAGCTACTTGATCATTGTTATGACTACACGAAGCTAGAAACATGTTGACCTAAAGCTATCTAAGATAGCTAAAGTCTAATAGATAGCACCACACATTTTTAATATAGGTAAGTGAACTTGTTCATTAAAGTTTTTCCTGAGAAGTACCTCTTTCGCTATTTTTAACCTCACACCTTCACACCTCAACACCAATCTACTCCTTAAGCCCCCACACCTGCACTTCACCAAACGGTGGACAAGAGATCTCCGGCAAAGAGCCCCCATTGAGGGTGCCCGTCGGGCATTGCAGCGCTGGCCCGACGAGGAGCAAATGCCCTATGATGCAGCATGACACCTATCCAGGTGTGTGAGGGCATTTGATTCTTGCAGTGTCATGCCCACTGCGTACCCTACAGAATAGTCGTTGACCAACATAGACATTCATTCTTCTTTAGGAACTGCATACCCCACATACACTTATAAGAAATGTAATGGCAAACTACAATCTGTGTGACAACTATCTGATAAACAGTATGACACATTGTAACTCATTTTACATTCCACATGTCTCTAATGTAAGTAACCCACAGAGTAGCGTACTATCCTTACACAAAGCACTTCAACACCTCATCAGGGTTAGAAAGTGCTTTATAAAAAATCCCAAGATAGGACAACACAACACAGTGTCAAAGTTCCTAACGGTGTGAAGCATCTCATCTAAATCTAAACACACAAGAACCTAAGCCTCATTGTATAAGGAATTGCAATAAAATGTGCATGAGATGCATTTAGCACAGAGTACGTCACTGCATGAAAACCACATTACAAACTGTAACCCGATTGAGTGCCTAAATCACTAATATTGGGTTCCCAAGGATAAGTGTATCTGCAAAATCATTCAGCACCTCATCAGGAGTAAAAAATGATATATACTCATAGCACACCATAGCATTCATGCAGAACATGGAGGGACAGTATGTGGACATTTTGCAACTGCGGGGTAGGGTTGGTATGGAGCCTCTGTGTGTATGTTTGACTAGTCAGATAATACATCTTTGGATTTCTTTGTGTAGATGGCTACTCAGAATGGAGGGCTAGGATGAGGCTGAGGAGCAAACTTTGTAACATTTGTAAGGAAATGCCGTTTTTTGCATGATCAACCCCAAAGTTTTGGACTGATGCTGCTTATTTTTCAACTCTGAGAGTGCACTGAGGCCACCTAACTAGACCTCAGTACCAGTTTTCTGACCCTATAAGTATATGTCTGAAAAGCCTACACCCATTTGGTGTAACTTTACTTATGTACAAGCCCCTAGTAAACGGTACCAGTGGCACCTAGGACCTGTGGGTTGAATGTGTCTCACCAAAGCTGCAGCACCTATTGTTCCACCATGGCTGTGACAACATGAAAACATGTCTCCCAGCCTGCCACTGCAGACTGGCAGAGCAGTTTTAAACAGCTAACTCGACTTTGCCATTTAAACTAATGTCAAAGTGAGAACCTCCCTCTTTAATAAATATAAGCACCACTACAGCAGGTCTATCGAGTCCTAAGGCAGGGTGCAATATAATCAGGGCCCCTGGAATTATGCGATTGTGCAGCCATGGCGATTTTTGAATGATTATAGAATTACCCCATTTGCAACATAATCCATCATCTGCCGCATAATGAATAGATGTTAACAAAAGAATTGTTTCTAGCTCAAACGGTTCAAAAGTTACAAAAAATGCAGTGACACTTGTTGCAGCACAGTGAAAGGCTTTTTTACAAAGCCACACTGGTCACCTTTCTGTTGTTTATTGATATATTTGGGTGCTAAACAGGTACTGATGAGGTGCAACTAATACCCAAACAGTGTGAACATGTTTACAAATGACAAAATGATGAAGTAATACTATTACACAATGTGCTGCATTATGCTGCATAATTTGCCTTTTCTTGCTGCATAATTTACTCAATCCTGCCACATAATTTGGCCCTCTCATGCCGCATAATTCCAGTGGCCCTGAATGTAATAAAGAGTAGGACATGTAGGGAGAACATGGCGGCCGGCTAGGAGGTCCGGTCGGGAGCTCCCTGCCTGCTCTGGAGATTAAGCGTGGTATGTGCACACAATAGCCGCTTCCACTGTTGGGGATGCAAAGGTGATTCAGCCGACACTGCAGGGGCAGTAAAAGTAGAGAAAAAGGGGGGGAAAGGAATCACCCGGTAAAGACTTACCGTCGCAGCGTTCTCGCTGGCGAGGGATCCGGGTATTGGAGCGGATGCGAGGGTCCACGGAGGTTGTGCTCCCGGAAGGCTCTCTACGTTGGGCGGAGGCAGCCGCAAACACAAGGTGGTCCAGAAGAGCTGTGGGAAGGTTTTGCTTCCGGGGAGCGATCAGTCCCTCCGAAGTAATGCCGCAGCAGAGCCAGCACAAGAGCCTGTTAAAGGAGGACGATAACTACGCGGAGAAGCTGCAGTTTATTTCACCACAGAGGAAGGCAGGGCCAGCGCGCATGACATCGGTAAGTGCCCGGGGGGGTAAAAGAGGCTCGCAGGCTGCACTTGCAGACAAAGGAAAGGAAGGAGGGGATCAGAGGTGCCAGGAAAAAGAAAAGGTGGAAGTTGTACAACCCCCTCAACAGAGGGAGGGAGGATTTAAGCAGGGTATAAGTTACTGCATAAGAACAAGGAAACTAGGCATCCCCCCCTCACTACCCTCACTACCTCCCCAAATAAAAGCGCGGCCCTCCAACCAGTGTACACTACGCTGAAGAAAAAGAGAGGGCACATTAATCCCCTAGCCCCACCGCTAGCAGCCCCGTCTAGGGAGAAGGGTAAGGCCCTCAAGCCTAAAATTACTCCGTCCCTGTGCTCCTTTTTCAAGGTGCAAGCTAGGTTACCTTCTCCCCTCCCGGAGCCTGACGCTAGGGTACTGTCATCTTTGGAAAAGGTGCCTGCCTCGGAAGAGAGCTATAGGGGACCTGCGGGGGCGAGTATTGCGCTCAGCAACAGGTTTCAGATCCTGGCGATAAGTGACCAGGAAATGTCTCAGGAGACGACTCAGGTACAGTCTTTGACCCCGGAGCCACATAACCACGACGACACACAAGCCAAGGCCGGGGCAGAACTCTCGACCCAAGATCGAAATAACTGTAGTATTTCAACCAGTATGTGGTCTGGTCAACAGACACCCGAAGAAGTCGAACCAAATCATGGGATGGAGAAACTGATGGAGGCCATGATTTTAGAGATGAGAGAGAAATTTGCCATCTCAGAGAGAAACCAGGGCAAGATTTCGGACTCTTGTCAGGTATTGGAGGAGAAAATAACCTCCTTGATGAATCGAGTGGCTGCAGTTGAGGTCTCGCTGTCAGATCTTGGCAAAGAGGTCGAGGAGAATCGCGAAGAGATAAAAGCACTAAAATCAAGGGAGAAAGATCTTAGAGACAAGATGGAGTCTTTGGAGAACAACGCCCGAAGGAATAACTTGAGATTTTTAAATATCCCAGAGGGGAAGGAATGTGAAAATGTTAAAAGTTTCCTAGTGAATCTGCTCTGTGAGTTTATTCCAGGTCTGGACCCATCGGTGTTGGAGAAAGATATACAAAGAGCCCATAGGGATCCCTTCAGGAATACAGGGGCAAGGAAGAATCCACTGAAGATTCTTATTAACTTTCAGTCCTACTCCCTGAAGGAGAGGATCCTAGCTGAGGCATTAAAAGCGTGCAGTTACAAAAAAGATGATTGGTCGTTTAGGATCCGCTCCGACATCTCCAGGGTTACCCAGGATCGCCAGTGGGAGCTAGTCAAGTTTATTCAGGATCTGAAATCACTGGGGGCAACAGCGCAAATACGTTTCCCTGCATCCCTAAGAGTCATGTGGCAAAATAAGATGCACAACTTTAGAAACCCAGAAGAAGTGGAACTTTTTATAAACCAGATTAAGGCATAATAGATGATGTAAGCCGGAGTCTGGACCAGAGCTGGCAGGGCCCCGAAGGGCGAACATGTTCCGCCCAAGGAAAGATGAGAGGGTTCTCCAGGGGAGGTTGGGGGTGCTCACGAATTTTTTTATACACAATTTTTCACAAGGGTGTTGGGAGCATATAGGGAAAAAAAAGAAAAATATGTCCAAGTTAGTGGCTTAGAGCGATTGTGGATGGAGGGAGAGTGCAAGACCCTGAAACACACTAACTCTAAATCTTAAAGATGGTTAGAATATTATCTTGGAATGTCAACGGGCTGAGGGTAAGGAAGAGGAGGCAGAAGATATTGGAATATTTGCGAGTGGTAGATAGCGAGATTATTATTTTGCAAGAGACACACTTGTTAAAGGCGGAATGGGAAGAGGTGATAAAGAAGTTAAAATGGGTGGATGTCTCAATATGCACTAATCAAAACTGCGGCGTTAAGGGAGTAGCTATCATTTTTAAGAAAGCAGCGAAAGTGGTAATATTGGAAGCCTTCTCGAACCCTGGGGGGAGATGGGTGGCTGTTAAAGCTAAAATTCAGGGGAAGCCATATGTTATCGCTTGTTATTACGGGCCGAATATGGATGACCCCTCACCATTACAATCCCTGTATAACCAATTGTTGGATCTTACGGCCCCCATAATCTTGGCAGGTGATTTTAATTTACTATTAGACCCTGGGAAGGATAGGTGGCCAATTATAAAACCATCTATGGAATCAAACTTGCCTCAAATGAGATCAGTACTTAGATGTTGTATGCAGGACTTTGGGCTGCAGGATGTGTGGAGAGAGAAAGGGGTGGGTCACCAAAAGTACACTTTTAAGAATAGGAGACACGGCCATGCCTCAAGGATCGACTACTTTTCGGTGGATAAAGGAGAGAGTAGACTGGTCAGCAAGGTGGAACATCTGCCAGCGCACCTGTCAGACCACTCAGCGGTCCGTCTGGAACTTAAGGTGGGAGTTAGGGCTCTCATCCCAAGATGGACATTGGATAGAGCCGTATTATTGGATAACCAAGTGGTGGCGCAATTGAAGGAGATAACTAGGTAATACTTCCATATAAATTATATGAGTACTGCGCCACAAACAGTTTGGGATGCATATAAGGCCGTCATAAGGGGGAGACTGATTGGTATGGCTGCCTTTAAGCATAAGACCACCAAGAGTAAAATAGGGTCCTTGGAGGCTAGGTTGGCAAAATTGGAAGGGCTGGTTAAGAAGCAGAGTCAGGGGCAAGGGGTCCAGGGTGTAAACCTGCTCGAGGAGGAAATGAAGGTGAAAAAGGAAGAGTTATCCTGTTTGCTGGGGGGGATAGTCAGAAGGAGGTGGGAGTCAAGCTTGCGCACTACGAATACGGGGAGGGCTGTGTCAAACTTTTGGCTTGGAAATTAAAAACAGGGCAGAGCCAGAATAAAATTCCAGCTATCAGGGTGGAAGGACAAGGGGCGCCTAAGTGTGAGGAAGGGGAGATAGAGGGAGCCTTCACAGAGTTTTTTCAGACACTATACACAGAGGAGGAGGGCGTGTCAAAGGAGCAAGTAGAGAGGTATTTTGAAGATCTGCAAATACCAGTGCTGTCAGAGGAGCAGAGGGAATGGCTAAATGCAGAAATAACAACTGAAGAGGTAGCAAGGTCAATAGGAAAGTTGAAAAGGGGAAAGGCGGCTGGCCCAGACGCTCTCCCAAATGAGATCTACTTGTCCCTTAAAGAGGAGATTGTCCCCTTCTTGACAGGCCTGTTAAACCTGATTTTTCTTGGGGGCCACTATTTGCCTTTTACATAAAGCAGGGAAGGACCCCGAACTCTGCGAGTCCTATAGACCTATCCCACTACTGAACACGGACTATAAGATCTTTACTCAGATTCTGGCAGCGAGATTAGGGGAAGTCGTAGGAGACCTAATACATCTGGATCAGGAGGGTTTTATCAGAGGTAGGCAGATACATGAATTAACGCATGAGTTATTTGGGGCCATTGACATAGCAACGCAAAACGGGCTCCCCCTGGCAATCATAACCTTTGATGCAGCAAAGGCCTTTGACAGGGTCAGTTGGTCCTTCCGGCATAGAGCTACAGAGAGGTGTGGCCTGGGGACAGCTTTTTGAAGGGTTCTGGAAACAATCTATAAGAACTCTTCTGCCAGGATACTGGTGAACGGGAACCTTACCCAAAAGATAGTTATATCAAGAGGAACAAGGCAGGGGTGTCCTCTTTCCCCCTCCTTTTTAACATCTATATTGAGCCTCTCGCAAATAAACTTAGAGCTAGTCAAAAATCTTCCCATTTGTGTTCCAGGGATGGGAGAAGAGGGTAGCTCTATATGCCGATGATTTGATGGTATTTACAACCAATTTGGCGCTCTCCTTACCAATAATATCAGAGATCATGGGTAAATTTGGGGAGGTCTCGGGTTACCAGATAAACTGGCAGAAATCGGAGGTGATGGAGTGGAACTCTCGGAGAATAACCCCCTGGTAAGAAACTCAATGACATACCTAGTCATTATGGTGTACAAAACCCTAGAGGAGGTGGCACGTTTGAATTTTGAGAAGGTAGCAAGCGAGACCAAGAAATTACTAAGGTCTTGGGCAGGACTTCCGCTCTCCTTTTTAGGTAGGTCAAACATCCTGAAGATGTCAATATTACCTAAGTTTACCTTTCTTTTCGCATCAATACCTCTAGAATTCAAGAAGGCCTGGTTTGACAAATTACAGGGAGTGTTGACCAGTTTTATCTGGGCCTCTAAGGCCCCCAGAATTGCATGCAAGAAGCTTCGCAGCGGGAAACTTCAGGGGGGAATCGCTAGCCTGGACATGTTTCAGTACTGTAAGGCCTTCCAATGTAAGACAATGAGAATCTTAATGCAGGACCACTGGAAATATCCTACGTACCTACAAGCTATGACTAAGTCAGAGGGGGATGGGTTCCTGTTTAAATTCGGGCTTCCGAAATATTTCAAAAAAGTAAAACTAAAGATCCTCCACGCAGCTTGTAAGTTATGGTTTCAAATCAGAAGGGCAGTGCGAATTCCGTACTATAGTAGTTATGCTCCAATTTGGGCCTCTCCAGGAACCCCTGAGTGTCTAAAGGACAAGCTTTCAACCTCGTTAGCAGAAGCAGGGGCAACAAGATGGAACCAGCTACTTGAAGGGCAGACCTTAGTGGATTGGGAACAATTATCATCTTTGTCGAATGGGAACATCTCTAGATTCAAGTTCTATCAACTGGTTAGCTGGTCAAAATCGCTGCCAAAGGACGAGGCAGGAAATTGAGACCTTGAGAGGAAATTTCTAAAGAGTCCTGGGCAAAAGAAGGAGGTGTCGGAGTGGTATTGGCTGTTTGTACTGGCCGGAGAGGAGGAGTTTGTTCTTCCCACAGAAATCTGGAGGAAAGACCTATGGTCGGGAGACATACAGAATCTCTGGCAAGTATCGATGTCTATGTTATGGTATGTTGTTAGTGCTGCCTCTCTCAGAAAAAAACATTTGTTTACGACACATAGGGCCTATTGGTCGCCGAAAAAGCTGACAAAGATGAACAGGCAGGTGGTCAAGAGTAGTCCTAAGTGTGGGGAGTAAGAAGCAGACGACCTCCACATGTTTTTCCGCTGCCCTAGCCTCCAGGTATTCTGGCACGATGTAAGTTTGGTCTTTACAACAACTTTGGGTGTAAACCTGGAGGTGAGCATGCCTTTATGTATTTTTGGGGTATTGAATGAGGAGGAGGAAGCAGGGGCCAGCTTGGAAAGGAAACAGAAAAACCTGTTGTTTATGTTGATACTATTAGCTAGGCGCGAGATCTGCATTAAGTGGATAACTTCGCACCCCCCGTCCAAGAGGGAATGGTTGGATTCGATATGTAGGGCGCGAATGTTGGATAAAAACAGGGAGGGATTAAAGAGGCTTAATTTTTGGGACATTTGGGATCAGGATCTTTTAGTTTAGTTAATTTTCACAGGTGTTTGAAGGTATTTAATTGTGTATGGCCGGATCCAAAATGTCCAATGATTAAGCAATTTTGCAACGATTCCCGGGTCCAGGGCTTGGGACTGGAGCCCCCAGAGTCCCCCTCAGTCCCTCCTCCGTCTGGATTCCAAGGGACAGGAAGCTTGGGAACTTGCCCTGCGCCAAGTCACGGTTTAGAGGGAAGTGCGAAGACCCTCTTACTTTCTTTCTGATAGATTATTGCACAAATGAGGACAAAAAAAAGAAAAAAAAGAGTAGGACATGTATTTTTACATGTCCTCACAGCATAAACCCTAATTTGACATTTTTACTGTGGAAACATTAGTAACCTCATTGGTGAGTACAGGGTTACACGCTCACAACTCAGCTGTGCTAACTTCTGAATTGGACTATTAAAGTTGATACTTCAAGGTATCAAAATGATCGTTGTGTTAACTCCGACTTGATGCCCAAGTCGAATTCAATGTAACTTTGTAAGAAAAGCAACTTTAAAAAGTTTCCACCCTGTTGCCCAAGCCTTCCTGTGGCTACTCGCAGATGCTGGCCATAAGACAGCCTTCTGCCCTCCTGGGGAGAAGTGTGAACGACTCGCAGGAGTACGAACAATGGAGGCCTACTGTTGGAAGAGGTGTCACCTCTCCATGGCAGGTAGCCACACAGTGTGAGCCCAAAAGGCGAGCTTCAAAGTTAAAGCCGTCTTTGAAGGGCAAATGGTGAACACACACGAGAGAGCTGCTCTTTTAATGCAGTAGATGTATTGGCGTGGGGACAGAGAGCTTGTGGAAAAGTTGCTCCGAGCCCCAGTCAGAAGAGGTGAACTCCGAGAGTTAGTTACCGGACTTCCTGTCATAGCAACAGGGCCATAAAATCTGATGACTCCCGTTCTCATAAGTCAGTAGCCACAATCGCCTGATCTCCACTGACTGATGACGTGCAGCCGGACAACCAAGTCCTTACACTCAAAAGTTGCACCCAAGTCTTCGGGACCTGGGAGTCATCTGATCACAGTTTGGTTGCCCTGAACAGACACTAGCCTTCACCCAAGAGTACCACTGGTTTCGCTATTACTTGGGGCCCTCTAGTTCAGTGGTAACTGGACATTCGCTGGACCAAAGAGGACTTCAAGGGACGTCAATCCCTATGGCCAAAGTTGTCCCATTCTGACCGTGGACCGAGGAGTAGCCCCAGGAATATCCTTGTTGACAGCACAGCATCCTCAGCATCTTTCAGCATTTTCCCATCCTATATCCCTTGCATCAGGACCATTCTAATGAAGTCTATGGTGGTTCACCCATAGCACCTGGAACTGGACTTGACTTGTGACTGTTTTGGTGCCAAGTTAACTATCCAACTACTCATCATTGGCCCCCTTGACCTTCTCTCTGTCAGATTTGGTCACCCAAAGCAGTCCAGAGTAGCCAAACACAAATGTTTAAAAGTTTTACAAAGTTTCCAAACTTTGTGATTGCCAATGCTTGCTTGTGCTTTTGAGTGAAAAGCTGGGATTTGCGTTGTGCTTAAAAATCTATATCTCCGGAACCCTCTGGTAGATTTTGTTCATTTTAGTATCCAAAAATTCATAAAAATACAATCTATTTTTAGGTCTCGCGCCTAGCGTTGCAGTGCGTAACACTGCTCGCGCAGCGCAAGACCTCTTGTACGGGCTTCAGAAAGCTAACCACACGCTCGTGCGTGTGGTTTTGCTTTCGGAAGCCCGCATTGGCTGTAGCGTGTGTTTTTTTTTTTTTAAACGGCACGCAATTGGGCAAAGGCAGGCGCATGTCCCGCCTTTGCTCCGCCCATTCCCGTCCGTGTCTAGGACGCGCATCAGCGCGCGGCACAGACAGGCTCCCTTGCCCCCCCGCTCCTCTGTGGTGCGCGCGCACCACTGGTTTCGATTCCTGCGTTCGGCTCCTCTGTGGTGCGCGCGCACCACAGGTTTTGAATCCGTGCTTGTTATTTAAAGTGTGCGTAAGTTTATATGCAGTCAGTTGAATGTGAAAGACCAACAAAATAGTTATAGAATTGAATATTTCGTTCTTTTTAGTCACACCTTTGCTCTTAAGATCATCCTCGTACTTTTTTTTAGGCATTTCGACTGCTGACTGCTAACGATGATTACACACTCACTTCCCCACCTCAAACGACTTTTTTTTTTAGCACTGCGCAGGCGATATTCCCTCCCATCTTTCTTCAGAGGAGCAGTCCCAGTTCCAACATGGCCCTTTCTCTTCCAGTCTCCCCCTCGGACTGCAGTCCAACACGTTCCCTCCATGTTTTCACTCTCCCTGCTGCCTGCAGACTTACAGTGCCCGCACATCTGGTGTTCTGACACCACCCCTCCACGGCCTTTGTCCTAACACTGCGCACACAGGCTGTGCAGACACGCAGCGTGTTCACGTGCGCCCTGTACGGCCATGCTTTGCTCCACAGGGAGATTTTAACTGAACCAGCTCGGTGGTCAGTGGGCATCACTTGGCAGGCCCATATTCACAAAGAAGGCAACATCATGTCCCCACCTGTGTCCCGTTAGGAGAGAATTGCGTACTTCTCCCCTAAAATAAATAATCAGTGTTCATGGGACCCCTCCGACCCCCGCGCGTCGGCGCAGCATAAATGCACTGTTGGCGCATCTCACCTGGAGCGGTAATGCAGCACAGGTGCAGTGTTGGTGCAGCACAGGTGCAGTGGGGATGCAGCTCAGATGCAGTGTTGGTGCAGCTGACCCGGAGCTCTAGCGCAGCGCACATGCCACGTTAGGGCAGATCACGTGTAGCATTGGTAGAGGCATGTTAAGCGAACTAGGTTTGCCTCACGTTAATTAGGAATTCCCATTGTTCCGGGTGTGAGTCTTTACTCCAGGATGCACGGATGGAGTGACAGTGGTGGGCATGCAATGACTGGGGATGTCAGTCGGCCCTGGACTGGATGCAGCTCGTGGTTTAGAGGTTGGGACGTCCATTAAAATCGTGCTCAACCAAGGGGTGCCCTCGCAGAATCTCTCGTGAAACCAGGAATTTTTCTCGGCTTGAGCGAGCTGAATCCCCACGATGCTGGGATGGTCTGACCCGGCTCTGATGAGAGCTGACATCATAGTGATGGGGCGGCCTGTCACTCAAAAGGGAAGAAGCCTGTTCGGAGGCGCAGCGAGAATGAGGAAGCAGCGCGCGCGCTGTCTGTGGGACAGGGCTGATATGGTGTGTGCCAGAGAGAAGGGAAGGCAGTGGGATCGATGGCGGACCAGGTGGGCATGGCATCTGACTGCTGCTGGTACACAGGACTCACTTCGGCAGGTAGGATGTGTGCTCTTGGGCAGGACGATTCAGTCGATGTTAGAAGGCCACTGCATAGAGCCCCCAGTCTTTTCTAGCTTGTGATCAACTGATGTAAGGTGGGTTTACTGGTCAGGTGGTACCTGAGGAGACTGCCTTCACTTTACTGAATTGGACCCTGAAGCGGCAGAGCATGGAGAATCCAGACTCTCCTCCCCAACCCACACTCACCGGCAGTGATTCATCAGTACAGGGTGGAGGCCTTCCTGCAAAATGGAAATATATCGTAAGACACACCAGGGGCCCATAGGCGGCTGGCACTTGCTGCCTACACAATTAAAACTTACAGTGCCCTGTTGGGCACATGCCAAGCCAGATCTTGCCCAAACCTCGTTAAAGTAGTTGTCCACTGTAGGAGCCTGGGTTTGACCTGATGCTCACAGGTTCAAATCCCGGCGGGTCCACTCAGCATTTCATCCTTCTGATGGCGATAAAATGAGTACCATTGAGTTGGGCAACGATAAACATGTTATTCAGCGCCAAGATGCCCATTTGTGAACGTGTGCTTTACAAGTACACATGTTATGTTACATGAGAAAGATGACCATCTCTAGGCACCTTATACTTTGTTCATTGATCCTCCGTGTGTATGGGGACATCTCCCTAGACACAGCTTTACTCGTTTGTACGACCGTGCCCCATCATGCTTTTTATTTGCATTAACTTTGTAGTAGTGTATTTTATTGCAATAGTTATATAGTACTTACTATCCCAATGTTATGTGGGGTGCTGAAGTGTTAGCTTACATGGGTAGCATCCTACTTCATGTAGAGTGTCATTGGAAGTGTGTTGTCTTTGTTTTTGAGCCCATGTGGGAAGGGTTTCCGTCTTGCGTGATGACCTCCAAGGTGCGGTTATAATGTAATAGGACACAGCGCTTAGCAGTGTAATAAATGGAGAGGTGTGAGAGAAATGTGCGCTGTTTATGGCTTTCAGCAAGCTGACAGCTGTGATTAGCTCTGCAGGTCCCTGTATGATATTTCTCATGATCATAGTCCACTTAACATTTTACTGCTCTAGGTTGCCCATTCTGAGTTATTTTGTTTAAAGTTTATGGCCCTGAGCAGGCATAGTTGGAGGAAGAAATGGTGGAGAATTTAGCTGGGAAGCACTTTGGTAATATCATCCTTTACCTGAAAAAGAAAGAAGGCAGTGGTAATAACACATTGCTAGCACATCCACTGTTATGGTGAGTACAAAAAAGACAGTAATAGTAATTACGTGTACTACAATGGATAAATACTACGCCACCCAAGTAGTGTATGTACATAAATATAGAGTAGAAACACTACAATATATTAACAAATTTAAATACAAAATCCAGAGCACTACACAAATGTTATGTTTTTTTGGTCTGACAATGTAGCAGATCCAACATTTAATTTTGAGCATAAATCACAACTTTTGTTGACTTGCAGGTCAGTACCAGATGACAGCAATCAGCCTGTTAAAAGGGTTTATTTTTGATAAGTCAAATTTGCAGTTAAACCATGCAGATCAAGGCTATTGGTGGCAGGCCTGCAGTCATGTTTACTTTGTCATTGTAGGAGATGGCACAATATGTGGTTCAGTCCACTTGTGACATTTAAAATACAGGCCCTGGGTACACCTTGATACTATATAGTAGGGTCTTATAAGTAAGTTAAAAATGCTAATCAGGAGTATACATGTTTTACCACATTGAAAGGAGGAGCAGAAGAATTTTACCACTGGTTAGCGGGGGAAAGTACTATTATGGAGGCCTAGAGGTTCTATCGATGTAACCAATGCGCAACCTTAAGAGCAGTGTTTAAAAAAAACAAGCATTTGCAATGCAATAGGTCTCGCATTATTAAAGTTTGAGCTATTGGTGTTGCATTATTTAGCAATGCCAATAGCTCAAACTTTAATAATGCGAGACCTATTGCTTGCAAATGCTTTTTATTAATAGGTGTTGGATTTCTTTCGTGTTGCATGTCTTTGTTATTTCTTTGTTTTGGTACTTCTAAATGCTTTACACTTGTTCCTTTGTTCAAGCCTGACTGCTCGAAGCCACAGCTACCAAGGGTTGAGTTCTCTTTGGAGTTGAGCCTTCTTTTTACTCATCCCAAGCCTCCCACTACTGCTATGACCTCCAAAAAAAAAAAAATTCTAAATCCTTCACTCTTTTATCCCTCCACTAATCCTTTTCAATCAAAATAACAGACTAACATGTCCACTTCTCAAATTTCAGATTTCACTATACTAATTCACCACTAATCCTGTATGGGTTACAGAGTAGCGTGCTACTCGCTCGAAAAAAACGCTTCAACAACTCATTAGGAGTAGCAAGCACTATATAAATGCAAACCTTTTTTCCCTCTTCTATCCCTCCGCTATCCTTCCCAATCTAAATAACTGACTAATATCCACCACTCAAATTACTTTCATATTTCACTATACTAGTTCACCACTAATCCTTTATGGGTTCCGGAGTAGCGTGCTACTCGCCGAAAAAGTGCTTCAACACCCCATCAGGGGTAACAAGCGCTATTTATATATGCAAACCTTTGTCCCTCTTCTATCCCTCTGCTACCCTTCTCAATCCAAATAACTGACTAACAAATCCACCACTCAAATTACTTTCATATTTCACTATACTAATTCAACAATAATCCTTTAATGGGTTTCAGAGTAGCGTGCTACTCGCCAAAAAAGCGCATCAACACCCCATCGGGGGTAACAAGCGCTATATAAATGCAAACCTTTTTTCCCTCTTCTATCCCTCCGCTATCCTTCTCAATCCAAATAACTGACTAATACCCACCACTCAAATTACTTTCATATTTCACTATACTAATTCACCACTAATCCTTTATGGGTTTCGGAGTAGCGTGCTACTCGCCAAAAAAAAACACTTCAACATCCCATCAGGGGTAACAAGCGCTAGATAAATGCAAACCTTTTTCCCTCTTCTATCCCTCCGCTATCTTTCTGAATCCAAATAACTGACTAACCTATCCACCACTCAAATTACTTTCATATTTCACTATACTAATTCAACACTAATCCTTTATGGGTTCTGGAGTAGCGTGCTACTCGCCGAAAAAGCGCTTCAACACCTCGTCAGGGGTAGTAAGCGCTATATAAATGCAATTACAATGCAATACAATGCAATCTGTAACCCAAAAGGGGACTGTCGGGTCCGCCCCCTCTTCATGCTGCATCTGTGTAAAAAGGATGGTGGCTGAACCAGGCTGGATAGAATAAACAAAAATTCCGGAACTGCCTGAGACCAACTTTGGTAGAGCTCCCCTGGAAGAAACCACTGGCATGCAGGTAGGGGGCCATACAGATTCGTTTTGGAGGAGTTTTCCAAAATGTGAACATTGCACAAGGGTGATCGGCCAGATCAGGAATACTAGATACACTCAGTGTGCCAGGAAATCTCTTCACCAGACTCATCGAGTAGGACTTGCACTGCTGCGAAGTGTTACTAGATGTACTTGGGGCTCAGTTCAGTTTTGGGTCCACTGGTAAGAAGGCCCCAGGATGCCAGGGGTGAAAGACTTTCAGTATTACAAATGGAGCCTGGTAACCCTTGATTGTCCTGGGACCCTGTACCCAAAGCAGTTTATTTTTTTTGCAGATTTATATAGCGCGAACTCGACCCGAAGGTATTGGAGCGCTTTGCAGGAGAACCGGTTACGTTACACAAGGATACATTCATTTTTTTTTTCATTTTTGGTAGACACGGGGAGATTAAGTGGTTTGCCCAGAATCACAGGATGTGGACGCGACCCCGAGGCTCCAGCAACAAAGTCGGCAACTCTAGCCGTCAGACCACATCCTCTCCTCTCCGTTCCCACAACATACTTCTTTCTCTAGCACATATAGACAGGTATTCGTGTATCTGTTGTGAATTCACTCCCAACCCGCGTTCAGTTAATGATTTGACATCGGGGGTCTTCCCTCGGTGTCGCAGACAGCATTTCTGGCACTGCGCAGCCTGTTTCTGTAAGGGGAGGCGGTTCGTTTATTATGGACGCAGCGCCAGATTTAAGCACAGAGCGGTAAATCCGTTTGGACACTTAGGGGCATATTTACAAGCCCCTTGCGCCACTTTTGCGCCGCCGTTGCGTCACGCAAGTGACGCAGCGGCGACACAAACCATGCACCGCGTTGCGCTATATTTACAACGTGACGCATCTAGGGAGATGCGTCACGTAGTAAACCCCTGCGCCACATGAAACCTGCGTCAGGTTTCATGTGGGCGTACCGGCGCGGGGGGGGGCGTTCCGGCGCAGGTACGCCTCGGAAAAGTGACGTAGTGAAATCTACAAGATTTCACGCAGTCACTTTTCCCACGCTGGTGCGCCAAATCCTTACGCCTGCTTCAAGCAGGCGTAAGGATTGACGCACCATGTTAGGGATAGGGAAGGTTGGAACAGTGCTGGAGTTGCGTCGCGCTTGCGACACGACTTCAGCACTGCGCCAACCTTCCGTCGGCAGATGCGTCACGCATCTGCTTATCTCTTGCGCCACGATGCGCCGCATTGTAAATGCGGCGCATCGGACGTGGCGCAAGGGTAAACTTGCGTGACGCATTTTCCCTGGCGCATCCCTGCTGATATGCAGGGATGCGCCAGGGAACGTAAATATGCCCCTTTGCTTTCAGACATCTCAAGTATTTAAAACATTTTTGTTGAAACACCATTGGCATCCGCGCTTATAATCTCTTATCAGAGGCGGTTCCGTGGCTGGCCTCCGAGGTTAATGCTGCCATCGCAATGAGTTTGAATCGCCTTGAAAGTCACAGGGAGATGAAAGGCTCGAGGCCTCTGCCCTGGCCTTCCCAGCCAGGCCCACTGAGATCACGCACCGGGGCGGATTAGGGCCGTCCATCGGCCGGCTCAGCGGCGGGCAGGCGGGCTCAGAAGAAAAACAATAATTACTGCTAATTGCTTGTGTCCAAACACGGGCACCAAAGCCCCTTTCCCTTTAGTACTTCGTGAGGTGGAATGAAAGAGACACCCCCTGTTTTGACAGCTGGGCAGGCGAGCGGAATGGGCGACGGATGAAGGGAAACGTCTTCGGGCGTTAGCGCAGACACACCAGGCTGCTGGTGTGGGGCGGTGAGGGAGAGGAGATGGTGGAAGGGAAGATGGTGTGGGAAGGGAAGAAGGTGTGGGTGGGGGAAGGGTATAAGGTGGGGTTGGGGAAGGGTGGAAGGTGGGGGAGGGGAAGGGGAAGGGAAGAAGGTGTGGGTTTGGGAAGGGTAGAAGGTGGGGTTGGGTGAAGGGTAGAAGGTGGGGGTGGGGAAGGGGAAGGGAAAGGGGATGGGTGGGGTGTGGGAAGGGAAGAAGGTGTGGGTGGTGGAAGCGGAAGGGGGTGCGTGGGTGAAGGGGAATGGAGGGTAAGAAGGTGGGGTTGGGGAAAGGGAATAAGATGGGGTGGGAGAAGGGGAAGGGGAGAGGGTGAGTGGTGTAAAAGGGGGATGTAAAGGAAGTGGAAGAGAATGGGGAATGGAATAGATGGAGAGGTGGTGGTATATGAGACAGGTGAGGCAGGCAGGGTAAGGGGGGGCACTGGAGGATTAGGGATTCAGGGAATACTCTGGGAGTGTAACTTGTGAGGCAGGTGGGTGTGCGCATGAGTGGAAGGCTAAGGAGAGTGGATGTGCGAAGGAGTGTGAAGAAGAGTGGGTTGAAGGGAAAGTCAAGTGGGGTGAAGGGAGTGAGGGATGAGCTGAGGGGTGAAGAAAGGTTTAGGAAGGAAAAGGGTGGGTGTTGCAGTGGGCATGAGGGAGGTCAAGTGGAGCGAGGGAGGGGCTAAGAAATTTGTGAAAATGGTATGCGGAACTTAAAAGATAACTTAAAATATAGAGGCTAAATTATCTTCTGTGAATTATAAATGTGTGTATTTATGAGTTTTTAACACTGTATATGTCTTTTTTAGATTGAATGCTCGCTGCTTGCCTAAAGTATTTAATTGTAGTAGTTTAAAACAATTTGTAAGTCCTGGCCCGCCTTTAAAAAAATGTCTGATACTCATCTAAACTGCTCTAATGCCCCTAGGTCAAGTCCGCGCTATATGAAACTGCAAATATAATACAAATAAATACATAATATATAAAGTTGTTTGGATTTGAATTATTAAGTAATTGAATGGTATTGGGAGAAACAAAATGAGATGAAGTGAAAGTGGAGACTATAGACAGAAGGCTCTGAACATCACATGTAACATCTCAACTACTGATCCGGCAGGACCGTGTGACGGTCCATTAGCATGCCTGTGCCATGCGAAGTGACAGCAAAACGCCCCCCGTGGCACTACCCTCGCCTTCGGAGGGTCATGTGAGGACTGCAGCCCCCTCTCTGTCTCTCTCTGGTGTGAGCAGCCAGGGCGGGTCTCTTCTTGTTGTAGTGCCCTCCAGGGGAGACAGTCTTCCGTAGCTGGGCTGTAGGACCGCGCGCTCTCTGCGTGACAAGAAAGACCATAAAACGCCAGGAAAAGCGTTAGAGCCCCCTGGCGGCCGACAGGGGAAAATGCGCCATATCTTTCTTTGTGAACAAGTTGTTACTGAAAGGAAAGTGTGTCTTTGTTGCCTTTCTAGCGCGCTCAGTTTTACTCATGCTAATTTATCTGTACAATATTAGGCATTAGAGTTAACTGACTCGTTTCGTGCTTGCTTTAGTTCTGTGAAATAATTGCAAATGGTAACCGATGATAGATACATTGTCGTAAACTTTTAAAGCACCGCAGTACACCTCTAGCAGGTTATATTTTCCATTGTAAATATTTCACAGCTGCTAAACGGTTAAAGCTTGCTTTCCTCTAAAGCGGCAAACACAAAGTGCATCCGATCGTTTGACATAGGTATCTTTAAGTGCAGATGTCCAAATGTTGGCGATACTGGTGTGGGTTGCAAAGTAAATTAATAAAAACTCTTCTATATTAAAAGTAACTTCCTCACACAGTCTTCCATTAAATATCCATGTCCCTAAATGTACAGCTAATTTAAATAGTTCAAATGCAATAAAACGAAGCGTGCAGTCTATTTTGGCGTATTTATGAACATAGAAACGATTTGGCGCGCTTTTGAAAACGTTATTGGATCTGAACAGCCATGAAGCGTTTCGTACAGGCCTTAGTAGTGCGTTAGCTCCCCTTAGACGCTGCTCTCCCCACTGCGTGCCCTTCCCTGCCCCTTCCTGCGGTGCCACAATCATTAACGAGGCCACGGCCTCTTATCTCATCTGCAAGGTGCTGCCTTGAAGGTGAGGGGAATAAAGCGGCCCGCGGGCGTAGGTGAGAGGGGCTGGCTGCCGCAGTCACGCGCCCTCACCAAGAGGAGCCCTTGGTGCGTGCACGTCCCGGGCCCGGGCCCGAGGCCCGCTCCACACTTACAATTTATTGTGAGTTTAAGGCAGAGTGCAGGCGGCCTGCCAAAGGGTACAACCGTGACACAGCCTTTAAAGGGGATCCCGCACTGTAGAGCAGCTCTGGAAAAGTGCTGTTTGTATGATTAGTAGTAGCAGGATTTCTTATTTTTAATACTTTATACATATGTGTGTGTGGCGCGTGTTCTGCCAGTGGTAAGCATTCGCCGTGCAAACCGGTGTCAGGCCTTCTCCTCCAGGTCTTAAGGATTCTAATGATGCACACGGTGTGTGGGGGAGTTTGGCGCTTGTAGGAGGCATTCCGCAGGGTGAGGCTATCTGTCGCTGTGCTATTGGTTAGTGGATGTCTTAGAAGTTTGTCGTGTAACCCGAAATCCAGACACAATTCATTATTACTATTATTGGTAGTAGTATTCGTAATATTTAATGGAAAATAACAGAATAATATTCCTAACACTAAACCAGTCAGCTAATAAACCATCTGCGTTCTGGAAGCAGCGGTACTATTATTACTGTTACTATTAACAAATGTAAATGATAATAATAATTATTATATACTAATAATGCTATTTCTTTTGTATAACAATAATAACAATAACAAATAATAACAATAATAAAAGTAATAGTAATCATAACAATACTAATAACAATAATAATAATAATTATTGTTGTTGTTATTTTTATTATTAGTATTATTTTACCTCACTAATCGCTGCAATAAGAGTACTAATGCTTCTTTTATTACTATTACTGCTAATAATAATAATACTATTATTATTACTACTAATATTAATAATAATAAACATTACTATTGTTGTTGTTGTACTAACAGATACTAATAAGTATTTGCAGTGGAACAACACAGATTCTGACTGTGATTAAAACAGGATTACACACACGGTCGCGCACCACAATACAACAAGTATAATACTTCATTAGTTAATAAAAAAAACATTTACATAAAATCAAAATATACATTTGACACCTTACTATAAGGATGGCGTTAGTATTGTCGTGACTCTTATTATTATTATATTTATATTCGCGATCTTACTATTATTAGAACGCCTTTCATCTATATTATAAATACCAATTGCTGCATTTCTTGCGTTGCCTCTGATGTTTTTTGTTTTTTTTATCACAGAAATGTTGTATTTTCGTTGGAATTGATGCTATTAGTAGTTTTATAAATCACGGATCATATATTAAAGCGGTTGCAGGCAAGCTATTGAAAGTTCGCAAGTAGGTTAGAGATGTTTATCTCAAACTTGGGTGTAAACAATAGTAAGCGTAAATGATCGGAGTACCGAAGGGATATTTTTCGCATAAATGGAACCGACAGCCCCGCAGTGTTGGTGCCTCTGGTGACGGGCGGGCAGGCCCAGAGACAGTCTGGGGGATGGCTGGTGTTAAAGAGACGCCTTCAGCGCGTGGAGTAGAGCGGTAACTCATTCTGACGATGTTGGCAGTTATACTTGTTTTTTGTTGAGGGTATGCCACTGATTGCCCTGCAATGTAAGATATGTTTATATCTAAATTGTAACTCTCGTTTGATAGGTGTTTACGTGCCAGCGCATTTGTCTAACACATATTTGATTATTCGTAATACAATACTGTATTGTAATATAAGATTAATGAGCAGGGGAATGAGATCCGACTAACAATGATGAGAGAAACAGCACAATTCGGAAATACATAAAGGCCCTTCTTGTTCGGGTGCAGCCTGCCCGCGATCGCCTGACTGCCGGGGCATTGGGGCCTTTTAAAGTAAGTGTGCATTTCCAGTGCTTTCAAATGGCGCAGCCAAACCCCCAAAGGCGCACAGCAACACCCAACACAAACACATCACAAACATCTCATCTATTTGTAAAGCGCGCGTCCACCCCTTGGTCCTATTCAATTGAGGGTCTTTATTGTTATCCAACCCAAATATGAAACTCAAAATGCCTCTGAAATACGTCTTATGCACTCTCGGCACCGAATGCAAGCCTTGTCCCGCTCCAGCACTGCCCGCATCACCGATCTTCATCAACGTGTGCAAGGGCATTTAAGGGGCTCATAAGCGTACTTTGGTACGTTCCAGACACCCCAGGCATTGGGCTCGTCCACGTAACTTTCACTACACTCTGGTACACTCTGGTGAAAGTTACGTGGACCCTCTAGTGACTAGAGATCTCTATTGCAGACTCTTACTCGTCTCTGCATGCCATGCACCTGTCCCTGCAGTGACGCTGCCGTTTTGTGTCATTTAGCCCCCCCCATCAAGGGCTGGGATGCCCTCTTCTCTGTATCCTTTTTCCTACATCATTAATGGTGGCCGCTGCTAAGCCATTGAGCAGTTTCTCCTGAGAAAAGAGTGCCAGGGGCCCAGGGCTCTGTGTGGTCACTGCGGGCTGCAGAGGCACCTATCATTTCAAATATAGTTGAGGGTGTCTACGGGGCTGCTCTGAAAGGCACGGATGTGGTGCGGCCGGTGGTACCCATTAAAGGCTTCTTACCGACGGCTCCGCTCCCTTCACTGGTTTCATTAGTGAAATGCTTGGATACTTTACCACACAGAGCCCGGAGGGCGGCTCGCTGGAAAATAGGTCTTTCCGTGTGAAATCTTTTAAAGTCACGTTCACAGTTAGGAGGGCTCCACTGTACAGCCAATGGGGCCTGGCCCGGTACCGAACCAACGGGAGGGGCGAGCGCCTCGAAGCACGTTATAGCAATGGCCACTTCTTTCAGAGACTGGAAGAGAGCCCTCTTGGTGTTGTAACAGGAAGGTGTGAAATGAAATCAGAGGAAACGCACCTGAGTTTGGCTCAGATTCCACATGCAAGGACGATATTTCAAATATAATGAAGAAGAATTTGCAGGTCTAAAAGTGATATAAGGATCTGTGTAATTTCAGTTGGTACATTTGAAGTAATTAGGAACGCTGAAATATGTAAATGTAAAAGTTCACAGAAATCTAGGGCCTGTAATGTGCGCGTGATTTGAATGTGTTTTCAAATTGTGAATGGGTCTAGTAATAATGCTGTGCCGTGTATTGCAGGTGTTGTGCAGGGTACAAAACTATACAATAAAATTTAAGTTTACTTGTGATAAATATTCCTCAAAAGGTAGTAGTTATTAGCTAATAGAAAAAGCTTCATATAAATGTCTGAACATATCAATTATCAGAAAGCCGCTGTTTCTGACATTATCCCCATGTCTCTTACTAAAGAGCTGTCCTTCCTGTTATACAATTTCAAAAATCTACAAGGTCAGCATATATATTAGTTGACCAAAAGATGTAGTTTAGTTGTTAGTGTTATGCTGCTGGACCGAGAAAAGGCGTTGTTTTTACCCGCTGACATTTATTACTAGCACTGCCGTTCGTTATTTCTAAACACATATATAGAATTAGGATAAATTCCCTATCGTATAGTATTTTTCTTCAGTGTATAGTAATAACACTAATGGTGTTATGGATCCGTACGGCCTCCACCAGTCTCTCCGGGCTGCGAGGAGCCCGCCTGCGGCCTGGGTGACAGGCGCAGCCCGCGCTGCCTCGGTCCCCCTTCCCCTCAGCGGCTCGGCCGCCTCGGA
>CAWUFW010014650.1:15000-277500 GCA_963921515.1 Calotriton arnoldi | reverse complement strand
GATCCTTACCCCTCAGTGCTGCAGGTGCCCTCCAGTCCACCTGCCCTTCATGCCTTCTACCCCGTGCGCCCAGAGGCGTGCGCAAGGAGCTGGTGGCACTGTTGTGCCCTCTGCGCAGTCTGCTTAAACCTGCTGGAATTAAACTGCTCTACAGATTGACGCCGCGTTCCCCCTGAGACCTCGGTGCACACGAGCTGCCCTTCATGGTCCAGTCTGTGTCGCCTGCTCCCCTCCAGTGACACCCAAAGCTCCTCTTCAACGGGCACGCCGCCGCAGACGCACAGTGTTAACCTGAGCAGCACCGCATTCGCTGAAACGTCCAGAAAGTGTAGTGCACGATTAAATCGCTTACGCCTCATTTTATTAATCTCTCATCCAGGTCTCTCTGGAAAAGTTATCAAAACAAATGCTTGGCATTTAAAAAAACAAGGAGTTAACGTTACCAATCAGGAACGCTCATTATTCGTTTTTTTTAAATATTCAGAAGTGTTTTTATGTATTTTGTCACTCTTAAAACTCCCGATACAAACACAAGGCTGTACAAATATATTCACATTCTGCTTTGAATTAATTCGTCACTTCTCGCCAGCGTTTATTTTCCGATGCGAATCATTTCCCTTTCTTGCAAGACAATTAGAAACTCTTTTCAGCGCATGCACCTGCCCATACCACAACCGACGTTTCCTAAATGTAGCATATATGTTCCAAGCATGTTAATGTTGCTTCTTGGCCATCATACCTGCAGCATGTACAGGCCGCTTGCGCTGTCTTTTAAAAAGATGCATGTAAGTGGTATGCACCGAAACTTCACTGCTGCCCGGTAGCGCCCAAAGCCCATCGTCAGGGCGCTTGCCTGGCACAAGTAAGCTTCGGACGGGTCAAGCGTCGGCGACTGGAAACATAGCGCCGCGTCACGTCACCTATATCAATTCACCTGCAATTCAAAGACTAATATTCACCGCCTCCTTTAAAGACTCGAATGTACCGTTTCCGCAGAAGCAGACAGACGCTCCTATAAATGTACAGCTGTAAGCACTGTCACACTTGCATTCATATAATCACTACTGTAATAGTATAGCTTTAATTCTACATATTCGTCTTCTGTTTACAATGAACTAATTCGTCCATTCAGAAACCTATTTAGAGCGCCCCAAACCTTCCGAATTATGTCAACGCTATAGAAAAAAAACTAATTAAATACGCTGGTGCAACAGCTTTTGGAGACCCACGCACCCAGTTCGAACAAACTGCAGTTGTTGGCAGGCATTAGGTATTTTTTGGGAGCCTGACTATTCATCACAAGCTCTGCAAAACAACAAAAAACACACAAACAGGAGACCGTGATAGCAGAAAACCTGTAACAATTCACACGTCCTCTTCCATCCTTTGGAAATAGCGGCAAACAACAAGCCTAGGGAATTGCAGTGCTGTGGTACCTACTGCGACAGGCTTAGCTGCAGTGGTACCGTACTAACACAGGCTTAGCTGCAGTGGTACCGTACTGCGACAGGCTTAGCTGCAGTGGTACCGTACTACGACAGGCTTAGCTGCAGTGGTACCGTACTGCGACAGGCTTAGCTGCAGTGGTACCGTACTGCGACAGGCTTAGCTGCAGTAGTACCGTACTGCGACAGGCTTAGCTGCAGTGGTACCGTACTGCGACAGGCTTAGCTGCAGTGGTACCGTACTGCGACAGGCTTAGCTGCAGTTGTACCGTACTACGACAGGCTTAGCTGCAGTTGTACCGTACTGCGACAGGCTTAGCTGCAGTGGTACCGTACTGCGACAGGCTTAGCTGCAGTGGTACCGTACTACGACAGGCTTAGCTGCAGTGGTACCGTACTGCGACAGGCTTAGCTGCAGTGGTACCGTACTACGACAGGCTTAGCTGCAGTGGTGTCTACTTCAACGCATATTCCATGGGTTAGACGATCAAATGTGCGATGGTGCCGTACTTCGACAGTGATTGCAAGTGCGAAAGGATTACACTTGCTGTTTTGCAGTACGTCAGGCTTTAGGTGCAGTGGCGCCCGACTTCAAGGCTTATTCCAAGAGCTGGGGATTACAGCGCCGTGATGTCGAACCTCGACACTATGAGGTGTCCACTTGCTGGTTGGACGCGTGGTAGTTCGGCTGTCAGGGAGGCGGCAGGGAGTCCCTTTGCTGTGCTTCGACATTCGGCGAGAGCGAGGCACCGCACGCGCTGTGGTGCTGTGCTGTATTTGGCAACCAGGAATGTGTGTGTGTGGGGGGGGGGGGGGGGGTCGGAGGGGTCTGAATACCTTTGCAGTGGTGCTGTACCGAATTTTGCGATGGGGCTCTCACGTCTGCATATTATGCAATCCTATTCCAGATGGAGGCCTGGTTGGAAATGTGTGCTATGTCTGCTGTTACATAAGTTTCTTAAAATTGTACTAATATTTTAGTTGTAGGTGGATCAAGGCCCAACAGTTCCACCTCATAAGTCACTATGCTTTCATATCAAGCTTGCAAGAGTTTATCCTCCTGTTGAGTGTTTCTACCATGTTTCTTTGTGCATTGGTGTATCGCCCTTCCTACTGCTGGGGCATTGTCAGTTGTGAATCAAATGCGCAATTTCCAAATCAAATTCATGCTGTTTCCACCCACATGCAAGGAAATACGTTTACTTCCTCAAGCACTTCATTTCCTATCCAGAATGTAATCTGTGGGTTGTGCTGAGGCCGCAGGCAGAAGCTCATGGCTTTGATTCTGCTCTTGAAAGCTGCAGTTTGTTTTGGTTACAATGTGACTTAGCTTTGGCCATTTTGGCTTGTACAATGAGGCCCAAGTTGAAGATATGGTACGTTTCGGATAATCATGACTTGAGTCTTCCTTGGATAGCAGATGAAATGCCTTTGTCTGTGGACCAACCTCTTAAGTTCCCACTATATGGCCTACGAGAAGATCGCATGTCAATCCACGCTTTGGCCAATATGAATGGACTTCAGATGTGTATCCCTTCATGCCTGGGAAGATTGATTATTCAAGCAGAAAATGGAAGGGAAGGATTTGAGCCACTATTGATGAAGCTTGCTTTCAAGACTGGTTTCCACCATGATCTTAGGGGTTAGCATATTTGAGGAAGAACAATGTTGATTATAGGAGCCTTTCCTTTGGTGAGGTGATCAGTTGCCTCTTTCATGCACTTGTCCTCTGGGGTGCAACTCAGTAACTAGGATACACATGATATTCATGCTTCGGTCTGAGTATCTCATCATTTATTCAGCACTGAGAAGATACAGGTTATCCAGCCTTTCTCAGATATTTTTCCTTAATGCTTGTTCTATGTTTGTCAAAACCTTTCGCATCCTTCTTTAGAACTTTTTATGTCTTACTGCGTTCTCTAAGCTTTCCTAACAGCTTTCTTTTTTGTGACATGTTATTCAACTTATTAACAAAAAAATCGCTAGTCGTGTGCATCTTTGGAGGAGGTTCCTTATTTAAGTGGGCTTTTGAACAGCAATCATTTCCTCTGTGTAGGATGTCATACCAATGGACCACTTTTGGGTTCCTGGCTGGTCGTCAAGAGCCCTTCATGTAGCTTGGTCCTTGCTAATTCCTATGTGTTGTTTGTCACCAGTTGGTCGTGGGTCAATTTTCATAGTTATCGCACATATAAATGTCTTTTTCTGAGCATGTCATAATGTATAAGCATTTAACATAGTTGTTTTTTGTGTTGTCTTACTTAGATAAAAATATAGTTCCTAGAGTTCTGGGCGCTTCATTTTACTGAAATAAAATTGGACCCTCAATCAAACCTACCTACTTCAGCTAATACTTCACAAACCAGTATTCCATTTTCAGGGTTGAGAATGGTTATATTTTAGAACAACGTAGTCCGTCCATCATTAGTGTGCAAAATAGTTTTAGAAAGTAAAGGAACACAACACATATTTTTTGTTGGAACCCTTTCTTATCACTAGCCACTCTATTCATCAAGCTCATTTTTTGGCGATCAAACCATGGCCTTCATTATGTACTGCTTTCCTACTTATGGGGGTGCACTTTAAGGTGATACCCAGACTTCTTGGCATTGAAGTGACCAGCACTTCATATCCGCAAAGTACTATACGAATTGACATTCTACATCTCCAATTTTGTTTATGATGCCCATGAGATGACCTAGGACCCAGTGGGGTGTTGTGGTGATATTGCTGCCTATACACCTTCAGCTTCCTAACTTGATATTCCTATTTTTGGCAAATCGTGTATGTCTTATAACCAAACAAATTCTCTGATCAAAGTAAACAATGTAATACTAATGAGAAATACAATTGTATAGGGGTCACCTCCCTATGTGATCTTGTATTCGATATAACGTAACACTCACAAAGCTACAATACACAGGGCCTGATTCACAAAGGTAACTTACACTTTCCAGTATTTGACACTTTTGAGTGAGTTTACCTTTTTTTGGCTATTCACAAAATCAGAGTTTAAATTAGACTTTTGTAGTACATTTTGAGTTTTGGAAATAGCCAACAAGCAGTAAACTTACTCAAAAGACTCAATTACTCAAAAGTTTATAGTTTCAGGCCCTTCAGTTTGGTGGAGGCATGTGAGTTACACGTTTAGAGTAAATTTACACTCAGATTTTGTGAATAGCTAAAAAAATAGCAAACTTACTCGAGAGTGTAAATTACTCAAAAGTGTAAGTTACCATTGTAAATCAGACCCTAAAGGGCTCTCACTTTAAAGTAGTGTCAACATATCTCAGGACCTTTATGAATGAATCATACACATTTTTTAGACATATGTTTGAGGACTACCTTAAGCAAATTACAGTTAATACTTATTTCCTGCTGCTGTTAGTATTCCATAACATCCAATTCTGAAGATGTGGATTTTTCATTCTTAGCATTTATCAGCATGTAACCTGACATAGGAAATGCATATTCTACAAGCCTTGCACAATATATGATCATTATAAAGCTCTATCATTTTATGTGTGCGCATGAGATTCTATTTTCAAAGGAATGCTGGCAAAGCTTCCAGGAACTAGTCTTTCTCAGACTGTCATTCACTTGGGTTTGGCATGTTGTTAATGTCTAATCTGTAACCATCAACGTCAAATGAATCACCATTCTGGGACCTTGGGAACTTGGGAAATTACAACATAGCATCAGTCACCTTTTATGTTTTTTAGTGGCAATTCGAGAGAGGGAAGACCAGATCACCAGTTCTAGTGCTAAGGTTACCTCGTATGAACTTCATTGTAAGTTAACAAATAGGTCGCTGTATGAGCAGCTATAGCTCTCATTTCTATTCAAACTCATTATACCATTATTCAACGTATTTATTAAACCCATGTGCAGTTTCATAAGCTACTATTGAAAGGCAAAACTGAGAAGTTCTGACACGTTATATACTAATGAGAAGTACATGTCTATAGGTCAAGGCATTCTGTAGTTGAGACAATCCGGTTTTACCTGTGTGGTTCCTCACCCACATGTTGAATAGTTTCCACTTTCTAGTCTCTAGACATGCACTGCAGTAAGTTTTATTCCCTTACTACTCATACCACGTGGCGAAGTATTATTACTCTGCCCAGTTTCCATTCTTCAGTCAATTTTGATGCTACCATAAATATGGTTAACATATCTTTCAGCAATTTATGATACAATGCATCTAGCTTGATTTCTCAATCAGTTATCTTTGTCCCACATTACAAGTTGGGCAGAATAGGATGGGGTAATTTCTACATGTGGTAAATTACCCCAGGATGAGGTATCTGCCAACTGTAGTAAATCACTCAAAAGTGTAAATTACCTTTGTGAATCAGGCCCTCTGTTTTGTAGGTTTGAGAGATTTACACCACATAGAAAACAAGAGCACATAGGGAGATGACCTCTATACAATCGTATCTCTCATTATTATTACACTGTTTACTTCTACCAGAGAATTTGTTTTGTTACAAGACATACACGTTTTCAAGATTACAAGTTTTCAAGACAAAAATGACACAAATCAAGCATAATTGGTTTTTGACACATGGAATTCCACATTTTTCCTGGGACATTTCATCTGATATGCTTTGGCAGGTTTGACCTGCTGGACTCTATCGGGAAAACTATGAGGGTGTGATAATTATCACACAATTTATAAATCCGATCCCTGTGCAAACTCTCATTTGCCCAGGTATCGGAATTTAGTTCCAATTTGTAAAGAGGGTTTTTGGGCCCAATTACATGTTCCCTGGTTGGATGGGTGGTATTTAATGCACCTGATAAAACCTAATACCTAGGGGTTTAAAATTTATTTTATGAGATAATCAGCACCTATTCTGAGTATTTCTCTTTAATGAGGAAAAACTTGAGGAGTTTGGTGTTTAAACCAAACTCCACATGTCTTGGTAAATACTAGGCCTTTTTCGTGACCTAAAATCCAGCAGGTTTGACATGACACAATTTAATAGAGGGTGCGAACTTTACCAGGTGTGATAAATATCCCACAACTTATATAACTGTGAGTTTTGGACAGGGATTGTGATTTGCCAGGACTCCTGTAATCAGAGCCAAAGTGTCTTATTTACTGCACACATACATTGATGGATCTGATTCCACTAAGTAGCCAATTACGTTGTTTGCCTATGTGTGTGTGTATATATATATATATATATATATATATAGATATATATATATCCACACAGTCTCTTCGTAAGCGGGAGCCCATGACCCTGCAGGGCAGCCTCAGCAAGCCACGGGAACGAAGCATCCCGCTAAATTGCAACCAGCATTATGAACAGAAATAGCCGAAGCACTGGTAGGATGAGAAAGGAGCCATTTATTATACATTTGGGCGGCAACATTCAATTGCTGGTCTGACGCGTTTCAGCTGTGTTAGCCTTAATCATAGACCTTCCTTCGCAGCTTGGTAAAATACTCATAGTCCCACAATGCACTGTTCCGGTAAGTACCCATGCAGGCAAAGTGCTTTCTCTCATAGTGCAAAAAATGTGAATACAACGCTGCATTATTCCTGTTGCCGCAATACCTCAGTAAATGTCATTTTCCATCGTAGCAAGAAGTGGTGAAATACCCCTCTTGTCTCCCTTGCTCCTCTCCATATATCAAGTGATTGTTTGGAAATTCCTGGATTAGGAGCGGGTCAGTCTCCCGTCATAGATACCCACACAGTCTCTTCGTAAGCGGGAGCCCATGACCCTGCAGGGCAGCCTCAGCAAGCCACGGGAACGAAGCATCCCGCTAAATTGCAACCAGCATTATGAACAGAAATAGCCGAAGCACTGGTAGGATGAGAAAGGAGCCATTTATTATACATTTGGGCGGCAACATTCAATTGCTGGTCTGACGCGTTTCAGCTGTGTTAGCCTTAATCATAGACCTTCCTCGCAGCTTGGTAAAATACTCATAGTCCCACAATGCACTGTTCCGGTAAGTACCCATGCAGGCAAAGTGCTTTCTCTCATAG
Organism: Calotriton arnoldi; assembly: GCA_963921515.1. Lineage (NCBI taxonomy): Eukaryota > Metazoa > Chordata > Amphibia > Caudata > Salamandridae > Calotriton > Calotriton arnoldi. Next base: position 270,048 of record CAWUFW010014650.1, on the reverse strand, counting down.
TGCAAAAAATGTGAATACAACGCTGCATTATTCCTGTTGCCGCAATACCTCAGTAAATGTCATTTTCCATCGTAGCAAGAAGTGGTGAAATACCCCTCTTGTCTCCCTTGCTCCTCTCCATATATCAAGTGATTGTTTGGAAATTCCTGGATTGGGTGTGATAATTATCACACAATTTATAAATCCGATCCCTGTGCAAACTCTCATTTGCCCAGGTATCGGAATTTAGTTCCAATTTGTAAAGAGGGTTTTTGGGCCCAATTACATGTTCCCTGGTTGGATGGGTGGTATTTAATGCACCTGATAAAACCTAATACCTAGGGGTTTAAAATTTATTTTATGAGATAATCAGCACCTATTCTGAGTATTTCTCTTTAATGAGGAAAACTTGAGGAGTTTGGTGTTTAAACCAAACTCCACATGTCTTGGTAAATACTAGGCCTTTTTCGTGACCTAAAATCCAGCAGGTTTGACATGACACAATTTAATAGAGGGTGCGAACTTTACCAGGTGTGATAAATATCCCACAACTTATATAACTGTGAGTTTTGGACAGGGATTGTGATTTGCCAGGACTCCTGTAATCAGAGCCAAAGTGTCTTATTTACTGCACACATACATTGATGGATCTGATTCCACTAAGTAGCCAATTACGTTGTTTGCCTATGTGTGTGTATATATATATATATATATATATAGATATATATATATAAATATATATATATATATATATATATATATATATATGTATATATATGTATATATATATATATATATATATATATATATATATATATATATATATATATATATATATATATATATATATAATCTACTGGCGGTCGCCAGTAGATAGTTATAGTTAGGACCTAGTTTCCATAGGAAAAGCGTTTTTCTTTTCCCAATAACTTTGGCGCCGGATGACAAATCTTCGCGAAATTTTCAAAACTAGTGGGGCGCTCCGGTCAGCTCCTATCCTGAAAGTTTCGGGGTGATTCGTCAAGCGGGGGCCGAGAAAAAGGGGGTCCCAAAACGCGTTTTCCCCATGTTATTTCCCGTAGGAAACTTTAAACACGGCTACAGCCCGAACTGCTGAACGGAATTACACCAAATTTAGCAAAAAGGTAGTGCTTGGTTCAGAAAGCGCCCTTTTTTTTAAATGGTGTAAATCCGTTCAGTAGTTTTCAAGATATTAAAGGAAAAAAATCTTTATATATCTGGGCGGGACCTAACTACACAATCACGAGCTTGGCTCTAATTGGCTGCCAACACTTCAATCCAGGAAGTGTTGGCAGCCATCTTGGTGCAATGCTTTTTAGGTCTCGCCTAGCGACGCAGTGCATGCGCTGCTCACTACACAAACACCACTGCACTGCCATAAACCCTAAAACACTACCCCAGCACGACCCCCTACACTGCACGAACACCACTGCACTGCCCTAAACCCTAAAACACTACCCCAGCACGACCCCCTACACTGCCCGAACACCACTGCACTGCCCTAAACCCTGAAACACCATCCCCAGCACGACCCCCTACACTGCCCGAACACCACTGCACTGCCCTAAACCCTGAAACACCACCCCCAGCACGACCCCCTACACTGCCGAACACCACTGCACTGCCCTAAACCCTGAAACACCACCCCCAGTACGACCCCCTACACTGCCCGAACACCACTGCACTGCCCTAAACCCTGAAACACTACACCCAGCACGACCCCCTACACTGCCCGAACACCACTGCACTGCCCTAAACCCTGAAACACTACCCCCAGCACAACCCCCTACACTGCCCGAACACCACTGCACTGCCCTAAACCCTGAAACACTACCCCCAGCAAGACCCCCTACACTGCCCGAACACCACTGCACTGCCCTAAACCCTGAAACATCACCCCAGCAAGACCCCCTACACTGCCTGAACACCACTGCCCTAAACCCTGAAACACCAGCCCCAGCACGACCCCCTACACTGCCCGAACACCACTGCTCTGCCCTAAACCCTGAAACACTAGCCCCAGCACGACTCCCTACACTGCCCGAACACCATTGCACTGCCCTAAACCATGAAACACTAGCCCCAGCACGACCCCCTACACTGCCCGAACACCACTGCACTGCCCTAAACCCTGAAACACTAGCCCCAGCACGACTCCCTACACTGCCCGAACACCATTGCACTGCCCTAAACCCTGAAACACTAGCCCCAGCACGACCCCCTACACTGCCCGAACACGACTGCACTGCCCTAAACCCTGAAACACCAGCCCCAGCATGACCCCCTACACTGCCCGAACACCACTGCACTGCCCTAAACCCTGAAACACCAGCCCCTGCACGGCCCCCTACACTGGCCAAACACCATTGCACTGCCCTTAACCCTGAAACACCAGCCCCTGCATGACCCCCTACACTGCCCGAACACCACTGCATTGCCCAAAACCCTGAAACACCACCCCCTGCACGACCCCCTACACTGCCCGAACACCACTGCACTGCCCTAGACTCTGAAACACCACCCCCAGCACGACCCCCTACACTGCCCGAACACCACTGCACTGCCCTAAACCCTAAAACACCACCCCCAGCACAACCCCCTACACTGCCCAAACACCACTGCACTGCCCTAAACCCTGAAACACCACCCCCTGCACGACCCCCTACACTGCCCGAACACCACTGCACTGCCCTAAACTCTGAAACACCACCCCCAGCACGACCCCCTATTCTGCCCGAACACCACTGCCCTAAACCCTGAAACACCGGCCCCAGCACGACCCCCTACACTGCCCGAACACCACTGCACTGCCCTAAACTCTGAAACAACACCACCAGCACGACCCCCTACACTGCCCGAACACCACTGCTCTGCCCTAAACCCTGAAACACCAGCCCCAGCACGACCCCCTACACTGCCCGAACACCACTGCACTGCCCTAAACACTGAAACACCAGCCCCAGCACGACCCCCTACACTGCCCAAACACCACTGCACTGCCCTAAACGCTGAAACACCAGCCCCAGCACGACCCCCCACACTGCCCGAACACCACTGCACTGCCCTAAACCCTGAAACATCAGCCCCAGCACGAACCCCTACACTGCCCGAACACCACTGCACTGCCCTAAACCCTGAAACACCAGCCCCAGCAAGACCCCCGACACTGCCCGAACACCACTGCACTGCCCTAAACCCTGAAACACCAGCCCCAGCAAGACCCCCTACACTGCCCGAACACCACTGCCCTAAACCCTGAAACACCACCCCCAGCTAGACCCCCAACACTGCCTGAACACCACTGCCCTGCCCTAAACCCTGAAAAAAAACCCTGCATGACCCCTTACACTGCCCAAACACCACTGCCCTGCCCTAAACCCTGAAACAGCACCCCCAGCACGACCCCCTACACTGCCCGAACACCACTGCACTGCCCTAAACCCTGAAACACCAGCCCCGGCACGACCCCCTACACTGCCCGAACACCACTGCACTGCCCTAAACCCTGAAACACCACCCCGCACGACCCCCTACACTGCCCGAACACCACTGCACTGCCCTAAACCCTGAAACACCACCCCCAGCACGACCCCCTACACTGCCCGAACACCACTGCACTTCCCTAAACCCTGAAACACCACCCCCAGCACGACCCCCTACACTGCCCGAACACCACTGCCCTAAACCCTGAAACACCACCCCCTACAAGACCCCCTACACTGCCCGAACACCACTGCACTGCCCTAAACCCTGAAACACCACCCCCAGCACGACCTCCTACACTGCCCGAACACCACTGCACTGCCCTAAACCCTGAAACACCACCCCCTGCACGACCCCCTACACTGCCCGAACACCACTGCACTGCCCTAAACCCTAAAACATGACCCCCAGCATGACCCCCTACACCCACCAAACACCAATTCACTGCCCTAAACCCTAAAACACTACCCCCACACAAGCCCCTACACTACCCAAACACCAATGCACTGCCCTAAACCCTAAAACACGACCCCCGCACGACCCCCTACACTATCCAAAGACCACTGCACTACCCTAAACCCTAAAACACGACCCCCGCAGGACCCCCTACACTACCCAAAGACCACTGCACTACCCTAAACCCTAAAACACGACCCCCTACACTACACAAACACCGCTGCACTACCCTAAACCCTAAAACACTACCCCCAGCACGACCCCCTACACTACACAAACACCACTGCACTACCCTAAACCCTAAAACACTACCCCTACACTACACAAACACCACTGCACTACCCTAAACCCTAAAACACTACCCCCAGCATGACCCCCTACACTACCCAAACACCACTACACTACCCTAAACCCTAAAACACTACCCCCAGCAGTACCCCCTACACTACCCAAACACCACTGCACTACCCTAAACCCTAAAACACTACCCCCAGCAGTACCCCCTACACTACCCAAGCACCATTGCACTACCCTAAACCCTAAAACACTACCCCCAGCATTACCCCCTACACTACCCAAACACCACTGCACGACCCTAAACCCTAAACCACTACCCCCAGCATGACCCCCCTACACTACCTGAACACCAATGCACTGCCCTAAACCCTAAAACACCACCCCAGCACGACCCCCTAAACTACCCAAACACCAATGCACTGCCCTAAACCCTAAAACACTACCCCCCGCACGACCCCCTACACTACCCAAACACCAATGCACTGCCCTAAACCCTAAAACACGACCCTCGCACGACCCCCTACACTACCCAAAGACCACTGCACTACCCTAAACCCTAAAACACGACCCCCGCACGACCCCCTACACTACCCAAAGTCCACTGCACTACCCTAAACCCTAAAACACGACCCGCTACACTACACAAACACCGCTGCACTACCCTAAACCCTAAAACACTACCCCGAGCACGACCCCTTACACTACACAAACACCACTGCACTACACTAAACCCTAAAACACTACCCCCTACACTACACAAACACCACTGCACTACCCTAAAACACTACCCCCAGCATGACCCCCTACACTACCCAAATACCACTGCACTACCCTAAACCCTAAAACACTACCCCCAGCAGTACCCCCTACACTACCCAAACACCACTGCACTACCCTAAACCCTGAAACACCACCCTCAGCACGACCCCCTACACTACCCAAACACCATTGCACTACCCTAAACCCTAAAACACTACCCCCAGCAGTACCCCCTACACTGCACGAACACCACTGCACTGCCCTAAACCCTAAAACACCACCCCCTGCACAACCCCCTACACTGCCCGAACACCACTGCACTGCCCTAAACCCTAAAACACCCCCCCAGCACGACCCCCTACACTGCCCAAACACCACTGCACTGCACTAAACCCTAAAACACCACCCCCAGCACGACCCCCTACACTGCCTGAACACCAATGCACTGCCCTAAACCCTAAAACACCACCCCCAGCACGACTCCCTACACTACCCAAACACCAATGCACTGCCCTAAACCCTAAAACACTACCCCCCGCACGACCCCCTACACTACCCAAACACCAATGCACTAACCTAAACCCTAAAACACGACCCCCGCCCGACCCCCTACACTACCCAAAGACCACTGCACTACCCTATACCCTAAAACACGACCCCCGCACGACCCCCTACACTACCCAAAGACCACTGCACTACCCTAAACCCTAAAACACGACCACCTACACTACACAAACACCGCTGCACTACACTAAACCATAAAACACTACCCCCAGCACGACCCCCTACACTACACAAACACCACTGCACTACCCTAAACCCTAAAACACTACCCCCTACACTACACAAACACCACTGCACTACCCTAAACCCTAAAACACTACCCCCAGCATGACCCCCTACACTACACAAACACCACTGCACTACCCTAAACCCTAAAACCCTACCCCCTACACTACACAAACACCACTGCACTACCCTAAACCCTAAAACACTACCCCCAGCACGACCCCCTACACTACCCAAACACCACTGCACTACCCTAAACCCTAAAACACTACCCCCAGCAGTACCCCCTACACTACCCAAGCACCACTGCACGACCCTAAACCCTAAACCACTACCCCAGCACGACCCCCTACACTACCCAAACACCACTGCACTACCCTAAACCCTAAAACACTACCCCCAGCTCGACCCCCTTCACTACCCAAACACCACTGCACTACCCTAAACCCTAAAACACTCCCCCCAGCACAACTCCCTACACTACCCAAACACCACTGCACTACCCTAAACCCTAAATCTACCCCCAGCACGACCCCCTACACTACCCAAACTCCACTGCACTACCCTAAACCCTAAATCTACCCCCAGCATGACGCCCTACACTACCCAAACACCACTGCACTACCCTAAACCCTAAATCTACCCTCAGCACAACCCCTACACTACCCAAACACCACTGCACTACCCTAAACCCTAAAACACTACCACCAGCATGACCCCCTACACTACACCAACACCACTGCACTACCCTAAACCCTAAAACACTACCCCAGCACGACCCCCTACACTACCCAAACACCATTGCACTACCCTAAACCCTAAAACACTACCCCCAGCATGGCCCCCTACACTACCAAAACACCACTGCACTACCCTAAACCCTAAAACACTACCCCCAGCACGACCCCTACACTACACAAACACCACTGCACTGCCATAAACCCTAAAACACTACCCCCAGCACGACCCCCTACACTACACAAACACCACTGCACTACCCTAAACCCTAAATCTACCCCAAGCATGACCCCCTACACTACACAAACATGACTGCACTACCCTAAACCCTAAAACACTACCACCAGCACGACCCCCTACACTACACAAACACTACTGCACTACCCTAAACCCTAAAACACTATCCCCAGCACGACCCCCTACACTACACAAACACCACTGCACTACCCTAAACCCTAAAACACTACCCTCAGCATGACCCCCTACACTACCCAAACACCACTGCACTACCCTAAACCCTAGAAAAGTAACCACCACCCCATGCCCAATCCCCCTTAGCTCTCACTCCTCGTGGTTCCTCTCTCCTCGTGGTTCCTGCTTCATGTCGTCTCTGAGGGGCAGTGCACGTCGTTGTGAGGAAACGGAACAGCCTCTGTTTCCTTACAACGACGTGGATCATCTACATTTTTTAGAACTCATGGTCATTTACCATACATACCTTTACAACAAAATTTGTTGTAAAGGCATGCGTGGTAAATGACCATGCGTTCTAAAAAAATGCGTAGTAATGACTTCGCAATGTACAACGCATGCGTGGTAATGCATGCGTTGTAATGGTATCGCGAAGTAAAAAAGTCTTTGTAACGGCTGTTTACCGATCGAAGCTGGCCCCTGTTCTTCAGTGAGTCGTTTATTTGATAAATTAGGAGGAAGGAATGTGGTTTTTTACCGAAAAGTGCATTCCCGGCTGTTGTATTGTGAAAGTGTCCGCGTGGCCTGGTTTCACTTCCGGTGAGAGAGTGGAAGAGTCTGTTTGGATCTAAAGGGGTTCTGCTGTTGGACGGGGCCGGCGCGACACGTCATCAGAAAACACAGCTAATGGAAAGCGTTGTCCCCGAAGTGTGGAGCAGTGCCATGAGAGGTCAACGAATGTGCGTCCCACCGCAGTATGACCGTACCGCGTGACCCATGTGCAGCCTCCAGTGTACGGAAGGCAGAAGCGGCATCCATCGCAGGTCCTCTTGAAGACGGTTGTAGCACTAATTCTACATTTTGGAACTAGGGCATTTTAACCTTGTTGTTCCTGCCAGATACAAAGAGAAGATCCTGTGTTATTCAGTACCCTCGTTACCTTTTCTGTGGGTAGTGGTGCTTGTCACTTCGCTGCCCCGCCAGTGCACACGACTGGGCTCCCCACCTCATGTGCCATCTGCAGGGCCTCTGCCCTCGGATCACTGGTTTCGGTTTCTGGAGTGGCAACATAAACAGTTGCTCCCAAAGGACTAGCCTGAACACTTAGGTGAATATCCCCTGCGCCAGCATTCCGCGGAAATTCTTTCCTAGCTCTCCCACGTCGACGTCGATGTCATAATAGCACGGCTCCACTCGCGACACCGTATGACGTCATAGGAGCCATAAGAGGACCTCGTCGGCGTGCTGACGTCAGTTCCACCCATTTTTTCCGTGCCACCGAGGTAAACAGGTGGACCGACACATTCTCACATGTATACATAGTATACTAAATATATATATATATATATACAAATGCATAACCAATAAAGGCATAAAGAAATAGCAACAGATCAAGCATTTCTCACTATTAAAACATAAGCATGATTAAGACATATTAAAAACAATCATGCCAAACAGTAAAAGCATCTTTTTGGTAGAAACAGGTGGACAACAGGGAGGCGGGTGGGACAGTGAGGAATCCACAGGCAGATACTGTATCCACCAGAAAAAGCATTACCGAAGGTAAGTAACTTGCTCTTCTGATGGATACTTCTGCCTGTTGATTCCTCACCTTTTGAATAGAATACTCAAGCCGTAGTTCACCCGGAGGAGGGTGTCCACCTGACTAGACCAAAAAATCTTGCAAAACAGATCGAGCAAAATGGACATCCCTCCTAACCTCCGAATCCAATAATAATCGAATAATTTTTAGTCGAAATTATATTGAAAATAATACTTTAAAAATACTTTTATTAATAAATTTAGACAAACACTTAAAGGAAAACTTTTATTTATAATTAATTTAAAGATATTTCATACTTTACAAATTACGCCGAAGTCGCGACCCCAGCGCGACTTTTCAAAATGGCTACCGGAAGGCGCGCAGCCATCGTGTAGGGTGCGCGAAGGGTGCGCGACTTCTGTATAGTATTTAAAAAAAGAATGAATATCGTTTTCCTAACTAAAAATTATTCACAATTTTTTAAAATATATATATATGTATATATATATATAGAAAATAAAAAAACATAGGATTGAGGTACATTAGACTTACAAATTTTCATTTAAAAAACCTTTGAAATTCACTGGAAAAACCATAGGTTTCAGGCACGTTATAGTTAGAAATTAGCATCTAAAAAACCATAGAAATTCACTGAAAAAAACATAGGTTTCAGGCACGTTATAGTTAGAAATTAGCATTTAAAAAACCATAGAAATTAACTGAAAAAACCATAGGTTTCAGGAACGTTATAGTTATTTGGACATTTCACTCGTACAAAACCATAGAAATTCCGGCATTATAGTTAGTTCAGCTAACTATAACTCGCACCCCCGCAATGCACTGCTGATGACGTCACATATTACATCATTCATGACATGGTCAGTGACATCACTGATGACATCACTGATGACATCTCAAATGACATCACTGATGACATCACTGATGACATCATCCACGTGAAAATCCGATGCACCTCCTCACACCTGAATATAACCTTTGATACACCCACTCTAAAATACAGACTACCATTTTCGAAAAAATAGACACATCAATATCAGTTACTAAATACGCACTGACTGATTCCTAGGTCTACACACACATCCACTCATTCACCCATACAGTCACTCATACATGCAGTCACTCATTGTGTGGTGTTGCCGCGCGGACTGTTGCTGACAGCGCGCTATTCTTAAAATTGGTCACTGTGTTTAAATTGTTTTAAAATTGAAGTGAATGGGAAAAACTTACTTTTAACTTGAGCTCGCTGGCTCGCTGGCTCCTTGCCGTACCCCTGAGGCTCTCCACCCCTAGGCCTTAGCCAATTGGCCGTAAGGAGGAGGAGTAAGAGGCGGGCCCAGGCACAAAAGCTCGCTGCAGCGCGGGAACGGACAATTTTGTGTGGTGGTGCCGCGCAGACCGTTGCTGACAGCGCGCTATTCTTAAAATTGGTCACTGTGTTTAAATTGTTTTAAAATTGAAGTGAATGGGAAAAACTTACTTTTAACTTGAGCTCGCTGGCTCGCTGGTTCCTTGCCGTACCCCTGAGGCTCTCCAACCCTAGGCCTTAGCCAATTGGCCGTAAGGAGGAGGAGTAAGAGGCGGGGCCCAGGCACAAAAGCTCACTGCAGCGCGGGAGCGGACAATTTTGTGTGGTGTTGCCGCGCGGACCGTTGCTGACAGCGCGCTATTCTTAAAATTGGTCACTGTGTTTAAATTGTTTTAAAATTGAAGTGAATGGGAAAAACTTACTTTTAACTTGAGCTCGCTGGCTCGCTGGCTCCTTGCCGTACCCCTGAGGCTCTCCACCCCTAGGCCTTAGCCAATTGGCCGTAAGGAGGAGGAGTAAGAGGCGGGGCCCAGGCACAAATGCACGCCACTGCGCGGGAGCGCAGCGGACACGCGCAGCGGGTGCGCCGGCGGCGCGCCAAAGGGGCGCCTAAGGCAAGCCCGTCTGCGCCCGCCCGCGCCCAGACGGGTCCAGGGGCCACGAATCATGGTCAAATTATTAAATATTCTTCCAAGGCACTTAGGCTGTTAGCTCAACCATGTCTCCCTCTTGATCCTGCTGTTCACAGTCGCATCATGGATAACGGTATTCTCCAAACGCAGAGCCGCCATGTTGCCCTTCCTCCCCCTATTTTGCATTATTCTTCTATATCTGGCCCCACTACAGTTAAACATACGGCTCTGCGCATCTTCTATCTCAACACCCGCTCCCTGGTCAAACACCAGCTAGACATTTTTCTGCTGCTTACTTCAGAAAAATCTGACGTCCTTCTGGTCACCGAAACTTGGTTAACTCAGGACTCTACCCCGGATATCTTAGCGGCACTCCCCTCGGATTATTATATCCTGTCTGTTAATCGGCCTTCAGGAAAGACTGGTGGCGGTGTTGCCGCCATCATACATAAAAACTTCAAGTTTACTGCCATAACTTCCCTCGATCTTTCGGAGGTAGAGAATATTGTTATTAAACTTGATACTAACATTGGATCTCTTATTTTTGTACTTATTTATCGACCCCCTCAGGCCATGCCTACTTTCCCTCTTTCTTTGAGTGAACAAATGGCCAATCTTGTCATGAACTACGCTAATGTCCTACTTATAGGAGACTTGAATTACTGGTTTCATGATGCCCTTGGTGGGCCACATGCTGCAGAACTGTCTGAATTACTCTCTAACTTGAATTTGGCCCAGCACTTATCCTCCCCTACCCATGTAAAGGGACAAACCTTGGACCAAATCTGGTCCTCAAACCTTATATTATCGGTGCCCACAATCTCACCATGTATATGGTCAGATCATCATCTAATAAAATTTACGGCTACCATAAACTCTAAGCTCAAAATCCCCACGGTGGTAGGAGGCATGACAAGAAAGTGGAGGACTCTTGATAAATTAGAATTTGTCAAAACACTGGCCAATTCAGCTCCCATCTTTAATGCTGATGTTGACTCTATGGAAGAGAACATCTCGAATTGGCTACTGCTTGCTTGTAATGTCCATGCTCCACTCACTAAATTTTCCCGTGCCCGCCATTCAGATGCACATAAATGGTTTACCACCGAGCTCAAAACACAAAAACTTGAGCTCCGTCAAAAGGAGAGAAAATGGAGGTTAAGATACTCCATGGAAGATAAACAACAGTTCTTGTTAGCTCGTAAAGAGTATAAAAAAGCCATACTGGAAACCAAAGCGGCCTATTTCTCAGCTAGAATATTAAATGCTCAGAATAAGCCGAAGGAAATTTTTATGATAGTTAATGACCTTTGTAACGCTGAGAGAATACTCCCCAGTCAGACGCCTACCCAAGAGCTATGTAACTCTTTGAACAATTACTTCTTGGACAAAATTTCTTTAATCAAAGTTAGCATTCCCACTACCGTTAGTACGGAATACTTGGACAACTTTTCAACTAATTTAGCCACTATGGCTCATTTCCTAGGCATCTATCCTCAGACCCTATCAGATTTAATGACCCGGGTAAAATCTGGGTCCCCCAACGATTGTTGCCCACCTCATGTTTTGAGGGACGCCTTCTCTGCTCTACCTTATAGCGTGCTTCCCTTCCTTAATGAGTATCGTGCACAGGGCAAGGTCCCTAGTGCCTTCAAGAACGCAATTGTGGTCCCTCTTTTAAAAAACCAGGGGTTGACCCCTTGAATCCTTCTAATTAACGTCCCATCTCTCTCCTTCCCTTTTTGGCCAAGATCTTAGAGGCCCATGTGGCCAGGTGCCTTTCCAATTTCATTGAACAGTCAGACCACCTAGAGCCACATCAAGCTGGCTTCCGACCCGCCCACTCAACTGAGTCTGTAATTCTTGCAGTATTGGACACTCTGAGAGCTAATGCGGACAAGGGCATCCCCCAGGCCCTGGTGCTCCTGGATCTGTCGGCCGCGTTCGACACGGTCGATCATAACATTTTGATGGACCGTGTCGAGCAGGCCGGTATACAGGGCCCCGCATATAATTGGATAAAGTCCTTCCTTGAAGGCAGAGCTCAAGCAGTGCGACTTGGTCCATTTACTGCCTCTAAGCTCGCTACTACATGCGGGGTGCCACAGGGTTCGTCCCTATCCCCTCACTTATTTAATCTTTATCTTATGCCCCTGATCCACTCATTGAAAAACAGAAAGATAACTACTTTCAATTATGCTGACGATCTTCAGCTTGTCTTTACCTTGGATTCTCCTGACTCTGTCCTCGAATTCCAAGCTACCATGCTTCATATTCAGCGTTGGATGGACCTCAACCATCTTAAACTCAACCCGGGCAAGACGGAACTAGTGCTGACTGGGAAGAGTGAGATCTCTTGGGGCCCTCCCTATTGGCCGACAGAATTAGGAAACCCCCCTACTCCCTCTCCTTCTGTGAAAAGCTTGGGGGTCACTATAAATGCAGACCTCTCGCTTAGAGGACAAGTGGGGGCAGTGGTCTCCACCTGCTTTCTCCAATTGCGTAAAATCAGGAGGATTGCCTACTTGCTGACTCACTCAGCCCTCACTCAGGTGGTGATAGCTCTGGTTCTCTCGCGCCTTGATTTTTCAAATTCCATCTACCTTGGCCTGCCTCTGTTTCTACTTAAACGCCTACAATTGGTACAGAATCAGGCTGTGAGACTAATTTATAAACAACTTAAATGGCAATCTGCCTGACCCTGGCTATCCAAACTCCACTGGCTACCTGTTGCCCAACGTGCAGCTTTCAAGACAGGGTGCTTAATTTTTAAGGCATTGCATTGCATGAGCCCTAAATTCGTCAGTGGTATAATTGTGAAGTATGCCCCACTTCGCAACCTACGGTCAGCCCATTCTCATTTACTGACTACCCCTGCCATTAAACTTAAACGTCAGGGTGGGCGTAGGTTCTCTTACCTTGCCCCTAAATTCTGGAACTCTTTACCTCTGGCAATCAGGTCGTGTGACAATCTGCTGGGGTTTAGAAAGGTGCTTAAGACCAGGTTGTTTGAGCAAGCCTACGCATAGTCTATTGCGCCGCAACACTATTCAAGCTTAGCGCCATGAAACCTTCTGGTGACCGTGCGCTTTAGAAGTTCCTACTAACATAACATAACTCATCAATACAACACTATCATATGCACTCATACACCTATACAGACACTCACACACTGCCACATATCCAGAGTTACTCACACACTTAGTCAGTCATGCAAAGAATCAATCATACTTCCATTTACTCACCTATACAGTTATACAGACACAACCTCACTTATTCATACAGATACTAACACATAATTACTCTCTTATAGAATCACTGATACAAATACACACTCATCCATGCAGCCACTGTCACAATTACTGACTCTCACATATAGTTATTTATATACACCATCACTCACATATACTGCCTTTTACATATGTAGTTACTTGCACATGTACCACTGAGACATCCATTCACTCACCAACACACCCATACACACACCCACCCACCCATACAGCTGTTTCCACATGCACTCTTGAACCCATACACCCAGTGAATCAACCACTCACACATCTATGCACAGAGTCACACACCTCCCACCCACCCACACACACACACACTCAGGCAGCCATACAAATACTCAGGCAAGCAATCAATAACCCATATAGACACTCATGCAGCTACTCACCAACCCATGCAGCAGCTTACACAACAACAGACAGACTGATACAGACTTTCACACAGTTTAGTCACTAACCCATGCATTCAGTAAGTCACGTACCTACTAAATCCTCCATACAGACACTTATACACCCACTCATTCCTCAATACAGCTTGGCATATATATAAAACAAAATTAAACTTTACAGAAACACACAGTCACTGGATGATGTCATCAGTGATGTCATTTGAGATGTCATCAGTGATGTCATCAGTGATGTCACTGACCATGTCATGAATGATGTAATATGTGACGTCATCAGCAGTGCATTGCGGGGGCGTGAGTTATAGTTAGCTGAACTAACTATAACGCCGGAATTTCTATGGTTTTGTACGAGTGAAATGTTCAACTAACTATAACGTTCCTGAAACCTATGGTTTTTTCAGTTAATTTCTATGGTTTTTTAAATGCTAATTTCTAACTATAAAGTGCCTGAAACCTATGGTTTTTTCAGTGAATATATATATATATATATATCTCCAATCCTGTTACACACACAATAACAGGCGCTGACTCCGTGGTAATCTGACACAGGAATTTTAATCCAAAACGAAGGCCTTGACGCGTTTCGACGGCAATCCGCCTTGTTCATATATATATATATGTTTATATCTATGTCAAATGGCAATGCGTGATGAGTTCGCCTCACCTCACCTCCCAGGCCGGGGCTGGTTCAGAGGTCGCCACCACTCAATATCGCAGCAATAATCCTTCCCCCATTGTGAAAGATGGGGGAAGAAAGAAACGAAAAAGACGCATTTCGACCTGCTTCGGTCTTGGTCACATGACCATGAAATCATTGTGTCAACATTTATACAACTTCGCTCACGACGTGCGTTAAACATAAAAGAAATACTTTTGGGAGAGGTTAAAGGCACCTTTCTTCCAATTCAAAATAAACAAAACTTTATACTATGTCATCATTTATGGTCAATTCCACGAATAATGTGGTGTCCTTAAGTTGTTTGTCTGTTAGCATTAAGTGTGTTTCAACCAATCAAGGTATAGTACCCTATTCTTCTATCAGTATCCAATTGCTGTCAATGTTGGTCACAATCTGACATATTCCTGTACCCATGCATATAGACAATTGTTAAACGACATGATTATAATTATATACCGGATGCTTCCCGGGTCTAGTGCCCAGCCTATATATCAATGCAAATAAGACCTACAAAACAATATAATAGATAATATCCTATAGGTATCTTACTGTTCATCAATCAATTTGGAGATCAACAGTGTGAGATCCAGTAAATTGATTTGCATGGGCTGAGTCAAGTGACCTGATACTATGAAGTCAAGGTGTTTCCACAGAGGGATAGCCTTCTTCGTGCGTTCAACTCCCTATCTGTGATAGTCACCGACAAGTTGTTCTCATGTGAGTTCCTTTGTTTCTGTAAAAGAAGGGGACAAGGCAAACAACTGTTAATGGACACTTATCATGGCTCACAGTATGTGCATTATTCTACTTGGACATCTGATACTGGGCTAACACGAGTCTAACGAAACATGTAGTTCAAACAATAATTACAGTTTAAAATAATAGCTCTAATAAGAAATATAAGAAATATAGATTTCAAGGCTCCCGGTAAATAGCCTTCTTCCCTAAATGTGTATGTAATGTATGTGTATGTAATTCTTCATCATTGTTCATACCAAAAGGTAACAGACACCCGGCTTGCACAATATACCTGGATTCTAGTCTGCATAACACAGATATCCTGTCTCCTCCCCTCGGGTGTTTGGGTATGGTATCAATCCCAAAGTATTTAGCCTTAGTCCAATCCCCTTCGTGACGTTCACCGAAATGTTTTGCTGTGTTATAACTCAAGTCTGCATTTGTGATTGCCCTCCAGTGTTCTAGAATCCGTTTTGTACTGGGAAAGTCATGGAACCTATGTACCACATGTCACACGGACACACGGACTCACGATACCATAGATCAAAAAGTCTGTTTTGCATGTGATGAGTTGGTTATGCGTACTTTCTTTTTCACTCTTTTGAGGGTGAGCTCTGAGACATTCGTGCTGTACTTACAAGCCTTGCAATGGCCACAGTTTCTAAAACCCTTGTTTTGTTGTAGCCAAGTAGGACCCCTTGGAGCTAGGTGGCTATGAACCAGCATGTCTCTAATTGAATAAATACGAGCCTGTTGGTGAGGCTGGAATTCTTTCACGATGGGGAAGGGATTATTGCTGCAAGATATATATATATATATATGTGATCAAGAGTCTACGGACCCGAAACGCGTCATGGCTGAGGTTTGATTGAGCTGCAATAAACAACTCATTGCTTCGCACAAAACTGTGGTCCGGGCTCCTGTTCTTCATCTGTTTTAACCGCAGTACGAGAGGAGTTGCTGCTATATATATATATATATATATATATATATATATATATATATATACACACACACACACACACACACACACAAGTATAGGCCGACAGGTAGGTAGTTATAGTTAGGACCATGTTTATATAGAAAAAGCGTTTATTGACTTGCCTATATCTTTGACGAATGTTCACAAAATGTGCCAAAAAAGTGTCATATTAAGTCTTGTTGTGCATGGAAAGTTTCGGGGTGATCCATCATGCAGAGGCTAAGAAAATGGGGGGGTCATAAAAATACGATTTCCCATGTTAATTTCTATAGGAGCTTTGAACACGACTACAGCCTGAACCGCTGGACGAAATTACACCAAATTTGACAGGAAGGGAGATTTTAGTTCGCAGATCCCACTTTCAGCCATCTAGTGTAAATCTGTTCAGTAGTTGTTGAGAAATTTAAGGGAAAGTAAATAATGATATCTGGGCAGAGCCTAAGCACAGATCTCATGATGAGATCTGATTGGCTGCCAACACTTCAACCAGAAAGTGTCAGCAGCCACAAAAAAATTTTTTAAAAAGAAAAGGGGGCAGGGTAGGAATACTTTGACCCCCTGTGTGGGGTGGTGGGGTCCACATGTGTCCCCCGTCAGACCCAAGAACCACTTTAAAAAAAAAAATTGCTGCAAAATCGCAACAGAGTCAAGACGTGAATCCACACCAAAAATGAAACAAAAATGCGAGCGCCGGCTCCCGCGTTTGTTTTGAATACAGCCCCCGGGTGGGACAGGTTCCAGGGGCATTTTTTTTTAAAAGGAGGGGGGCGCACAGGCCCCATCCTAAGGCTCATTGAGCCCTGAGGACCACCACCTCCCCGGGACTTTATTGATTAAAAGGAGGGGGCCAAACAGGGCCCCCCTCCAAGGGCTCTATAAGCTCTGGGGACCACCACCTTCCCGGGGCTAAAGAAAGATTTATGGGGGGGCGCACGGAACTGCCCGAGCCCCATGGACCACTGCCTCCCTGGGGCTAAATAACACCTATTGGGGGGCCCGTGGAACCCCCCTGGTATCGGGGACCACCACCTTCCGGGGCCAAATATTTTTTGAAAAAATGGGATATGGGCCGCATGCCCCCCTCCCAGGCCATATATGGCCCCGGGGACCACCACCTCCCTGGGGCTGGCCTGTGCAGATCAAAAAAGGGGGGCCACGTGGGCCCCCTCCTGGTGCCAATAATGACTCTGGGGACCGCCATTCCCCAGGGCCAGTTCCTGCTATGTGCCGGGTTGCCCACCCCTAGGACATAGCTGTTTGCTTTGACTTGGCGGGAGCTTTGACAGCTCCCTCCAAGCCAGAGCAAACACTCCACTTCCAGCAAGCGAGAACTTATAAATGCTCTTGCTTGCTGGAAGCAGAGGTTTCATCTGGAAACAGACAAAAGGATTGCCCTGACAGACAGGGAACTGCATGTTTGGCAGCTCCCTTTCTGCAAGAGTAATGCCACCTCCTACAGGAGGGGGACTTACTTGTGGCAACAGTAGGGGTTCTTGGCCCCCAACGACCCTCAGGAGATGTCATCCCCCAATCAGTAGTGTGCCAGGCGGCCTCTTTGCAGAGTGGTTGAGAAAAGGGCGGGGCCTCTGACAAGGTCTCAGCAATCCCGCCGTCGGGGACTTGCTTGTGGCAACAATATGGCTTGTTGGCTCCCAATGACCCTCAGCAGCCAAGGGAACTTCACCCCCTCAACCAGTAGTGCGCCAGAAGGCCCCTTTGCAGAGTGGTTGGGAAAGGGACCAAAAAAATAGGGAATGCAACCAGGGGATTTGGCGCTGCACAGCCTGGAACAGTCACTACAAATAACAGAGAAACAAGTAGAAACACCAGTTGCCCACCTCAATGGTCAGCTGCAAATTGACCATACATTAGTACAACTTTATGCACAAAACGAGAGGCAGCAGGAATAGATGACGAAACCCACATTCAATTAAAATGGGAAGTCGGTCAACCGATAGACACTGCGGGAGATAGGACGCGAGTCGGCTGTAATGTACACGGCCTTGGAGAGCCACAAGACATTTGGATGTACCTACAGTTGTTCCTCGTGTGAACCTTGTCGTAAAGGGAGAACAAATGGATTTACCTTCTAAAAAGATTTTGTGCACCGGAGAAACCAGTGGATGGCAATTTGAATAGACATTCTGCATGTATGACACACATGCTCTAATCAGGTTTTCATGCAGCGATTACTAAATGAGACACCAAATATATATATATATATATATATATATATATGTAGCCACATTCAAGACAATCCTGGTCCCAAAGAAAGAGAAGGCACTCGCGGGAATTCCAACGTTGATGTTTATTGAGTGCAGAAACCCTCCCCTGTGCCAACAGACGCGTTTCGGCGTTACCGCCTTCCTCGGTGTTGGCAACCCCAAACAAAAACACCAAATTTAAAGTGCTCAGTGTGCATCAACAAAATCATAAACAGCGAAGATGGCCTTACTTCACCATGAATCTATACTCATTGTGGCGGCCATCTTAAAGCGTCCCTTTCATGCAAAGTAATGGGTATTTTACAAATGTAAAAACAATTTTAAAATTATTCAAGTGTAAGACAAATACAAAAGAGAAGGATATTTCGGAGCGGGGGTCTGGGAGATAAAGGAAAAATACATGTCCATTTATGATTTGTCAGATAAATTCATACATTACTCCTTTATCAAATTGATCCATTTCAATTCGTTAATATTACTACTCCTGATTTCTCCAGAGGGTGTTTTTAATATACCATCGTCTATATTCATCCCTCTTCCTCCCACTCCTTATCCTTATCTATGTGTCGTATATTCAATAAACAACCTGCCTTCATAATAGAGCCCTGAATGGGCAATCACAGATGGAGGTAACAAAAACTATACAAAAATACAAGGTTGATTACAGTCGTATTTCATAGTGCCCTAACTATTCTCAATAGATCGTATTTTATTGAGTGGGCATAAGATGTTCTCTCAGTTTCAGCTGTCATTCCAGGTGGGACCAACGTTCTTCTGTAGTGTTTAGACCTATGGGAGTCATAGTATTGAGCTCTATGATATACCTTGACTCCATCCTTCGTAAATTTTTCACTCTATCCCCTCCTCTCTCATGTTTGGGGGCCTGATCTATACTGAAGAACCTTATAAGATCACGGTTACTGTTGTGGGCAATCTCAAAATGGCGTGATACTGGATAAGTAGAATCTTTCTTCGTTATCGCACGCATATGCTGCAAGATACGTTTTTTTGCTGGGTGCATGGTACTACCCACGTACCTTTTAAGACAGGGGCACTCCAGACAGTAAACCGTGAATTCAGAGTTGCAGTTCAGCAACATATTGATCTTTCTCATGTTTTGTTGGACCTTATGCGGGATGCTGTAGCTATTGACTTTCTGACTGTATTTACACGCTTTGCATTTCATGCATGGGAAAATCCCTCTGATGCTCTCCTTGCGTCGAGATGACGCAACATAATGACTAGATACCAAATGGTCATTAATGGATTTGCACCGTCTGTGTGTTATGAGTGGTTGAACTGGAATTACTTGTTTGAGGACAGAATCTGCTTGGAGGATATGCCAGTTTTTCTTGAAGATGTGCATTATCTCAGGGGTTTTGGAGTTATAACGAGTGATCATTCTAGCGGGCTGGGCAGTGTTTTGTGAGTTCATGCTTTGGGGCTTGGGTACTAAGAGTTCTGACCTATGTAGAGTATCTGCTCTTATTTCTGCAGTTTTCAAGATCTGTTGCGAGTAGCCTCTAGCTTCAAATCTTACAAAGGCATCGGTCTTAGCAATATTATATTCCTCTACAGATGTACAGTTCCGTTTTAACCTTAGGAGCTCCCCATACGGGATGTTATTGGTCATGCTCCTGGGGTGAAAACTCCGAGCATGTAGGACGGAGTTACCCGCTGTGTGTTTACGATACAAGCGGGTCATAATCTTTCCATCCTTTACATAGACTTCTAGGTCTAAGTAGATCACACTGGTATTACTAATGTGTCCACGGAATTTTAGATTGAGGTCATTGGTGTTAAGGAAAGCCACATATTCCTCAGCCAAGGTGTGGCTGCCCCGCCACACGATGAACAAGTCATCAATGTAGCGGGCCCACAATACGACCTTTTCAAACCAATGATCAGTTGAGTCCCTCCAGGGACATATACCCATATATATTCTTCCAGCAGACACTAATATAGCATGGACTTTTAGTACACTATTACGGCCTTGTTTACTTGGCGGTGTCTCACGTCCTTGCTGGATCAAATATTTGGCCCGGATGAAGCCTTTTGTAAGGTGAAACGCATTGGCTGCGCTATCTTTGAGAATATACAATAAAGAAAAATTCTGCACCATCATTCAAGACTCACGATTTCCCATTTTTATTGAATGTGGTTTTCGTCAACTATTCCTGCTGCCTCTCGTTTTGTGTATATGGTTGGGAAAGGGGGAGGGGCCTCTGAAGAGGTCTCAGCAATCCCGCTGTGGGGTACTTACTTGTGGCAACAATAGAGGTTCTTGGCCGCCAATGATCCTCAGCAGCCAAGGGGATTCATCCCCCAACCAGTAGTGTGCCGGGAGGCCCCTTTGCAGAGTGGTTAAGAAAGGGGCGGAGCCTTCGATGAGGTCTCAGCAATCCCACTGTGGAGGACTTACTTGTGACAAAAATAGGGGTTCTTGTCTCCCAACGACCCTCAGAAGTCAAAGGGAGTTCATCCCCCAACCAGTAGTGCGCCAGAAGGCCCGGGCCCTTTGCAGATTGGTTTAGAAAGGGGGCAAGGCCTCCAACAAAGTCTCACAATCCTGCTGTGGGAGACTTACTTGTAGCAACAATAGAGGTTCTTGGCCCCTAACGACCCTCAGCAGACAAGGGGACTTCATCCCCCAACCAGTAGTATGCCAGGAGGCCCCTGTGCAGAGTGGTTGAGAAAGGGAGTGGGGCCTCCAACGAGGTCTCAGCAATCCCGCTGTGGGGGACTTACTTGTGGCAACAATAGGGGATGGCCCCCAATGACCCTCAGCAGCCAAGGGGACTTCATTAGGGGTGGTCAAGCAATACTCTGTCAGCTCATGGAACACGGAACATGGAACGGAATTTGGTGGTGTTTTTCGGTAACTCTGTGGAATTACATGGAGTGAAACTCCATGAGCTCCGCCCAGGCCTACAGGAAACTAGCAGAACCCACAGGCACTTGTGCACCCACTCACAGAACAACTCAGACACTCTCACAGCCACTCACAGACCCATTCACTA
The DNA here is from genome assembly GCA_963921515.1 of Calotriton arnoldi. Lineage (NCBI taxonomy): Eukaryota > Metazoa > Chordata > Amphibia > Caudata > Salamandridae > Calotriton > Calotriton arnoldi. The sequence continues at coordinate 248,278 of CAWUFW010014650.1, read as the reverse complement.
AAGCACCCACTCACAGATGAACTCAGACACGTACACCCACTCACAGACTCAGTCAGACACTCATGCACCCACATACAGTATCACGCATACTCTCTCTCAGCCACTCACAGATCTACTCAGAGACTCACGCATCGACTCACATACCCTCTGAGAGACTCACCCACACTCACAGACCCTCTTAGATACTCATATACCCACTTACAGCCCCTCCCATAGTCTCTCACACCCACTTACAAACCTACTCAGACACTCATACACCCACTAAGACACTCATGCACTCACTCACACACTCAGTGTCAAAGGTTAGTGGTTACAGTTATGAAATAAAAATTTAAAAACCTCATAAATTAATTTAAAAAACCAAAGGTTACAGCAATGTTATAGTTAGGAAATAGAATTAAAAAAACACGTAGAAATTCACTGAAAAAACCAACGGTTATTGGAACGTTATATTTAGGAAATAGAATTAAAAAATCTTAAGAATTCACTGAAAAAAACAAAGGTTAAAGGGATGTTATAGTTAGGCTCAGTTTTCACTTGTCCGTAACCAGTGAAATTCATCAGTTATAGTTACTAGGCCTGGGTGGAGTTCACGGAGTTTCACTCCATGGAATTCCGCAGAGTTAGTAAAAAACTCTGCCAATTTCCGCAGAGTTCCGTGAGCTAGCGGAGCCACAGTGACAATCAGTCTAAGTCTTAACAAATGCCTCCCCAGGCCTGTGAGGGTGGATTGAGGAAGGCCGGACCTTTCTGTGAGGTTGGCCATGACTGGCCCATCCACAAGAAGCTTGTCTTGTGCTGCTCGAGCTGGAGGACAGCTCTAGGAACGTGCACTTGTCCCAAGACCAGCACAATAGTACATTGAAATGACCCTGCACCTGCACTAACAGGCTTTCAGAGCTCCGCTTACCATGTGACACTGACAATGTTAACTCGGATACTCTTAGTTTGCAACAGGAATGCATTCTGGGTGTTGTTCAAACACCTGCGGCGTGTAATCTATCAAGCTCAGGTTGCAGTGCTGGCCAGTGAAAGCTGCACGAGTGGAGACTCATTCTGTGATCTTGTTTTAGGCACTGTAGTAGCAAACACACATGTTTCCTGTCAGCCTTGGCAATCAGCATTCATGTACACTATGCTGCGCTGCACCTCCCCCTGCACACACTTCATTCCAGACAATGAGTACAGCTCAATGTGACTCCAATCCCAGCTGCCTAATAAACTACCTTTTCAAGCACAGAAAGCCACACCACATGAACCGTGTTAGCAGCAGCACCATACCTGTAAGAGACAGGCAGGCAGGCAGGCAGGCAAACAGGCCCGGCCAGCCACGGTGACATAAGATCACAGCCCAAGTTCTGAGACATTGCTACGTGACACTCTACATTTTCATACCTAGCAAACAATGCTTTTTGAGACCCTGAAATATAGGAACCTGAACACTTCTGCCTTAAACCCTAACTCTGTGTACTATTGGACTCCAAGGCACTTCCCTTAAAGGTGTCCTGCCGTGGCTGTATCCATTGCCAGGATCGAGGACACCAATGCAGGCAGCATGTGATCTCTTAAATGCTGAACGGTAATGACGAGGAGTATATACTAAATTATACGGTAGTTCTTACCGGTAGCCAGAAGTGATGCCCAGAAAGTTGTGCAGATGAGAACAGAGCCTCATCCTCCCACAACCACGGCAGGGAGACCATGGGAAGCGGCTGGTAATGGTAAGGGAGTTCAGCATGGTGGCTCGATGCCAGTGCTCCTCCTGGGTACCGTGTGCTGCACCTGCAAGCTCGGGACTGTAGCTAAATGGCGAGAAGGACCTGCTGCTCTAAACTCTGAGTCCTGGAAGCCCCCCTCCCCGGCACATCGCATGTGACTCCCATGGGCAGAGACTGGGCTCTCGTAGGGAGGGAGCTGAAGGTCTGTGAGGATCTGGGATGGAACTAGAACATGTCCGCATGTTCTTTCCCTGCAAGTCCCAAGAGGCGGCCATCTTAAAAGCAGGCAAAATGCCATGCCAAGTTGTGCTGTTTTTTTGTAGGCGCCGGTAACCTCTGCTACGAGGCGGATTGCAGATTTTTGCTGAACTCTGCGCTCCAAGCAGAGTGCGTAGTGGGCAAAACTCCGCAAACTCCGCCGGCGGATCAGAGTTCACTGCCCGCCCCTTATAGTTACCTGAGCATACTTGCGCCCCCACAATGCACTGCATATTACCTCTCATGACATAGTCAGTGACATAGCAACTCACATAAACTATGTTAAAAAAAGGAAAACTTATTAGTAGTGTACAAAGTATACTAACTTACCTTTTGTGGTACCTTAGTATATACGTGTAACACAAACAATGTTTAGAAAACACTCACAATCACTGGATGATGTCATCAGTGATGGCATTTGAGATGTCATGAGTGATGTCACTGACCATGCCATGAGTGATGTAATATGTGAGGTCATAGGTAGGTCTGGGTGTGAAATTCCGCTCCGCTCATGGAGTTTATGGAGTTTTACCCACTCCACGGAGCGTCCAAATAACATGGAGAACAGTTTTTTCCTAGCTTACGCTCACCAATATCAAGTTGTCAAGCATGAGTAAAGAAAAATTTACTCCAAACAACCTCCTGCTGAGATTTCTCAATGCGGGCGGTCGCGAATGGCTGCTACCACTCACAGTGAGAAACTTTCCATTCATGTTGAGGAAGCTGCCGCTCAAGTAGAACATCTACTCGAGTGGTAGAAAGAAGCTGCACCTCTCGCGCTGTGCATGGTGCCGTTTGCGCTGATTTTCCAGCGTGGGACAAACACCCAGCGCTAAATATCATCGCGAACGGCGCCACTTAACACACTCTGCTGCTTGCGGAGCTCCATGTAGCGCGACAGAGTTTTTGGGTCACTTCGTGGAGTTTTGCTACATGGAACTCGCAAACTCCATTCAGGCCTAGTCAACAGCAGTGAATTGCGGGGCGTAATTTATAGTTAGCTCAGGTAACTATAACTGCTGAATTTCACTGGTTTTGTACGAGTGAAATCAGCAGTTGCCTATTTCTTTGCCACCGGTTGATGAATCTTCATGAAATTTTCCCCATAAATTTGCCCGGTACTTCAGATGGAGTCTGGAAAGTTTGGGGGTGTTTCATATAGCGAGGGCCAAGAAAAAGGGGGTGGACATAAAAGGTGAGTTTCCCATGTTAATTCGCATAGGACCTTTGAACAAGCCTCACTCATCGATACAGCTACTCACTCATCCACTCACTCTCCCATGCAGTCACTGGCACAGCCACTGACTTATTCACACAACCACTCATACACTCACTAACCATAAGGTCACTGACTCACCCACTCACTAATTGATAGAGTCACTAACGCACCCAGTCACTCACCCATACAAGCACTCACACACCCACTTACTCACCCATACAGCCACTCACACACCCACTCACTAATCCATGCAGCTACTAATACATCCACTCACTCACCCAGTCACTCACACACCTACTCACACAGCCACTCACTCACCCATACAACCAGTCACACACCCATAGAGACACTCAGACACCTACTCACACATGGATACATACAGTCACACAGACACTCACATAATATGTGCTAAAATAGTATTACACATTAGTAGTACACAAACTATGCTCATTTCACTTTTGCAGTATCTTACTATGTATATTTAACGCTCAGAAACATTTAGAAAACACTCACAATCACACTCACAATCACTGTATGATGTTATCAGTTATGTCATCAATGATGTCATTTGAGATGTCATCAGTGATGTCACTGACCATGTCATGAGTGATGTAATATGTGAGGTCATAAGCAGTGCATTGCGGGGACACAATTTATATTTAGCTCAGGTCACTATAACTTCTGAATTTCTATGATTTTATATATGTGAAATTTTTCAGTGAAATTCTAAGTTTTTTAAAGTTCTATTTCCTAACTATAACATTCCTGTAACCTTTGTTGAATATATATATATATATATATATATATATATATATACATACATATATATATATATATATATATATATATATATATATCCTTCACCACTTCCGGTTACCACTTGTTCCACCAGAAAGACGACACAGCAAAACGAAGGTAAGGTTCCAAATATTTTATTCCGTAAGAAAGACTGCTACGCGTTTTGGCAGGATCCCTAACTTGGATTCCGCTCTTGACAGCAGTTTCCTCCTCTGTCAACAAACGGGTACAGACCAGGATATGGTGCAAAGATACAAATATATACATATTCAGAAACAATTGGATCCTCTCTGCAGCGCGCTCAACGACAGGTGCATCGCAGTGGGCTGAATCCAAGCCCATAGACTTAAATTTTATAAAACAAGATTGCTCTGCACTCTGAAAACCTGATTTTTCAAGCTTTTATTTCAGCAAGATCAGTCCACACCAACGCGTTTCAGCCTTCCAAGGCCTTAATCACGGTAGGTGAGTCTTTTTACCATTGCACTTATATACAGTTCACATTAGCCTTCTATGCGGCATTGTGGGAGATGTAGTGCATGTATTTTTAAGCATTTGAACTATATTACAATATTTACATAATGTGTTCTGACCATTTTCACAATGCAAGTTATATCTTGTCTAACATGTTTCAAAGAATTAATAGTTTGAATTTAAGTACAATTATTTTCAATTTGTATTAGTCACATCACGTTCAAAAAGTCTTTCTTTTATGTCCATTAGTATGGCTAAATTATCCAGCTACAGCCATGGAGTCTTTTTATTCTTAACCATCTGTATGGTATGAATTTTTGATGATGGCCAGTAGGTAATATATATATATATATACTCCTAAATCTATTGAAAGGGTGGTTTGAGAGCCAGCTTATTAGGTGGGATGAATATCAATTTCTTAAGAATGAAACACCAACTACACCAACACTATACCTACTACCCAAGGTACATAAGGATCTCAACAATCCCCCAGGGCGTCCTATCATGTCCTCAAAAAACAGCATGTTTGAAAACATTTCCGTTTATGTTGATAATTTCCTATTCACATGTGTCAAAGATCTAAGTTCATATGTGAGGGACACAAAGGACTTCCTACAAAAGATACAGAACATCCATTTGGAACAAGAACATTGGCTGGTTTGCTTAGACGTTGAGAGCTTGTACAAAAGCATAAGACACAAAGATGGGTTGGAAGCTTGCAAGTACTTCTTAAAATCTAGAAGCATACCGCTTTTGGAACATACACACATGCTATTGCAAATGATTGAGATTTGTCTTTCTGAAAATGTTTTTTTTTTTTTTAAATGTGTTGAACAAACAGATACAGGGCACTTCAATGGGCACCTGCTTCGCCCCTAGTTACGCTAATCTTTTGGTGGGCTGGTGGGAGAAGCAGGTGGTCTGGGGTGATGCACTGGAGACATGGACAGGAAATGTTAATCTCTGGTTTAGGTACATCAACTATGTGGTTTTTGTATGGAAAGGTAATGAAAATGATCTAAACACATTTCTAGCCGAAATTAATTGCAATAAGGTGAATTTGAAATTTACAATGCAATACAGTAAGAAAACAATTGAATTTCTAGATCTGAGATTATTGATTGAGAATGGGAAAATCAGCACCGATTTGTTTAGAAAAGAAACTGCAGGTAACTCAATACTCCACGCTGCAGGTTGTCACCCACTGAACTTCAGATGGAGTATCCCTTACAGTGAATTCTTACAAGCTAAAAGGAATTGTAGCTCGAATGAAAATTATGAAAGAAACAAGAAAGAAATGATAGGAAGATTCAGGAACAGAGGATACTCACAGAGAATGCTACAAACAGGGGTAACAAAGGCAGACAGCGTAGATAGGACTGATGCGTTATTCCAACCACCCAAAGTCAAAGGCATGACAGGTGTTCAGAATGAACGGATAAGATTTATAACAACTTACAATAGACAGTCTAGGGACCTACATAAGATCATTGAGAAGAGATGGGATATTTTAACCCAAGACCCCATCTTGTGTACTAAATTAGGAAAGTCACCATCGATCACGTATAAGAAAAGTCCATCCCTTAAGGATATGCTTGTCAGAAGTCATCTAGCACCACACAAAACCAATTGGTTAGCTAAAGGAGGCGGTTTCCACCAATGTGGGAAATGCAAAGCGTGCAGCCACAGTTACAATGTCAAAGAAGTGACATTGATAAAAAATAACAGAAAATGGAAACTCTTGAAAAACATCAACTGTGGAATGGACTTTGCGGTGTATGTCATTCTTTGCCCTTGTGGCAAATGGTACATTGGGTCCACCACCTTCCCAGTTAAAAAACGCATACTAGAAAATTGGAGGGCCATTACCAACAATGACTACAGCTATAGTACATCGTAGCCCTTCAATAAGGTACACGATGGGGATTGGACTTCGGACCAATTCTTTGGTCTAGATATAGTCCCAAGGAATCTGAGGGGGTGACAATCGCACCCAAGCATTATGCAGACTAGAATCTAGATGGATATTGCAAGCTGGCAGTGTTTTCCCTGTAGGGATGAACAGGGCCGTTTCTAGGTGTTTTGCCGCCCTAGGCGAGAATTGAAAAATGCCGCCCCCTCCCTTTTACTACCATCACTCTCAGGCCTGATCACCCTCTCCCCCTGTCATCCAGGCTAGAAGAATTAATGCATTCAGCCCTGTCAAGAATCACGCATCAGGCGTTAGACTAACGAATTTCAGTGTGGTGGTCCGCATCACCGCACTGAAATGCAATGTCACGCCTTATAGTGCCTCAGCTGTCAAGCGCCGGGCAAAGCTGCCAAGGTTTCAGATTGCCATGTGTGACATTTTCATAATTTCAGGCTAATTATGAGTGACATTTTAACGACTATGTGTGACACATTCTCGCGAGCAAAATCAAGCAATAAAGACGAGGGAAACATAAATATCAGAAATTAAACCCATATGAGCAACGAGAAACTCTAAGAGGATCTTAAAACTGTTGCAAAGTACCAGAAATTTAAGGGCATTGACGTAGTGCCCTTGTAACTTGATCATACTGTTAAGCTGAGCAGGACGGCCCGGTGCTGGAGATAGCGTTGTTTTGTCTAGCGTGTGGCGCCGCCCACGGCGCTATAACTAGGCTAATTGCAAGCAGCACTAGTCAACCCGCACCGACACCCTACCCCGACTCAGTTACACTACACTAAAGTGCGCTAACGCATCACTGCTCAAACTGAGCAGAGAAAGACTGCGTGACTGCACACTTCTCAGACTACAGAGGCACGGCAGGCAGCTCAGAATGTACCCAATTTTATAGCACCCATTACAAGTATCAAGTGTAACTAGATACTGGGGGCACACTTACTTCTTTCGGAGGCGGGAGACCAGCAAGCGAACCTGCGCCACGGCAATTAGCGGGCCTCGTGGTGGCCCCATGGAGTCACAGCAGAGGCGCAACTAGAGCCAAATTTCGGGGGAGGGGGCCTAAGAAAAAAATTCTGGGGGGGGGCTAATTCTTCCAGCAATAGGCAGAGTGGAGATGCAAGGGCTCTAAGAAGGGGCGAAAAAACAACAAAGGCCCATTAACAAGCAAATGGTCTTTTAAAGACCTGTGAAGTACTGAGGTGCGGCTGTGTGTGTGCCCGGGAAGCTGTCTCAGCCCGGGCTGCCACACACAACGAGGGGGGCTGAAGCCCTTTGAGCCCAATCGGCGTCGCACGCCCGAGTCACAGCGTGGCAATTCTGGCTCGGCACTGAGCTCTCGGCTGGACAGCACACTAGACACACTGTTTCAGCTAGGTCCTTCGGTGGCAGGATATCGGATGTTGGCATGCGGTGCTGCCAATGCCATATTCATTGCCAGGCCTGCAGCAGGCCAGTGTGCACCGCCAGTAGCATTGAGCCAGGTGGTTTGAGGCGGGTCGAGTCCATCACAGGAATCGCCAGTATTGGACCCCGATACCGCGGAGGGGCAAGGTGCGTTGCATTGCTCACTCTCTCGGCTTTGCAATCCAGGCACGCAGGTTATTGGTCCAGAGACCAAGCAGTGTGTGGCCTCCACGCTCCACCTTATCCCCGCTGCCGTGCGAACCAGTTGCTTTGCCCCTTAGCCCCCCTCACAGAGTCGGGGCAGCAGCACCTGCTCCAGTCCAGGCGCCCGAGGCAGGAGTCGATAAGCGGCTCAGCCAATCCCTGCAAGCGGTGCAATATAATCTGCCCCGCTGCCCGAGTCGCCACCACCCGGGGCTTCTCCCGGCCGTCTCACCTCCTATGCAGCGCAGGCCCGCAGGCAGCGATATCATCAGCCCCCCCTCCGGGTATCAGTTCTGGGGCGTGACGGCTGTGGCTGGGAGGGAGCCTCTACGGTCTTGTGGCCTTTGTTCCGATCGTAGTGTGGGACAGGCTCTGGCTGGCCCTCTCCGTTTGAGAGGCCTGGGATCTGCCCCTGAGCTGCACTGCGCAGCAGCCCAAAACTTTTGAAGAACTGCTACGGCGACCCGCCTATTGTTTCTGAAACAACTCTGACTGTGACGTCTATTAATTACTTTATACCACTTTGCAGGCAAGCTCTAGCAGCTGAGCCAGAGCCCCCAAGCCTGTCAAGAGGACCGCGCTGCCACTGCAGCTGTAACTGGTGCATTATAGCAGCCCCTCTTTAGATATAAAAGAACTTGTATTTTGCCGCCCTCCCCCTTTTGCCACCCTAGGCGGCCGCCTAGTCTTGCCTAATGGTAGAAACGGCCCTGGGGATGAACAACAACGAGGAACTATATGTACATTTATGAATTGGCACTAACCTCCCCAAACCCTTCTCCTGCAATGGAGTTTCTGGAGTTTTCTTTCCAAAGCAGAAACTTTTTAAATCCTTTTAAAACGTTTGTAATCCTTTTCCCCTGCACCCCCCCTTATGACTAGCCAAGCCGCAAACAATTCAGTGCATTAATAACGATAAGAAACAAAGCATAGAAATAATAAAAAATGAATAAAGATACATTGAAAAACGTTTTCAGTATTTCCAGGTTAAATCCACATAGGTAGAGTCCTCTTGTAGGGTGCATGTTGTGTCTAGGTGATGGATGAAACAGGAGCAAATAAAATCAATGACTAACATACTCTCTTTTCTCTCTCTATAACAGAATGGCTCTCAAGAAACATATCCATATGAAGAATAATCACTCGATAGGAAGTTAAGAGCACGGAGTACTGGTTCTGTTCTGCGAAACAGTTACCTCTCTATTACAGAAGCCACGACGAGAGCCATAAGTAGAATTTAGTTTAGTTCATTTTGGTTTGGTTTGGGCTGTTTGAATTCTGTTGAGTACTAATCACTGATGTGGACAACATATTGATGCATGAGCATATGTCCATTATTATTGATTTATTATTTTTATAAATGCTTTTTCTTGGGTGTTTTTCAGTAATTTAAGGGTACTATACCCGAAATTGAATTGTGAAATGATAAAAAATCCAAGCACAGACTGTGATTAACCAGAATGAATTTGTTAAATATATTTGGTAAAATACGGGTACTACACCCGATACGGACAGGGTGCTAGAATTGAGTAAATCTATATATATATACAAACACCTTTCTTTAAATCGAAGAAAGCCTGCACTCGAAGATCAGCTACCATTCATGCCTTCAAAAACCAGTCTGCACGGAATGTACTCCAATTGTTTTAATCTTCAAACAGCATCGTGGATGGCTGAAAATTCTATGAGACGCGTTTCGGCTGATACAACAGCCTTTGTCAATCCAATCTTAAAGGTGACAGTTCACTTCCAAATAAACTCTCCCCAGGTGATGAGTTACATTTTTTATGCATGGACCGGAGGCAAACATTACGCCCAAGAAACCAACAAGCCAGAGTTCAAGCAACAGGAACCACAAACGTAGGCAGAGGTGGAAGGCAAGCAGGAAACACCGCAAATCCCAATAGGCAAACGACAGGAAGATAGAAACAAAGATAGACGAAAATATGGAATCTAACAAAACCATCATCAACCTAACAAAGATAAATTTAACCAAGGCGGAGGAACAAATACTCAGTTTGGGACTTTCGTATTGCCCCGAAAGCAATTTTAATTACTCCAAAACGAGAATGGATATATATCGCTGCATAAGGAAGTTGAAACTTAAGAAATATCATATGTTACTCAATAAGGAATCAGTAAAAGAACCAGTAATATCAAGGAAAAGAGAAGAAAAACACAGTTCCACAAATTTATCCACAGATGATATGCCCCTATTGATGGATCTACAGGATTTATGGACAGAGGGACATACGTCTAGTACACAAGAGATCATACTTGACAAGACTTCAGTCATGATCCCAAAAACAACATCTTCCAGAGAACCAAGTGTACCATCCCCATTCAAAGCAAAGTCTACATTCAACCCGATCAATTTGCGAGACTCAATTGATATCTTCAACGAGCAGGTCGTAGCCCAGATTAAACAATTGAACCACAAGGTATTGAATACAAAGAGAAAATACAACAGACGAAACATGGAATACCACATCCTGATGAAAAGACTTGATAATGAAGCTTCAATAGTCATCAGGAACTCCGACAAAGGAGGCAATATTGTAATCTGGGCTAAGGAGGACTATACCAAAGAGGCTTTATTGCAATTGAATGACCAAACATGTTACATCAAAAGAAATGGGTCAGATCTGAAAGCAATAGATAAAGCATATTATACCAAACTATCATCTTGGAAAACTAAAGGATTAATATCCATTGACGAATACAAATTCTTAAAGAATGATCATCCCACGACCCCATTGATTTACTTTATCCCCAAAATCCATAAGGATGCGTGTAAACCTCATGGGAGACCAATAATATCAGCGTGTGATGGACTTTTAGAACAAACGTCACAATATGTAGACTATTATTTACAAGGACATGTTCAATCTCTACTTTCTTATGTTCGAGATACCAGTGACTTTTTAAACAAATTGAGAGACTGTAATTGGCAAAGTGATTATTTGTTGATGGCGCTTGACATTACGTCACTCTATACCAGCATTAAGCATAGTGACGGTATAATAGCACTGAAACGTTATTTATCCAAAAGGTCCGATCCATTCATACAGCACAGTCAAATGCTGGTGGAAATAGTTGAATATTGTCTAAAAAATAATGTTTTTATGTTTAATAATATGCACGTTCAACAAATACAAGGAGTAGCCATGGGTGCCAGCTTCTCCCCCAGCTATGCTTGTTTGCACATGGGCTGGTGGGAGGAGCTGGTACTCGCAACCAAATACAGGGATTGCATTCAAAACAACATCATAATATGGCTTCATTTTATAGACGACTTATTTGTCATCTGGAAAGGCTCACATTGGGAAGCGCAGGAGTTTATCAACTCAATCAATGTAAACACATTAAATTTACACTTTACTGCCACAATAAGTGAGACCACCGTCAATTTTTTAGATACTCAGGTGTACATTCAGAACAACAAGATAGAGACCAAATTGTATCGAAAAGAAACAGCGGGCAATTCAACTTTACATGCCAGCAGTGCCCACCCGAGACACTTAATTAACAGCATCCCCGACGGGGAAATGCTGAGACTAAGGAGGGTGAACAGTAACCTAGAATCACTCAAAAGGGCACAAGAAGAAAGTAAAGCCAGGTTCCAGGAAAGGGGGTATTCACTCAAAACCATCAATGGGGCCATAGCCAAATCCATCATTCCTGATAGACTTGAGCTGATTAAAGATAAACCAAAGGGAAAAGCAAGTCAGCAAGAACAACAGGGAAAACAGGCAACTCAAGTCAAATCTAAAACAGATAATTTTAGGATAATCATGGAATACAGCAGGCAAGATAAGGAAATACGAGATATCATTACACGCAACTGGGCATTAATATTGAGTGATCCAGTGATAGGAACCACATTACCACACAAGGTCTCGATCACACATAGCAGGGCTCCTTCTATGAGGGATAAACTTGTTAAAACAAGCCCTGAATTGATTGAAAATTGCAGCTGACTTAAGACCCACAAAGGTTTCTTCAAATGCAAGACATGCAAAGCATGTCAACAGGGGATAAACAAAACTACATATTCAATCCCCTTTAGCCCCACGGAGTACATAATCAATAAACTCCTGACATGCAAAACCCAGTATGTGATTTATGTATTGGTGTGTCCTTGTGGGCTACAATACATTGGAAGTACAAAACTTCAAGCACACAAACGCATACTTCAGCACATTAGAGCCATCACCAATCAGGACAACACATACCCGGTGGCTAGACATTTCAAGGAATACCATAGTTCAAGGAGTCAGGAATTAAAATATTCCCTTATAGACTCAGTGCCTCCCAGTAGAAGAGGAGGAAATAGGGAGGCTAAACTACGCAGGCTTGAAACTAGGTATATCCTTGAGATGGACTCCAATTACCCAGGGGGGCTTAACACGACAGAAGATTTGTACACCTGCCTATAAAAATAAAAATGCAATAATTAACACTGGCATTCATAAGTCTAAAGGTTTTTATGTTTTATATCAGATGTTTTATGTTATTTATATATTTATATATTTAATATTTAATATTTAATATCTATACATAAGTGACCTGTTCAACACTAGATAGTTGCAAGTGGGAATCCAAAATAAACAATGGCATCAAACAGGATATGAAAATGATGATTTACCTCAAATTTATACAAGTATACACATACATATATATAGTGTGTAACGATATAATAGGGATCGCTAGGTATTCAAACCAGGAATTTTCTTTGCAGATCGGATGGTTATGTGACAATTACCATCAAGACACGGATATCATAATGTGATAGATATCATAACAGCAGGTACAATGAATATTTTAAATTGTACAACTGGAGATTTTTCTTTAAATAATTTTAGCACTAGGACACTTACACTCTATGCACTATAAGCACTTTACGACTTGGTACATGGATTGACAAAGGAACTGGTCATAAGCCATAGCAAATACCCAGGCACATTGTTATTTTGCGCATTGCTTATTTGCACATATTTATTGTCAATGTATTTTACTAGGCAATTTATGAACTTAATTAGAGGACAGTGTTATTAAATAAATATCTGTCCCCAAGATATGATAATCAACCAATAACATATATTATATAAGGTTTTACAAAACTATTTTAAATCAACAGATTTTATGCATATAATGTCTATTTAAATATTTATATATTACGATATTTATTTATTTATTCAATTATGCAAATGTTGATGATGTTTAACCTTTTTAAGCCACGCGCAACAGATGTATTTCTGCCACAAAATGGTATTCACGCAATGTGAACTGCTGCAAAAGTATTTTTTCCATGTCCATACCTGCTTTCCCCTTTGCACTTTCCACTATGCACTGTGTCACTTTAAAAATGAAAAAATAGCACTGCAACCATGTCATGTGATCAAGGCTCTTGAGGAGCTGAAACGCGTTATGGCGGCATCTAAATAAACAAAAATACATAACACCTATGCTGTGCTCCGTGTCCGTGTGTGGCGGAGAGGAATTCGATTGCCAACGGAGAGCGCAATATATATATATATATATATATATATATATATATATATATATATATATCCAAACACCTTTCTTTAAATCGAAGAAAGCCCACACTCGAAGATCAGCTACCATTCATGCCTTCAAAAACCAGTCTGCACGGAATGTAATCCAATTGTTTTAATCTTCAAACAGCATCGTGGATGGCTGAAAATTCTATGAGATGCGTTTCGGCTGATACAACAGCCTTTGTCAATCCAATCTTATCGCCATTTTACACGCTCTTTAAATGCTATTCAATAAAGAAAATAGAAGAGATACTTTACTTTCCTCGCCGAAATTTGGTGAATCAATAAAGTTATTTCATTTGAATACAAGGTAATGTGCAAATGTCCTTAATCATTCACAATTGTTCACCACAAATGGTTCATATTATAATTAAAGGCACACAATATCTTGTGACAATTTTTTTTAAAAAATTGTCCCAAGATAACGTGTGCCTTTAATTATAATATGAACCATTTGTGGTGAACATTTGTGAATGATTAAGGACATTTGCACGTTACCTTGTATTCAAATGAAATAACTTTATTGATTCAACAAATTTCGGCGAGGAAAGTTAAGTATCTCTTCTATTTTCTTTATTATATCAGGTCACCATTACGTGACCGAATCAAATAAACTAGTCAACAACTGGTGACCAGGGTATGATCAAGCCCTGGCACAGTGGCATCAACGCTAATGAATGTATAAACGTTTGACAATGTACCGAAGGAATTTATTTTTATTTTTATTTGTGTATTCTAATATTACATAGCACTATATTAATTGTAATAGAATGGCACTAATGAAAAATTAACTGGCTGGCGTTGGTATTTACACTGTCAATAGTCTTTTGTTTATGTCCATCCCACATGACATGGGATGTGATGATGATTATTTATGTTGTGGGACTCCACGTACAGTTATGTGACCAAGATTCCGAGAGGAGTCGAAATGCATTTTTGTGCCCAATAAATCGGGCAATATATATATAATTCACTTCTCCAATACCCACAGAGAAAGAGGGAGGCGCCAGGACATAACACAAAAAGTGCCTCCCCGAAGTGTTTCGGTCTCCTGACCTTCCTCATGGGTGTAGCAGGCAAATCAACTTATCATGTGACTGCTGTCCTTTATACCAACAGCACTTCTGATACGCCATCCAATCGGAGTTGCGAATGATACATTAGGGTCTAAATAGAAAATCAAAACAATCATGTGTTTGTAAACAGCAATCTGACTGGAATACATCTTTAGGAATAAATGTCACAGTTCTTGTAATTACTTTCAATCAATTCACTTTAGTCATGTCCATAAAACAATCACTTTGCTTGCTGTCCCATGTATAGCCCTACTCCAAAGGCAAACACGGGCCCTCTACGCAGTAGAATCCGTGGCAGCACAAGTCACCTACGATCCTCCAGGCGACACAGTGCAATGTAAAGTAAACCATGCAACGCTTATGGGATGTAATAGAGGTAGCACATGAATGATCGATTTTACATTGATGGATACACAAATTTATAGTTTACAAGAAAACACAAAATGAATATAAAAATGACAAAATGTTTTTAAAAAATAGAAATACAAAATACCAGTGGACTGAAACAATATTTGTAAAAAAGAAAGAAATGAACTTGAGTGATGTATATATATCTTTTGTCTATGTCTATGCGATCATGTGACCATACTTGCTGACATAAATGAAACGTAGGAGTACAGCTCCTTGTGTGAACAAGGCAGGGGATCCTGCCGAAATGCGTAACAGCACATAAAATAAAGACAACCTGATTGAGAAGACTGGAGCTGAGGTGTCGGTGTCTGGCTAATTGAATTTGCATGCCGGAGTTGGTCTTTGATATATATATATATATATATATATATATATATATATATATATATATATATACTGAAGCTCAAAAACAGGCACGGAGCACTCACGAGACAAAGTACCCATCCAGAGTTCGGTAGCTGGGTGAAACCGTGGAGCATATATATATATATATATATATATATATATATATATATATATATATATATATATATATATATATTGAAGTACTCCGCTACTCCCTCTAATCCTCAAGACAAACGGGGCACGGACCACGAAGTCAGTGCAAAATTATTTATTTATCGTCAGCCATTACGCGTTTCAGCCCTCGCGGGCCTTGATCACATGACAAATGCCACGGCTTCATTTAACCCATTTAAAGCCATTTCTTAAAGTGACAAGTGCAAATACTAACAGTCATAGATGTAAACAAAAGACTACACATTAGTTGTCATTATCCTGTCACCTATTGTTTGCATGTTGATTTCCACAAACTTTATATATGTAAATTATTGTATATATACTGGAATTGTACTTTATGTAGATCACACAGCAAAATATACTGAAACTCTAAAACGTATTTTGAAAATATGAAAGACTATATTCACCATTTCATTAATTCAACAAAACTTTGTTTCAACATTTTTGAAAATTTCATTTGTTGAAACGATTTACCAAGATTTCTTTCATATGGTTTTTCTTGGCCTGAAATACTGCTTAGTTGGTTATTCATCAGGTAAACATCGTGGCTGTTTAAAGTGCTAGTGCTAGAATGAATTGAAAGTGCATGTGCTTCATCACCCGTTACTAAATTGTGAAGTGCTCTAATGTTATAAAATTCATTCTGAAATTTCTATTGTTTGGGTATAGCAGCATTTTGCGGAAATTGACTCCGTTGTTAATACATGTATAAATACAATATCTCATTTTTCCCATCGTTCATTTTACTTATAACCCACATTTCGGTTTGAACAACCCTGAATGTCTAAGGTACCAAAATATTTTTTGGTCTGTTCTATTATGTTTCATTGGATTCCTATTGGAGACAGGTGTACAGGTCCTCAGTGACGTTAAGGCCCCCCAGTTGTTTGGAATCGAATTCAAGGATATACCGTGTTTCTAGTTTACGTAAAGCACTTTCTCTATTTCCCCCTCTTCTGTTTGGTGGCACTGCATCTATTAGATAATATTTCAGATGTTCAGGGTCTGAATTATGGATATCTTTGAAATGGCGTGCTACGGGGTATGTTGGATCATGGTTGCTGATTGCCCGGATGTGCTGGAGTATTCTTTTGTGTACTTGAAGCTTGGTACTGACAACATACCGTAAGCCACAAGCACACTCCAGTACATAAATTGCATGGTCTGTTTTGCAGGTCAGAGATTTTGAAATTCTATATTCTTTCTTTCCAAAAGGTACAGTATAGGCTGATTTGTTAATGCCGTATTGGCAGGCTTTGCATGTTTTACATTTGAAAAAGCCTTTGCGTTGTGACAGCCAGGTGGTTCCCTCAACAATCTCAGGACTACTTTTTACAAGGCTATTTCTCATGGAGGTTGCCCTACTATATGTGATAGCTAGATTTGTGGGTAGGGACTGGCCAATTATTGGATCACTTAGAACTATAGGCCAGTTTCGTCTCATGATGTTTCTTATAGCCTGCTCTTGCTTACTGTAAGCTAAAATAATTCTGAAATCACTGTCCTTTGTAGATTTTTCGTTTCTCTTGATCAGTAAAGGCAGAATTTGGCTACATTCCTGTTTGTCGTTAAGCAGCTCTGACCTTTCTAATGCATTAGATTTGGCAACTGCTGCATCTATTATTTTAGTTGAGTATCCTCGCTCTAGAAATCTAGATTTACTGGCATGTTGGGCTGATCTTAGGTCACGACTATTACTGCAGATTCTTTTTAGTCTCAACATTTCCCCATAGGGGATGCTTTCAACTAAGTGCCTTGGGTGAAAGCTGGTTGTGTGCAACAAGGAATTACCTGCGGTTTCCTTGCGATGTAATTTGGTCTCAATCTTATCATTTTCAATGTAGATTTGGACATCTACAAAGTTTACAGTTTCGTTGCTGATTGTAGCAGCGAAGTTCAAATTGATCTCATTGATAGCGCTTACAAATTCCTGTGCACTAGACTGGTCACCCTTCCAAATTACAAATAGATTGTCTATAAAACGCAGCCAAAGCATTATGTTATTTTTCAAATATGTGCCATGTGTGTTGCTGAGAACCAACTCCTCTTACCAGCCCATGTGTAAACATGCATAGCTGGGGGAGAAGTTGGCTCCCATAGCAACCCCACGCATTTGTTGATACAACATATTCTGAAACATAAATACATTGTTATTCAGACAGCATTTCACCATGCTAATGAGCATTTTGTTGTGTTGTGCCATTTGTACTGGCCTATAATCCAAATAATGTTCCAGTGCCCTTAGTCCATCTTGGTGATTTATGGTTGTATATAGTGATGTTACGTCAAGTGTCATAAGCAAATAGTTCTCTTGCCAATCAAAGTCTTTCACTTTTCTGAGGAAGTCACTGGTGTCTTTGATATAGGAGGGCAACCTCTGCACGTGCTCCTGTAGAAAATAATCTACATACTGAGATGTGTTTTCTAGTAGACTATTCCGTGCAGAGATAATTGGTCTTCCTGGTGGCTTTAAAGGGTTTTTATGGACTTTCTGTATAAAGTAAATTACTGGAACTATTGGATTTTCTTTTTTAAGGAATTTGTATTCTTGCATGGAAATCAGGCCTGCACTCTTCCAAGCTAGTAATTTGGCATAGAACTCATTATATATGGCCCTAAGGGAGAGTGCATTACTCTTATATTTATATAGTGGCAGCCGCCTGTAGATAAAGTTAGGACCACATGTCCATAGGAAAAGCGTTTTTGACTTGCGTATATCTTTGGCGCCATTTGACAAACCTTCACGAAATTTTGCCAAAAAGTGCTCTGGGGATTCTAGTTGTGCATGGAAATTTTCAGGATGAACCATCAAGTGGAGGACGAGAAAAAGGGGTTGTCAAATTAAGTGTGTTTCAAATGTTAATTCCCATAGAGTATTTAGACACACCTGCAGCCCATACTGCTGGACGGAATTACACCGGATTTGGCAGAAAGGTAGCCTTTGGTTCGCAGATCATGCTTTTTGTTATTTGGTGGAAATCCATTCAGTAGTTTTAGAGTTATTAAAAGAAATCCAAACTTGCATATCTAGGGATGCAGATCCTTCGCGACGCCTTCACGGAGCTTCGCGAACTCATGCGCCAGGAGCAGTGCTGTGATTGGCTGGCCACAACCTGTGTAGAAAGTTGTGGCTGCCATTTTCTAATCCAGGACTGTGTCCTGGGGATGACATTTGAGGCTAAATATATAGAAGGTGTCAGGGTAGAGGTACCCTGACTCCATGGATGTATTTTAGGGGTGTCTGAGGGACTCCTTATGAATTTCAAAATGCTGCAAACCGTTTTTTTCCCTTGTGGTTGGAGTCTCAGACCCATCATGACGCTCAGTGCGGCCCCCCCATGTAACGTCGCAGCGGAGTCATGAATCTTGCCGAAAAAAATAAAAGATATACATTCACACACTTACTCGCACACTAATTCATGCAGTCACAGACCCACACAGAGTCACACACTCAGTCACAGACCCACTCAGAGACTCACGCACCCACTCACAGACCTACTCAGAGACTCATGCAGCCACTCACAGACCCACTCACAGACTCATGCACCCACTCACTGACCCACTCAGATAGTCACGCACCCACTCATAGACCCACTCAGACAGTCATGCAACCAGTCACTCACCTACTCAGAAGGCTATGCACCCACTCACAGAAACACTTAGACACTTACACACCCACTCACAGACCCACTCATGTTCTCATGCACCCACTTACAGACATACTCATGCACCCACTCGCAAATCCACTCAGATACTCACATACCCACTCACAGACCCACTCATATTCTCATGCACCCACTTAGACTCTTGCACACTCATAAACAGACCCAGTCAGACACTCATGCAACCACTCACTCCCCAGTCAGAAGTTCATGCATCCACTTACAAGCTCACTCAGACACTCATGCCCCCACTCACATACCCACTCAGAGACTCAGGCACCCACTCAGACACTTATGCACCCACTAACTCACCCAGTGAGAGGCTCAGATAGCTACTCCCAGACCCACTCAGAGACTCACACACCCATTCACATATACAGTCAGAGGCTCAGGCACCCACTCACTCACTCACTCACTCACTCACTCAGAGATGCATGCACCCACTCACAGACCCACTCAGAGACTCATGCACCCACTCATAGATACACTCAGAGGCTCACACACCCACTCACAAACCCACTCAGACAGTCATGCACACACTCACTCACCCACTCAGAAGCGTATGCACCCACTCACACTCACTCAGACACTCACACACCCACTCAATCACCTTCTCAGAGGCTCACACACCCACTCTCAGACCCACTGAGACACTCATGCATCCACTCACACCCCCACTCAGAAACTGTTGTATGTATTCACAGCCCCACTGAGAAACTTATGCACCCACTTACACACACACTTAGACACTCACAGAACTATTCACAGAGCCATTGTCACGTGCATAGAGTCAAACTGAGAGTTATAAATCTTAAATGTGCTGTTGTGTATAGAACTTGTGCTTTTGGTTTGCGGATCAGCAATGAAGTCGGGACTTTGAAATTCTTTTTTGTAAAATGGAATGAAAGTGAAAATTATTTAGTGTTTGGTAATAGGTTGGCTCTTAGAAGAACCTTTGGGTTTATTCTGTGTAGATGATAACTGCACATAAAACAAGATGCAGTCTTTCAAGTTTTTAAAGAATATCCTGTTGCCTTTCTCAGAGAAATATACTCCATCCCCTCTATATATACTCTATGTCAAAGCGCAAGTCGTTGTTGTAGATGGAGCCCATGTTGTGGTCTCTAAAGAATGCAGAAACAGGTTTACTAACATGTTTCTTGGCTTTGTCTATCTGTGGATAAAATTTGTCTGACCATTTCCATTTCTGCCTCTGGTACCAAGGCAGTACGAGGGAAAAGTGCCATTAATTGGCCAAATGGCTCCTTCATTGTGATTTCCAATCCTACCCCAGTAAGCGTGCCTTGGTCATTGACACCACAGTGCACAATTAAGAGGTCTGGATGTTGGCAATCTACAATGCTCTCAACCAAAGGTAGCAATTGCTGCCACTTTTGCACTCTGGCCAATCCAAGTAATGTCCACATTAGGCAAACCCAAGTCCCTATCAATGCCACTCTTTGTAGCACACTCTCTGGCCCAAACAGCATAGCTGTGACCCACAATCCACACTGCTGTGGCACACAGGAGAAGGCTGCAACTGAATGTGACAGTTAGTAGAATGAAAGGTAGTTAAAATGGAGGAGTGGACCTGGTTTAAGAAAAGGATGTATTTGATTGGGTGGTGTAACTAATTTAGTAGCTAAAATTAGGTAGTGATTTAATAGGTAAAGTTAGTAGATGCGTGATTGGGTTTGGATAAATTTAAGCCAAGTTACGCTATTGTGGATATGCTTACAGTTTCAAACAGTCTACAGCACCTGCTACAGTTGAACTTGAAGCTGGTATGCTCCTGTTAGAAAGTGCTGTAAACTTTTGACTTAGTGGTACAGTAGAGTGTATCAGAGGAGGTTGCTATAGGAACTGAGGTAAGGCAGTGTGGGGGAAGGGTACCAAATACACTGTACTTTGAAACTACAAAGCAGAGTAGTTTATAGATAGCATGTATTGTGAAATAAATGTTTTCTAATTCAGTACTGTCATAGGATCTGAAATGTAGTTGAGAAATGATAGCGCTATCATTGTAAATGTTTTTCGGACTCCTGTATGGATTCGCGACTCCATCGTGAAGTTACACGGGGGGCCGGGCTGGGTGTCCAAAGTGGGCTTCTTATCAGAAGACTAACAAAGGGTTAAAAGAAAAGACCAATGAAACCTGGAATAAGAACAGAAAAAATGAAGGAAACGATTTGATTTGCTAACTACATCAGTATCACTGGAAAAAGAGAGTGAAAAAATGCCATTACTGGTTCTTTCCTACAGAGAGTGGTACATATCATTTTCAATGAGAAGAAATTTTAAGTGAAAGTGTGTTAAAATTTTAGGACCAGAAAAGCATATTCACAGGTATGTTAATAATAGGTAAATTGATAATTTCTCTCTATATAAATATAGTGAGTTATAAGTGGCAGTTAAATGTAAAAATGTTAGAATATTAGTTGCATATCCTGTAGCATGCCTTAAAAAGGCCTAAAATAATTGATTATATATGAATTGAAGTGCTTATGGAACTAGTCAACCATTTAGAATGTATAAATGTAGTTTCCTTGCCAGGTCGAGTTGACGTTCAAAACATGTTGCTAAGCCTTAAAATCCTCTTCAACTACCTATAAGTCACTCCTGAGATAGGCTGTAGGTAGGCTATAAGGCTAGGAGCTATCTCCTCTTCAACCACATATAAGGCACTCCTGAGATAGGCTGTAGGTAGGCTATAGAACAGAGAGCTATCAGCTTAAAAGATAAGACATGTTGTTTCAAATTTGATTGAGTTACATGGACACTCCCGGACCCATATGTCCAGTTATAGATCCACTCTCCTACCCATACTACAACTCACAAACCTATGTGTGAAAGGATAGACCCACAAATACACCCAGTCACACTGTGACAGAGCCACTTAAACAATCACTCACCCACACATACATCTCTTGTGTATTCAGCAGTAATGCCAGCAGTTGCATGCACAGTTAAATACCCCATAACTCACTCAGACAGCCAGTAAGCAATTCTTGCAGCCCCTTACATACACATTTAGAGATCCTTAGAGTAACTAAGAGAGCCAGAGACATACTAACATACTTACTTACATATCCAATAACACACCCACATAGGCACTGAGACACTCATTTAGGTCTGTACTGAAGAACTGACACTAACAAATCATTCATCCAGACAACTAGGGCTTTAAATATATATCAGACCTGCTAGAGTAGAGCGTGTATATGCAGTTTCCCTGCTAGGCCTAATTGATATTCAAAACATGTTGCTAAGCCTTAAACTCCTCCTCTACTACATATATCTCACTCCTGAGATAGGCTGTAAGTAGGCTATTGGGCAGGGAGCTATCTCTTCTTCTACGACATATACGTCACTCCTGAGATAGGCGGTAGGTAGGCAATAGGGCAGGGAGATATCAGCTTAAAAGATAAGATATGTTGTTTCAAGTCTGATTGAGTTGCATGTGGAGAAGTGGAGAAGTGTGGCTCAATGGTTAGAGCGGCAGACCCTGATGCAGAGATCTGGCCCGGGACCAGGGTTCAATTCCCGCCTCGGCGGGGCTTGGGCTCAATTTCCTTGGACCTGATAATTCTCGCCTCGGTGCCTATTCTAATCATGGGTCCCACTCTGCAACTCTGGGCAATAGCTTGCTTAATCTCCACAACGGCCCCAACAGCGCTGGGATGCCTGGCTTCACCCTGGGGGTGCCCAGGAGTGGACATTTCACAGGGAAAAGCCAGGAAGGGTTCCACAGCGGT
Organism: Calotriton arnoldi; assembly: GCA_963921515.1. NCBI lineage: Eukaryota > Metazoa > Chordata > Amphibia > Caudata > Salamandridae > Calotriton > Calotriton arnoldi. Next base: position 225,289 of record CAWUFW010014650.1, on the reverse strand, counting down.
ATGCGTACAGCGCCAGGACACCCCTTTGGGGGTATAAGTGTGCTTTACAAGTACAAATTTCATTTCATTTTCATTTCATGCACATTTCCCGACCCATATGTCCAGTTATAGATCCACTCTCCTACCCATACTACAAATCACAAAGCTATGTGTAAGAGGCTAGAGCCACTAATACACCCAGTCACACACTGACAGAGGCACTTAAACATTCACTCAAACACACATACAGTCTTATATATTCAGCAATAATGCAGGCAGTTGCACACACAGTTAAGCTCACTCAGACAGCCAGCAAGCAATTCATACAGCCCCTTACATACACATTTAGAGATCCTTAGAGTAACTAAGAGAGCTATAGATATACCAACATACTTACATATCCAGTAACACAGCCACATAGGCACTGGGACACTCAGTTAGGTATGTACGGAAGAACTGACACTAACAGGTCATCCATCCAGACAACTAGGCCTTTAAACATACCTAGAGGCTGATAGTGCAGAACCTGTGTGTGCAGTTTTACTGCTATATTGACTTGGCATTAAAATTAAAGTACTGTTCTAGTATACATAAGTAACTCTTAACGTAGGCCATAGGTATTTATATAAGAAATCAAATGTTTAAAGAATGTAATTTAAGAATACATAATAGAAAGCTAAATATATTTATTTGCTTTATTGTTTGCAGAGTTCTACTTAAAAACAGATACTTAAAATGGTAAATAAAACTGAAAGAAGAAAGAAACAGAAGAACGGATTCTATCTCCTTAAAACAGAGAAAAAAAGGGACAGAATGTGGACAATGTGGGTAAAGAGAAAAGAGCGGCTGGTAAGAAAACTAAGAAGTTTCTTAAAATAGTATATGAAAAATTACAAACTGAGCAAAACCAAGTTAATAAAATGGAAAGTCTGAAATCAGCTAGGAAAGGGAAAAACCAAGTGACAGCAACACTAATAAATCATATAAAAAAGGAGATAGTGTAACAAGGAGACAGAGGTAGTTTAAATAAATTTAAGTCAGAATGTTCCATAGAATGTTCCATAGTAGGGTAATTCACAATCTCATACAAACTATGAAACAGTATAAAAGGAGAAGAGAAGCAGTCAAACAAAAGGAACGTATTGGGGGTGTATTTGATAAGACATTTGCCCTGAAGAGGAAGTTATTTATTTTGATACTTAGCAGAATGAGAACACTGGGCAAAATAGTGCTGTCTATGAGGAGAAGAAGCCAAAAGAAAAGTCTTGTGAATAGATGTAACTTTTGCAAAGTGTTTAGTGGTATATGAAAGTAATCTTCCAGTATTGAGCCTTTCTTTAATGAAGAAAGCTACTTCCAAGAGAACACAGTGAATGCAATTGATGAGTCTGAATGATGTTATGAGATGAAGGATGGTACTCCTATTCCAAAAGAGGTGATGGTAGCTAAAAATGCACAGGAAGTGATGGCTGAATAGGTAGGGAAGGCGTAGACAGGCCTCTGCATATAAATGGAACTGTAGCAGTGTTTGCAGTGTTCTGCAGGAATCTATTGCTATATTGAGAAGTTTCCTACATAAGTTTACAAGCAAAAGTGTGAAACAGAAAATTGTGGCTTTGCAAGGATTAGATACGTGCAGAGTAAGGAAGTGTAGTAATTTACAAGGATATTCACTAGCATGTCAATCAAAGAAAATGTGTACAAGCACGTTCCATCACTTTAGAATGTTGGCTGTTCATCATTCTAAAATGCGAAATTTAGTTAGGAGGCTTTACTATGTGAAAACTCCTGCCCTATGTTTAGGAGAAATTAATTGTGCTCTTTTGCATGGAACAGTAGAAGATGTGGAAAAAGATTGTGAAGATGTTCAGTTTCGTTTCTTTGGTCCTGAGCAGGAGTCTAGGTAAAATGAGGAATTGGTATGTGAGGTGTAGAGGACCACAACACAGGTATTAGTGTTGATAACTCTACAGAAGAGATTAGGAAGTTTAACACAGTTTCTTCTGAGAAACCAAACTGTGTTTGTATTTGTTGTCGATGCGCTCCCTACAACAGCCAAACTCGCAATGTAGTTGTATTCTCAAAAAATAAAGATAAGTGGCAATAATTTGCTGTTTATTTATTTGTAGAGTAACGACTTAAGTTGTCCACATGGCAGATTATATGTAGGTACTGCTACGATAAGTTACAGGAAAACAAGATGCCAGCTAGAGCAGTACATAACAAGTTAGAATTGGTATCTATTGCAGAAGAACTACGAAATTTGAATGTTTATGAATCCATTCTCATAGGATAATGAACCAATTATCATTCTAGTAAATGATGTGCCTACAAAGAATAAAAAAATCTGACAAGAGTTAGTGAACGTTAGTAAAGTTAAAAAAGCGACATTATACCTGGCACAAAATAATGTTAATTATAAAAATGTTGATGTTGTTCGAGATATGACATATGTAGAGGATGAAACATTACCATTAAGTGGACAGATTGAAAAAGTGGATCGATCGAGGTCAGAAGAGATTTACGAACACTACGGCATCCATCTCTTTCAAATGAAATAAGCAAAAGGAGCTCCCATGAGTATGCGGGCAAAAAGTTTAGAAGTTCATTGTTTTCCACAACAGTTTCCCACTAGAGAAGGTGGCCACTTTGATGACCACCCTGTACAGATATTAGCAGCTGAATACCGGTCAACCAGATTATACTCAGAGGATCCAAGATTTTGACAGTGTATTCCCTACATGTTCCATCTTCTGTTTGAGATTGATTTGTCTAGACTTTCATATGCTGTTAACCATATACTGAAAACAGAAGTTAATCTTAAAAATCTGTCTGCAAAGGAATCATTTACAAAGTTCATGGGAAGGCCGAAAACTTGGAGTGCAACTTGATCAATTTGAGGACATGTCAAAGTGTCACCAACGAGTATTGGTATCACCGTCATGGAGAACTGAAATGCATATTCAGAAATCTAGGTGCACCTACTTGGTTTCTGACACTCAGTTGTGCTGAGTACGCCTGGGATGACCTGCTTGAATTTTTGCAAGACGCAAACTCAAACATAAAGGACATCAAAGTGAAGACAGCAGGAGAACTTTGCTCCTTGGATCCTGCACATGTTTGCAGATATTTTAACCACAGGTTTCAAGCCATAATGTCTTTCATCTGCAAAAAAAGTAATCCTCTTGATGAAGTTACTGATTTCTTTGGCGCAAAGGCTACCAAGCAAGAGGTGTTCCTTATATTCACGTGCTGTTATGGATAAAAGATGCACCAAAGTTTGGAACAGACAGTGATGAGTCTGTCTTGTCTTTCATAGAACAGTATGTCACATGCGCCATCCTAATACATGGGGGTGAAAAGAGCTTGAGATAACAACTTCTACAGCTTCAAACTCATAGTTGTTGGAAGTACTGTCGCCAAAAATACAGATGCAAAGGAAAATTTTAAATGAGATATCGATTTGGATTCCCACAACTTGTGATTTCACAAGGAAGAGTGAACACCTTTATGTCTGCAGTCAGACATACATTGACACGGAAATCACAGAAAAATGCATACAACCTGAGAAGAACAGAGGTTTTCAAGTATATTAATGACTACAACCCTGTGATTCTGAAGATGTGGAATGCAAATATTGATCTACTGTTTGTTGCAGACACCTCCCTAGCTGTTGCTCGGTATGTCACTTCATACATTACAAAATCAGAGAAGACAGAGATGAAGGAGATATGGGAGGACATTTCTGCAGAAAGAGTGTATCTAAGAAATTGCAGAGCTTTAGCTTGAAAATGCTTTCCCATAAATAGATGGGCTCCTATGAGTGCTGTGACCAGCTGAGCTCAGCCAGTTTGTTCTCAAAGTCAAGGGGAATTGTTTGGGTAAGTTTCGGCCTAGCAAGTACATGAAATAGAGCATCAAAGTTTTTCCTAGAAATTCAATATCTAGCAGAGTTTGACCTGGAAAGTACCGACATTGTGAAGACAAATATGTTGGATACGTACTACTATACTATAGATACAAAAGGAATGTATTAGAAAACTTAGAAGAAGGAAAATATGCGGTAGTTGGATGTGACTGTTCTTTAGTGAGACATAGCAAAGGAAATCTAATTAACCACAGAAAAGAGTTGCCAAACTGCAGACAGAAGAAAGTCTTTCTATTTGGTACTTCTGCAACTGTTCAAGCCTTGGTGTGCTGAATCAGAATTACTTGGAGACTACGACTGCTACGAAGACTCTTTCAATGCTGTAAAAGACAGTATTTAGCATCCAGTCTTTTCAAACTACTTCCAAATGTTGAAAGATGAGACTGAACAGGAAGACACCATTGCTGCTGAAGTAGCCGAGGAGAGTTCACAAAGCAGCCAAAGTTCAGCACCACTGAGTCAAGAACCAGTTGTACAACCAATTATTCAAAATGAAGCAGCCATGAGTGAGGTGGAAACTGCAATGCAACAAGCAAGAGAGGGAAGTGTTGATTTTGAACACCTAGTAGCACAGCTGACCGACGAACAGAAAGAAATGTATATCGAAATTAAAAGATAAATTAGGGCATGGAGTTCTGCACAAGAAGAAACAGTGTGAATGCTCTTCATTTAAGCCAATTCTGTTATACATCAGTGGTCAAGCAGGCACTGGGAAAATCTTTTTGATTAAAGTTCTCACCATTTATCCACAGAGGACTACAGAATCAAATTTATAATGTATAGGAACAGCACCAACTGGATTAGTTGCACACAACATTAAAGGAATTACTTTACACCAACTACTTATGCTACCTGTTGAACATGACAATAAAATGGAATACCTGAAGTTATCTGGTGAAGCTTGTCATGAGGTGTCAAGAGTATTGAAGAAACTGAAGCTTTTAATCATCGATGAGTCATGGTTTCAAACTTAATGCTTGCCTTTGTACACTTAAGAATGCAGCAGATTTTAAAAACAGAGTATGATGTAATGTTTGGAGGAAAGTATTTAATTGTCTTTGGTGACCTAATGCAACTTATCCCCTTGAAAGGGCAGAACGTTTTCAAGACACTTCTCCATAAAGAAACAAGAAATGATTTGGGAAGTATTGGCAACGTAAATATTTGGTTAAACGTTTAATACAAGGAACTAGTGAAGAATATATGTCAAGCATCTGATGTGGAATATGGAGATATCCTGAATGAGATTAGAGTAGGAGTTCTGACAAAGGAGGGAAAACGTGCTTTAGAAAGTCAACTTACCAAGAAACAATTTTCATCTGACAACACAGCAGCACAACTAATGTACAATTTCATTTAAAAAGACAAATCCATAGTCTGTTTAATGCCTAAACTTCAAGAGTGCTCCAACTTCAACAAGTTTGAAAAAGAAGATATTTTGGAAATTACAGTTGTGGTTAAAATGTAAGACTAGGGACTAACAATACTACTAACTGAGAAACTACAAGCAAAATTGGATTCTTTGGAGAAGTCAGTGTTGAGGACTGCAGGATTAGAAAAGTGTTTACGCATGAGTAATTTTGTGGCGCAATTTAAATGTAGAGGAAGGGTTAGTAAATGGTGAAATGGGCAAAGTTATTGATTTCATTCATTTTCCAAATAGGGATGAAGTTGAGTACTTAGCCATTAAATTTGATCAGATTGATGGTGTGAAGCAGATTGGCCATTGTAGTGTATGTTTTTTGCTTGTGAAGGACTTTTATGTGCGACAGCAACAGTCTCCAGTGTCTCTAGCATATGCTGTAACTATCCATAATTCTCAAGGTTTAAGCGTAGACGCAGCTTTTATTAATATTGTAAGTACAGTATTTAAAGAAGGTAGTCATATGTAGCATTATCCTGAGATAGAACATTGCCCGGTTTGTTTTTAGTTGAATTTTTAGTTGAATTTTGAAGTTAATGCTGATGCAAGCTGTGTAAGAGAATATAATCGGTTAAGAAGTCTATACGCTCCTCAATTAGGTCAGGACCCTATTTATGAGAAACGGATAATCTGTCTAAAATGGAAGCTTACAAAAGAGTCGACTGATGTTCAAGAAAAAGTAAACCAGCACAAGCTAGAAGGCGCTAAGAAGAAAAAACTGGAAAATGAGGGTGATATTGTAGGATACCAGTTGGAAAACAGTTCTGGTGTCAACTGTATTCAAATGTTGTTCTCAATGTACTGTTTCGTTTAGCACATCATCTAGATCAAATTGAACAAAAACCAGATAAGATGTTCTGCACTGTATTATTTGCTCCAGCGTTTACTCAGTGACAGATATGTAACACATTCTGCTTCAGGCATTCGAGGCCTTTTAGATATACGTAGCAGATCATTAATATTTACTCTCAACACTCAACAAGACGCACAAGAATTTATAATGGTCATGCTTGGAGTACTAGAAGAAGAAGTACATATTGATGACATATTTGGACTGAGTTACAAATGGAACCATGACTGTGAAGATTGCTCATTTACATCCACCACTCAAACAAATTCTGAGCGATTTCTGTACTTAACACTACCAGATTGCAAAACTGTGCCTTTTGACAGATTGATTAAGCATGCAAACCAAAATATGTCCTGCCCAAATTGTAGATCAGATGTTATGTCTACGTTGCATCTACAAACAACTGGGAAATACCTTATATTAATGTTACAACGATACAGAGCAGATGGATCTAAACTGTAACCAACATTACAAACTTCAAAGCTGGATAAATATCAATTTCTGGAAGTACTACTACAGCTCTTATCTATCATGAAGGAGTTAATGTATTATATGGACACTAGACTACCTATTTAAAGAGTGAAAGTGGATGGATGGAATGCAATGACAGCAACCTTAAATTTAAACAAGAACTGTCAAACTACTAAATTCTTACCTTTGGTTTCTTCAACCAAAGTTCTAAGGAGTATTTTTGAGAAAAAGTAATGTACAGTGTTTCTTATACATGAATTTTAGATATCATCCGACCTATCAGGGGTGATGTCTTCAAAAAGCTCCCCAAAATTCAAAGTCCTTTTATCTTCCACAAAGGAGTTAATATAGCATGTGGATACTACACTCCTAATTAAAGACTGCAACATGATGGATACAATGGAATCACAGCAACCTTCAATTGACACCAACACTACCTTTCAAACTACGAAATTGTTATGTCTTGTTTCTTAAACCAAACTTTTGTGTACTATTTCTGGGGAAAAAATAATGTATTGTATATCATCTCCATGTATCATCAGCATTTTAGACTTTATTCAGCCTACTTGGGGTTATATTTTCAAAAGGGTCTCCAAAATTCAAGTGTAGTTTACATTTAATAGTGGTTGTCTACCAGGTATAATAATAAAGGAAAAGGTTTTAAGGTACGCTTGTTTACATTACTGTAGTAAGTGTAGGCAAAACAAATGTTTAACGAACTGTAGTGAGTGCAATGCATAGTGTCAGTCAGTTATTTACAGTGATGTACTGTGCAGTTATGGGTTTTTTCTATAATCCATAGTTTTTTCCCCACTGTTCAAGGATGAAGCGTCATATAGTACATCGTTTATGGTATGAAAGTTGAGAACAGTAAAAAGGGAAAATGAAAATTGTTACTATATTGTGATATACTGTTATAGCATGAGCAATGTATACTGTTATTTTCTTGAATTTTGTAAATCAAATACTAACTTATATTTCTATTTTTTCTTTCACAACAGGAATTTGAGTGATGCGTGTTTAGATGTATGAACATACATGTAGTGCTACATGCATATTTGTTTGACATAGTCATGCAGAGGGTCTTCATTTATAAAGCCCAGTTGACAACCTATCCCACCAGTTTCTTTTACCAGGTTGGGATATTAGAAAACTGCCATGCAATTGATTGCCACTTTCATGAGTTCTGGTAACTGATCCTAACTCGTCCATATAGGTACTCACATATGCACTCACTTATCCATACAGGCATTCACACACCCACTCACTCAACCATATGGGCCCTCACACAGTCACTTACTCACCCATACAGCTACTGATACACCCTCTCACTCACTCATATAGACACTCATGCACCCTTTCACTCACTCATACACATACTCACACACCCAGTTACTCACCCATACAGCCACTCACACACACTCACTCACCCATACACCACTCACACACACACTCACTCACCTATACAGCCACTGACAGATGCATTCACTCACTGATACAGGCACTCTCCTACCCACTCACTTGCCCATGCAGCCACTTATGTACCCACTCATTCACCTGTACAGCCACTCACAAATACACTCACTCACTGATACAGGAACTCACACACGCACTCATTCAACCATACAGGCAGTCACACACCCTTTCACTCACCAATACTTGTACTTATACACCTCCTTCCTCACCGATACAGCTGCTCACAGACACACTCACTCACCCATATAGCTACTCATGCACCTACTCACTCACCTATACAGTCACTCATAGATGGACTCACTCGCTGCTACAGCCACTCATATACACACTCACTCACCCATACAGCCACTCATGTGCTCTGTCACTCACTCATACAACCTCTTACACACCCAATCGCTCACCTATACAGCCATTCACATCCTCACTCACTCACTGATACATATACTCAGACATGCAGTCACTCACCCATAGAGCCAGTCATGTACCCTCTCACTCTCTCATGCAGCAACTGACACTTCCACTTAGTCACCCATACAGATACTCAGACACCCACTCACGTACTCATACAGATACAAAGACATGGAGTCATTCAGCTATACAGTCACTGACACAACCACTCTCAACCACACAACTACTCATCCACTCACACACTCACCCATATAGTCAGTCATACAGCCACTTACTCACCCATACACCCACTCATACACATCCTCAGCCACCCAATCAGGTACTCACATACCCACTCACTCACCCATATAGCTACTTACACCCCAGCTCACTCACTCATACGGATACTCCTACACCCACTCACTCACCCATACAGCTACTGATAGATGCACTCACTCACCCATACAGCCACTCACTCAGTTGTACAGCCACTGACACATCCACTCAGTCACCAATTCATCTAGTCACACACCCACTCACTTACACATATACTATTTGTTCACCCATTCACTCACCCATACAGTCACTCACTCACCCACTCACTCACCCATACAACCACTCACACATGCACTCAATAAATCATACAGCCTCTCATACACATACTCAGCCACCCATACAGGCAGTCACAGACCTACTCACTCACCCATACAGCCACTGACAAATCTAGTCACTCACCCATACAGCTACTCACATACCCACTCACTCACCCATACAGGGACTCACACACCCTCTCATTCACTCATACAACCACTAACACACCCACTCAGTCTCTTATACAGCCACTCATGCACCCACTCACTCACCCATACAGCCACTAACAGACACCCTCATTCACTGAATAAGTGTGCCTGAAGGCTGCTCTCCACAGCTACCACTTAGAGAGCTTTCTAAGGTTGTCTAAGACCTCTTAAATCACCATAAGTATTGTCTGGACTGGTGCAAGGTGTCCACTTACATAAGTGTACATCATATACCAGGCCAGCTTCTCACAATAAGCAATATATGACTATACACACCTCACAACCACACTAACAAATCTCACATTCAATGGTCTTCCCGCCTTATGCCAGGATAATGGGCAGCTTACCAAAAGGCCCCCATCACTTTTACCAATGATTTTCGTGATGCATTCCTGATGCTGATGAATAAGAGGACATCTCCACCAAACAAACAAGCAGTTACTTCATATACCTTAGAGTAAGTTCCTTTGTTTGGTGGAGATTTACCTCTTTGTAGTCTCATTGTTCTCTTTGTAGGAGAATTCATGTTGTCACAGATTTCTGCAGAAAGAGGCACAAGGGACAATCACTTTGCCAAACTCACACAATGTCCCTGAAGACATTTCCTCGTGGTCCATTACGCAGATATAGCATACAATACACACTGGACATTTACTCAACGAGGTACCACTTACTAACTAAGTAGTAGAAAGTTGGGTAGACATTTTGTGCAAAAATGTGGACTCTTGTTCGATAACCAGGCAGGTGAGCTTCTGTTCTGGCCCTGATGCACATTTCACAGAAAATAAACCCCAATAGGAAGCCCTTACAATGTAAACAAAGCAGGTGCCCCAGTTGAAGCTCTACTTCTGTATAGGACAAATGATTGTAACTCCTGGACTTTGCAAAAGTGTAGAAAGCATGTTTTCTTGGGAATTCTATATTAAAAAACAATCAAAATTGTTTTGTGGAGGTGAATGCATTGTAGAGCTATTAGAGCATAATCTGTAGTGACTGTGAAGAGTGAGTTATTTCTTACGCTCTCCTGGTCAGAGCAAAGTCCATGGTTCTCTCTTTAAATTATTAGGCATATGCAAATGTGCAAATCACTTGGAAGCTGCTCCCATTTACCTCTGGCCTGTCCACTTTAGTAGTATGCAAAAGGGTTCCCGCCTTTTGCCAGGGAGAGTGGTAGCTTACCAAAAGGGCCCCCAGTGCTTTTCCCACCAATATTGGTGATGTGTTTGGGATACTGAGCAATACGAGGACATCTCCACCAAACAAAGATGTACTTTCTAAAATACAGTAAAAAAAAAGGACCCTTGTTTGGTGGAGATTTATCTCTTTGAACTCTCGTTTACTTTTCTATAAGAAAGGTCATGGTATCACAAATTTCTGGATAGAGACGCATGAGGAACAATCACATTGCATCTCTGGTGACATTTCCTCGTGCTCCATTACGCAGGTGTAGTATAGAATACATACTGGATATTTACAGAAGGAGATACCACTAAGAAATTAACCAGTAGAAAGTATTCCACTTGGATAGATATTTTATGCAAAACTGAGGACACTTTTTCGATAAAGGGACAGGTGCTGTTCTGTTGTGTCCCAATCACTGACACAGCTGCTGACACACCAACACAGACATTTAGACAGCCACTCACACACTCAGGCACTCACACAGCTACTAAGAGACTCACTCAGACACTGATACACCCACTCACAGAGTCACACAGATACTCACACATCCACTTTCAGAGCTACTCATACAGCCACTCACAGACCTACTCAGACACTCTTATATGCACTCATAGGCCCACTCAGACACTCATGCACCCACTCACAGAACCATTCACTAAACAAAACAAGGGTTATAGGGACATTATAGTTAGGAAATAACACTAAGGGGCCGATTACGATGCCGTAGGAAACGGCTCCAACCCTTGGTCGGAGCCGTTCCTAAGGCATCGTAATCAGCAGTTTGGATTAATTTCCGACCGACCCATTTGGATGGAGTCGGTCGGAAATTAATCCAAACTGGATTTCCGAATGGCTTCCGACGGCCTCGGAGAGCCAGTTTGCCATTCGAAAAGCCTCTGTAATCCCAAGGGCAGCTCCTTCCGCCCGAGGGATTACAATGTCGGATTCCGACAGCCTTTCTGTGCCAGCCTTTCTGACACAGAAAGGCTGTTGGAAGTCGAATTTGGGGGCCCCCTAAAGGGCCCCCATGGGTGCAAGGCCTCCGGATGTTGATCCCTGCACCCCGTGGTAGGCACCTTGGGGTGCCTGCCATGGGGTACAGGGATGAACTGTACCTCTTCTCTTTACAATGAGAGCATGCATTCAGGATGGAATATATGCTCCCATTGTAAAGAATAGGACTGCGACCGCACAGTGTTTGGTCGCATCCTAATTGCTGGGTTGGGACCGCCAACAGGAGGTCGGTCGGTCCCAGTACCCAATCCATGACATCGAAATCGGCCCCTAAATCGTAAAAATTCACTCAAAAAATGTAAGACTACAGGGTTCATTATAGTTAGGAAATAACATTTAAAAAAATGTTGAAATTCACAAAAAAACTATAGGTGACAGGGATGTTATAATTAGCAAATAGAATTTTAAAAACCATAGAAATTCTCTGAAAAAAAACGAAAGGTTACAGGGATGTCATAGTTAGGCTCATATTTCTTGTACAAAACCATAGAAATTCAGCAGTTATAGTTACCTGAGCTAACTATAACTTAACCCCCGCAATGCACTGCTTATGACCTCGCATATTACATCACTCATGACCTGGTCAGTGACATCACTGATGACATCATCCACAGAACTGCTCACATACCCACTCACACCCCATACATTCTCTCATACACTCACTCACACACCCACAGAACCATTCACATACCTATTCAAAGATCCATACAACTAGTCACACATCCACTCACTTATCCATGAAATCACTCACATACCCACTCACTCACCCATACAGCCACTCACACAACCACTCACTCACTCATACAGCTGCTCCTTCAACCACTTACTCACCCATACAACAACTTAAACAGCCAATCACCCATACAGCTACTCACACACCCACCTAATCAATCATACAATCACTCAGACAGATAGTCACTCACCAATACACCATCTCAACAGACCCATTGACACACTCATACAACTATTCACACACCCAGTAACACACTCTCACAACCACCTACAAACCCATTCACTCATCCTAAAAGCACTCAGATGACCACTCACTCAACTATACAGCCACTCACACAGCCATTCACTCTCCAATACAGCCACTCACATACCCACTCAGTTATCCAAAAAACCCACTCAAACAGCCACTCACTCACCCATATAGCCACTTACACATCCACTCACTCACCCATACAGCCACACACACAGCTACCCCAGTCACCCATACAGCCACTCACTCACACATCCACTCACTCACCAATACAGCCACTCACACAGCCACTCAGTCACCCATGCAGCTATTCACACACCCATTTACTCAACCATACAACTACTCACACCCCCACTTATTCACCCAGGCAACCACTCGCACACCCACTCACACAGCCATGCAGCCACTCACACACCCACTCATACACTGAGACAGACAGTCACAAAGCCACTCAGGTAACATATGTTAGAAACAGTATCACTCAGTAGTACAGAAAGAATAGTAATTTAACTTATGGTGTAGCTTATTATATATCTTTAAGTCTCAGACACATTTACAAAACACACTCACTGGATGATCACATCAGTGATGTCATTTGAGATGTCATCAGTAATGTCGCTGACCATGTCATGAGTGATGTTATATGTGACATCATAAGCAGTGCATTGCGGGGTGTAAGTTATAGTTAGCTCAGGTAACTATCACTGCTGAATTTCTATAGTTTTGTAAGAGTGAAATGTGAGCCTAACTATACTGTCCCTGTAACCTTTGGTTTTTTCAGTGGTGGTCCCCAGGGCCATCCATGGCTCCATGAGGGGGGCCACGCAGCCCCCCTCCATTGTAATAGCTAGCCCCGGGAAGGTGGTGGTTCCCATGGGCTGCGGGAGGGTGCGTGTGCACCCCCCAGCATTTATTTTTATAAATTTACCCTGGGGAGGTGACGGTTCTCATGGCGTGGGGGGTGCTAGTGCCATGATCAGTTCTGTGCCCTTGCGGCTCCATTAATCCATCCCATAGCGGTTTGATCCTCACGGCAGGACCGCCGTAAAAACATATTCCAAGTTTGCCCAAAACAAGGACGCACTCCATAACTGTTTGCTCCTTGCTGAGCTCTTTATTCACAACGCGTGAACTGGCATTTACATTCAGAAAATTCCTCTGCCTGACGCGTTTCGGGCCTTGTTCACAGGCTCCTGACGAAAAACAAAGCACCAGCCTCCCAGGACACCTTTTCCCTGCATGCTAATTATTTTGTAGCCCTCTATTAAGGCCTCTCAGGTGAGTCATATCCATTCTTTGCATGCTGGAACTTGTAGTCTCCAGGTGCTAATTGACGCCCTCCAGTGGGTGTGTTTTGTCTTCCTCCAAATTTACATTATTTTCTGCAGGGGCACAAAACTGATCACAGCCCCAAGGCAGCAACAACAGTTGGTTAAAAGAACTGGCACAATTACACTCAGAGGCCCACTGGAGGGCACTGAAAATAAACCCGTTCAGTAGTTTGCGAGATATTAAAGAAAATACACATTTGTAAATCTGCAATTGCGAAGCCTTCGTGAATAATAATGAGGTTGTGCAGAGATCTGCAGGGCTCTGATTCACTGCCAACTCTTCATCCAGGAAGTGTTGGCAGTCATCTTGGGACTTGGCTTCAGCCGAGTCCCAAAACAAACCTCAAAAAAAGAAAAGGGGGCAGGGTAGGAATACCCTGATATTTAGCTCTTGTGCTGGGGTCCCAGAGTGACCCTGACAGGACAATAAAGAATGTAAAAAAAAAAAATGTTTTGTCGCATATTTGTGAAATTCAAGAATTCCAGCAAAAAATGGGAAAAAACAAGTGCTGTCTCCTGAGCTTGCTTTTCAAGAAGCCATCAGGTGGGCCAGGTCCAGGGGCATTTTATGATAATAGGAAAGGGCACAAGGGGCCCCCATCCTGAAGCTCTTTGAGCCCGGGGACCACCACCTCCCCAGGGCTTATTAATAATTTGGGGGGCCGTGCGACCCTCCCTCCATGGGCTCAAATGAGACCCAGGGACCATCACCTCCCCAGAGCTTTATTTAAATAAAGGAGGGGGCCGCATGGACCCCACTCCTGGGCTGTTTCAAGCCCTGGGAACCACCATCTCCCAGGGGCTGATTCAACAATAGTGCTGGAACCCCCACCTCCCAGGGACAAAAATAAAATTTTAAAGTGGGAGGAGGGCTATGCGGCCTCCCTTCTGGGCCACATATGGCCCAGGGACCACTACCTTCTGGGGGCTGTAAACAGCAAAGGAGGGGGGCTGCACAACCCCCCTCCAGGAACCATATGTGGCCCTGGGGACTGCCCCCACCCAGGGCCGGCTCCTGCTATGTTCCGGGGTACCCACCCCGGGACCTAGCTGAATGCATTTGCTTGGCGGGAGCTTAAAGCTCCCGCCAAGCAAAAGCAAACACTCCACTTCCAGCAAGCGGGAGCTGTCAAAGTGCTCCCGCTTTCTTGAAGTGGAGGTTTCATCTCATTCCCTGTCCACAGACATGTGGGCAGGGAAAGAGACAAAACTATTGCTCTTGCATGCAGGGAGCTGCATTTCCAGCAGCTCTCTGTGTGCAATAGCAATGCCGGCTCCCGCAGGAGACGGGGAGCCGGCTGGGACCGTGGGGGCCTTGAGGTTCCCCCCGCGGTCCCCAAGATGCACTCTGGGTGCCCTGGGTAGGTTTCAGGGCACCCAGGGAAACATGGCCAGGCCCTGGGGGATGGGGTCCCCGGGGCCTTAATTGGGCCGGAGAGGGGGGCCATGTGGCCCCCTTCCCCTGTTTAACAGTGACCGGGTCCCGGGAGATGGGGTCCCCAGGGCCAAAATCAGCCCGGGGAGAGGGGCCGCACAGCCCCCCCCCCATTGAATTGAGGCCCCAGGGAAAAAAGACAGCCAAAGAACAATCACATTGCCAAAACACACACAAGGTCACTGGTTACATTTCCGTGTGCTCTATTACGCAGCTGTAGTATAGAATACGTACTGGACATTTTGTCCAAGGAGGTAGCACTTAGTAATTAACCAGTAGAAAGTACTCCACTTGGGTAGCTATTTTGTGCAAAACTGAGGACTATTTTTGGATAAAGGGGCAGGTGGGGTTCTGTTCTGACATAGTCACTGACACAGTTACTGACACACCCACACAGACACTTAGACACCCACTGACACACTCAGGCACTCACAAATCCACTGAAAGATCTGCTCAGACATTGATACACCTACTCACAGACCCACTCAGACAATCACACACCCACTCATAGACCCACTCACAGATCTACTCAGACACTCACATGCACTCATAGACCCATTCAGACACTCATGCACCCACTCACAGTTGCACTCAGGCACTCTCACATGTACTCACAAACTCACTCAGGCACTCATACTCCCACTCACAGACCCACTCAGACACATACACCCACTCACAGATCCACTCAGACACTCATGCACTATCTTACAGAACCTCTCATACTCTCTCACACCCACTCACAGACTTACTCAGAGACTCACACACTGACTCACACACCCACTTAGAGACTCACACACCCACTCACAGACCCACTAATATGCTCATGCACTCACTCACAGACTGATTTACACACTCATGGAGGCACTTGCAAACTCACTCAGACACTGTCATACCCACTCACAGATCCACTGAGACACTCACTCAGACACTCATGCACCCACTCAGACACTCATGCACCCACTCACAGACCCACTCAGACACTCATGCCCCCACTCATGCACCCACTCACACACTCACTCTCAAAGGTTACAGGTTAGGAACTGTGGGGCATATTATCAAGAACGGCGTTAAAATTATCGCCGGTTTAGCGGCAGAAAACTGCCGCTAAAGCGGCGATAATGGGCTTGATAATATGCCCTGGAGAATTCCAATAGAAGCCCATGTTGACACCAGAACATGGGCTTCTATTGGAATTCTCCAAGGCATATTATCAAGCCCATTATCGCCGCTTTAGCGGCAGTTTTCTGCCGCTAAACCGGCGATAATGTTAACATCGTTTCTTGATAATATGCCCCTAAATTTTTTTTAAAACTTTAGAAATTCACTTGAAAAACCAAAGGGTACAGGGACATTATAGTTAGAAAATAACATTAAAAAACATAGAAATTCAGTATAAAAACAAAGGTTACAGGAACATTATAGTTAGCAAACAACATTAAAAAACCTTAGAAATTCACTGAAAAAACCAAAGGTTACAGGGATGTTATAGTTAGAAAATAGAATTAAAAAACATGGAAATTCTCTGAAAAAACCAAAGGTTACGGGTACATTATAGTTTGGCTCAGATTTCACTCATACAAAACCAGTGAAATTCACCAGTTATAGTTACCTGAGCTAACTATAACTTACGCCTCCGCAATGCACTGCTTATGACCTCACATATTGCATCACTCATGACATGGTCAGTGACATCACTCATGACATCACTAATGACATCATCCAGTGATTGTGAGTGTTTTCTAAGAGTTTATGATTGTTAAGGTAGGTGGGGCTGATGTTCTGCGAGGCTTTCTATGTGAGAGTTGGGTGTTTGAATAGTGTCTGTTTGTAGATGGGGAGCCAATGAATGTCTTAGTTGCGGGGTAATGTGGGTGTGAGGGTTTTTCCACAAATGTAGTTATGAAGAAGAATATGCTCATTTCATTTGCAGAAAAAAGCCTTATCTCTAGCTGACTCAAGAGTGGGCTTAGGTCTGCTACTCTTGCTATATCCTCCCTGCTATTAGGCATTCTGCTGTTCACCCTCTCTAAAGGCAGCAGGGGCACAGCGAGATCTCTGAAATGAACAGATATTTCTCTATTCTATTTCCCAACAATTGTGTAGACAGGCCACCCAAGAAACGTTATGTTATACTGAAGAGATTCTGGAAGAAGTAGTCTAATCCACCGCCATCTCTCTAGGTTTGATTACATATTAGTTTAGATGCCAGAAGGACTATGCTGTTGCAGGACAGAATGGCTATAGATTATCTCCTGCAGCAAAAAAGGGGGGAGTCTGTGCAATAGTGGACTCTGGGTGTTGTATGCATCTCCCCAATACCTTCCTTAGTAGACACAAACAGATAGACCATGTTAAGAATATTGTAAAGAAATTATATGAGATTCAAAATGGCTGTGATTTGTACTTGAGTGATTTCTTATCATGGTTGTCAGAGATATTCCGGATTTGAGGGATAAATATATTTGAAAATTGTGATTGAAGTTACTATGGCTCAATAACTTTGTATGTGTTGATCAAACTTATTAAACGGTATATGTGCATCATCCAACATACTTGTAGTAATAAAGTCTTTATCCGCTTAATACATTTGAAGATGATGAAGAATTTGATAATGAAGAAATGAAAACTGAAATAATATGATTGTTTGCAATTGAATTGTTGTAGGGATTTCGCCTCCCTGTCAAAATGAGGAACTTCACAAAGGGAATTCACTTGCATTTGTGCCTTAATGCTTAAATGTTACTGCAAAAATGCTAATGTGCATGTATGTCTTAACATGTGCTATTACCTTTCATTAATCATTTGCGATTTTATTTTGGTGCCTTCTTGAAGACCTCTAAAGCTTAGTATCATTGCACATTTACAAGCATTTTAAAATGTAATTTTTTTTTTGCTATTCCATTTTGTACATTGCACATTTCTTTAGAACCATTCTAGCAAAGCATAGCCTCGTTCTGAATTTGGCACAACAAAGCAAGGATTTTAGAAATTAGTAGAGTCAGCTCTTGTTGATGTTAGATGTATCAGTTCATCAAAATCTTCATGCATTATTTACATGAGAAGATTCTGGGACCTGCTCATTAGTGCCTGCCTACAAGTTTCACTTCTGTCACTTCCTTTCGCTTCAACTCACTTGCATGCAGAGAAAGTGCATAAATGAAGAACCAAAATCTATAGTTATTCCTACTGATTGAGTACGAAGCTCTGGTCTGTTGAAACAGCAACTGCCTTCCATATTTTGAATGCTTGCTGGCTATTTACGTATTGCATGCATGATTGACTTTTATGCGCTACCCGGAATGTTGTGTTTTCTTTTACAAAAGCAGCATCCACGGGGTCTGCAGCTTGTGGAGCTTGTTGCCTGCGGTGAAAAAAACCAGAATAATTCTCAAATGCATCATTTAAGCAGTCTAAATATTCGGCTGGGGATTCACCCTTGTCCTGTTTCCAGTTTTAGTCTAATTCATTTTAGCTGAACACTCTACCATCACTGCAATCACCAACGCTTCTTTTGCATCGTCATCTTATTGTGCCTGTCTTGGTCAGTTACTTTTCTCTATCAATCTCTTCACTCTGAGCCACCAGTCATAATAGCGGATTCACATTCCCCAATATTCAGTCAATAGACTTCAAAAACAGTGTGTAGACATGGGAACATGCATTATTTTTTTCCCTCTGGTCCGTGATACTATCTGAAGGCAAACATGGATTTGTGAGTCTCCTCATCCTCCATCAGGAGAGGGGGCCAGATGTACGACCATTTGAAATTGCGACTCGCAATTTGCGCTTGATTGCGAGTCACAAATTGCGAGTCACAATTTCAAATGTACAACAGTGTCTGAGACACTGATTGCGATTCCCAATGGGGTTGCAAAATGCGAGCCTCATGAATATTAATGATGCACTCGCAATTTGCGACCCCATTGGTAGTGGCTGGCCCTCCCAGGGATGGTGGCCTGCTGGGCTCAGCAGACCTCCATGTCTGGGACTGCTTTTAAATAAAGCTGTTTTTTTTTTTAATGCAAATTTCCGTTGTACATCTGGCCAGGGTCAGGAGGCTCCATCGCTCAATTGTTCAATTTCTCACACCATGCATGGCCCTGTGCACTTCAAGCTGTATCCTGTGGATTTCATTTCCACCCAGGGTGTAGTTTTACCAATATCATGACAGCTATTTGGGTTTCAAGGCTAGTCTCCTGTTTCATGCGCAGCACACTGTCCTATGTCATTCGAATCGTCTTGCTTACTGCTGCAGCTGCTGCACTTGCTTGCGTGTTACCTTCTGGTTTCCTCCCCACTGGCAACGCAGCCAGCACTGCTACTTTTCCGGATGTGGCTGCAGTCACACCCCCAGCCCATTCAGCCACCACGAGGAAATCCAAAATATCCTCCTCCTCCTAAGGTTATTCTGTCTCTGTTGGTTTAGTTATCTGGGCTAATAAGTAGGGAGGAGGCTGGGCAGTTTGAATACAAGCCCTTACTCTGTTCTTCAAATTACTAATTTGATATTCAAGTTTCACCTTGGTCGGCTTCATTTCGGTGACCTGAGACTCATTCTTATGTTTGTTTGTTTCCAAAAACCAGTTATGAAATGAAGGCCATTTTGTTCTTTGGATTATTTAGCTTCTTCTTTAAACTATCAATCTTTCTAACTTGAACATGCTATTTCCTGAAAGGACAAACTCCCATCCTCACTATTAAGTCACATCCAATGTTTCAAAAATCTACATGTGCTTTTCCATACAGGTAATATGTTACATGAGCAGAAGTCCCTTTCGTTGGGGGCCCTTCTATCTCAGATGTTGTAGACTCAATCTCTATTTCACATTCACACTCAGGAACACAAAAAGGGTTCAGCCAGCATTGTGTTGCAGCTCATCCTGTGTCAGGACGAAAGAGGAAAAGGATTGGTGAGGAGCCCTCGACTAATTTCATTTAACTAATCTCTTGGCGGGAGGAAGGAAAGTGTCTCTCACACTCGCTGTTTACTCCCTTGCTTTCGCCTTTCCTTCAGTTTGCACTTGGAGGAGCTAGTGAATGACCCAGTGGGGTTGGATCAACAAGCCTCTTTCGCACTCACATTCATCCTCATAGGATGAGTGCTTAGGATCATGACAATCCATTATAAATGTAGATTTAAAACAACATGGCTGATGCAAGAGCAGTATTTTAATAGGGGTAGTACTGTTCGGGCATTCACAGTAAGGTGGTTAAACAGAAATATTTAAAGAACAGACTACACTGTGGAGCCAGGGCTGTACACCATTGGTCCATATTCTCTCACAAAAACTATTAGCCTCAAGTTGTATGTCACATAAGAAAACTTCTATATTGTGGTAGGACACCTTGCACCCTTCTGTATTTCACCTGAAAATACATAGGGCCTTAATGGAGAGAGGGCCAAACCTATTTCCTTCCAATCATCTCATGAGCACTGTAACTAGATTTGTTTTTTCCTAATGAAAATTAATAGCCCTTTTGAAAAGTGTGGGGGGGTTTCAGTTTTTTTTCCAGAAGCATTTTCCCTTAAGACCTGTACATATTGTTCTCTTTTCCCAATACACATATAGAAGGATGGGTCATACTTTGTTCCTACATGTCAAACCACAAAACAACTATTGGTATTGTGTTTTGCTAATGGAGCCCTGCATTGAGTTGCATGGCTCCCTGGCATCAACGTGCCCTGAATCACCACAACACCACCCAGAGCCATGAGGGGCATGTACATCAGATGATACTGGATGAGTAATATATCTGCATGATAGAAGAAGAGTGCTGAATGGGGTCTACAGATGCTGAAAGACAGGACTATCACTGGTGAGGCCCACTGGCGAGCAGAGGAGTCTTAGAGAAGGCTGCTGACAAGACAGCAACCACTTGCACCACATACGAGTAAGGTGGACGATAAACAAAGGCAGCAGGTGCCAGCATGAAGGGGATCCAAGGGGAGTGGCTTACCCACAAAGACCAGCGGACATCCTATGAAGCCATGGGGAAAGGTGGAGGATCCTACAAAGGCCATAGTGCGAACGACACCTCATGACCTGAAAGAGGTGGGAAGAAGGTTGTAAAAGCAGCTGGGGGAGCGCAGAGGGAGCCTGGGATGTGTGATGTCTTTCCCTAAGGCCCAGCAGAAGGAGTGAAAATGGAAGTGGCGCAAGTGCAGCCAATGGCCAGAGGCTGCATATTACCAAGCAGCAGTCGCAGTTGATTGTTACAAATGTTTGTTGAACATACTACCAAAAGTGAAGTCAAGTTTGGAAGAACTAGATTTAGCAGGACAAATGGAGTGAATTGCTTGACAGTACCGGCTTTCATACAGTCTTGTGCATGGGGCCCGGGGCAGTGGCAGATGCCTCCTCCTCCTTTAGAGCCACCAGTCAGCGATATTCAGCTTGGATGGCCTCCATCCGGTGCTGCCGCAGATGGGCTGCTATCTCCTGCTGAGATTATGAACCAGCCGGAGTAGCTATATCAAGAAAGAAAAAAAAAGAAAAAAGACAATTTGTAAATAATGCTTTGTTTAAACACTTGTTTATATAGTGGCACAGTAGCAGTACATTGCTGGTTCCCTAGGGCCATTGGAAATTTTGATGTGATTATTCACAGGGCCAAGGTATCCCCACGCATGCCTCACATGAAAGAAGCACTGACTGGCTCCAAGGAATTTAGCCAGAATACTATACCACCAGATTAAAAGTAAGTGATTTTTTTCTGTTAAAGGATTTCCTAGTAAAAAAAACTAAACTAACACTTTGTGTGTAAAAAAACTAAAAAGAAAAACAAATTACCTCTCATTAATGAGTAAGGCATTGTGCACTATGCAGCACAAGTATTCTTCTTGTTGTAATAAATTAATGGAGGCATTCTAGTGTGTCAGTATTTTGCTACTCTCTGCAGCCTGCAGCTGGGGCAGCTGTCATGGACAATTTATTATCTTACCAATGGCCTGCTCTTCTCCGACTGCCTTTCAATTCTACCCTGACTCCAAAGAGACAGATGAATAATAATAATACATCCCACATGTCAGATATAAAATACAGGGTTATTCTGACTGCCGTAAGTAGAAAGTTGGAAAAACGATGCACTGCTGTACAGGGAAGGGAACGGGATATAGCTTTGATTTGGCACATTCATCCCAGAGTATCCCATCTGCCAAACTCTAAATCAGGTACTTATTCCCACTTTACTCCATGGCCTCTGCCTCCATCACAAAATATTTTCATCCAATACCTTCGCTTGGCAGTAAGGAAACTTACTTTACTGCAGGGTAAGTTAGAGGGATTCGGGTAGGTAGAGGTTTTGCTATAGAATGGTGGAGTCTCATTGATCATCATGTGCTAAGCTTTAGCATAGTTTTTTTTTTTTTAAAGATATTTTTATTGGCATTTTTACATTACCGTAGAAGGAATGCAAAAAGATGGACAAAGAAACAAAACATGGTGCATCATCAATCTTTGACTACTTTCTGGAGTGCATGCTCCATTTAACCGCTTACAACTAGATAAGTGTTGGGGAAGTCATCCGACCATAAGTCAACGTATAGACAGTTCTTAGAAAGTGTACACATTACATGCCAAATACTATGCTTGAAATCTAAAATCAATGAGAAGAAGAGAAGTGGGAACAAGGAAAGAGAAACAAATAGGGTAGGAAAAACAAAACAAGGAAAAAGGAAAGAAAGGAAAAAAAATAGTGGAAACTAAACAACTCGTGCAGAGGAGTGGTGTGCACATGTCTAGGCCTTAACATCTGCTGGAAATTGAAACATGAAACTGCTCAAGAGTGGGACTAATGGGGAGACCCCCTTCCACAGCCGACAACTTTCCTGTGTCTGGTCCGATACAGTAGAGAGCTACTCAGGCCCAAGCATCCCTTTACTTAAATCAATCCCCCGGGGCTCCGGGAGACCCCGCACGCGAGGTGTGAGCCATGTGGATCACTTTCCGAGTCTCCCTCCTCAGTACTGGCTCCCATCGGATTCTCCCATTCGGCAAGCGCCTCTCTCCATTGCTCAGCAATTGGGCGCAATCTCACTCCTTTGGCTTCCTCCCATACTAATGCTCTACCCTCCGCCCCAGACCATGCAATAACATCTCTATTCCAGACCGCAATCTGTGGCCCCCTGGATGACTTCCACTCCATTGCTATCCTGCGCTTAGCTAGGCCCAGTGCGAGGTCTATCAGGCGATTCCAAACTTTGCATTTAGGTGGCCTGGGGAAGAGACCCAGCAAACATGTCTGAATCGTTAAGGTCAACTCCCTCCATAGTGCATCCTTGATCTTGGCCAGTACCGCCTCCCAGTAAGGGCGCACCCAAGCTTTAGCATAGTTAGTCACCGTAGTTGATGGATGACGAAAAAGAAAAATTTGAACAGGCGTAAATCCATTATGGAAGCCATGAAATATATATACATAAATCACTTGGCCAGAAAAATGTGGCACATGCCAAGAATGGATTTTTAGATTTTTTTGGTAGGCTGAGACAGAAAGAATAAAGTAGTAAAGGGCTATTAGGAGGTGACTGCATGGGCACTTGGAAACACACGCTGTTTTTGGTTTGTCATGCTTTGAAAACCTCGTAAATGCCGCTATAACTGAATCAGACGCATATTGCACAGCCAACACTGCAGTGCCAAATTGAAGCATGCTGCAGTTAGGTCATGGCCCAGGTGGCGAAATCCCATCTGCAGGGAGGTGATGAATGATGATGGGTGGGATATCTGCTGCTCTTAACTAATACAGTGAGTATACTTAATTTGTCAATAATTAAGCAATGTGACTTACCACGAACCGTCCCTGCTGCCGCTGAGACTCCTCCTCCAACTGCCTCTTCGCCTCCGGTGCACTGGCACTGCCACTGGCCCAGGCACTGGTGATCTGTGTGGCTAGAGAGAAAATTGCACATTTTAGATGCCAGATACACCTCCCGTTATTTTTTAACAAAATACAGCCACAATACCTCACTACAGTTCGGTTAGCAGTATCTTCTATCAAAACTATCACTTTGGGAGTCATTGAAGCGCAAGGAAGCGGTGGAATAATGATCAATAAAGGACATATGGTTTTGGTTGACAAATGCAAAATGGGACCTCGTACTTTCATGCCATGCTGCACTGTCATGGAAACTGCTGGTATACAAATGAATTATAGCACAACACTGGGGGGGGGTCTACAAAGACCATGGACTGTCTCTCATTTTAACTGTTTGAGTGTCAGCAAGAAAAAAGAAACCCTTCTCAACAAACATGCATGGTGAATAATAATACTAGCTTATTTGGGCCTGCAATCTTCACAGTAGAGTACCAAATATTTGGTCTCTTAGTCTTACAGTACCACAAGATATATAAGAGGAGAGGGAAAGCTTGCTAACAAAGTAGAAAAAAGCTACAGACCAATACAGGCAGGAGTAAGTCAGCTACAGAAACACGAAATATAGAAAAATAGGATAATGGAGGGATAACAATAATTTAACAAACATTAGATAGAGGATTTGAAATGAAAGGAGGCAGTATAAAAAATAAACACAGCAAAATTAAAATTATTCTAATAGCAGGGAGAGGTAAAAGTTAGGGAAATTAATAATAATGGCACTTACTGGGGCCAGTGGAACCATCAGCTGGGGTGCTAGTGGTGGCAGTTTCACCCGCCGCAGCACTGGTGGTGGCAGCCCCTCCTTCGCCCACCTTGGATGATGCCCTCTTGCCCTTGGGTGCTGATGTAAGAAATAAAGAAGATTAAAAAATAGATTAGTGGTAAAGCTAATCTCCCCAAAAATATATTGACAGGCAAATGCAGGAGCATTGTAATTTTCTTAATCAGATCGCCTACAGTACTAGTAGTATTAAGTTTACCTATTCCTAATTTCCTAAACCTAAGAACTATTCTTAATTTCCTAAACCTAAACTGCATTTGGAACTACTAATGCGTTGCAATGAATGATGTTTGCTTCTCAACCCCCTTTGATGAGCCAACTCAGTCTCTCTTTTCAATGTATAGATGAGTATTACACATCACTGGGAGATGGGGACTGTATGAGCTACATAAGGAAAGGCACAGAGAACGCTAACTCACTGTTATTACTACCACTATCTTAATGACAGGGCAGAGGAGTCTGCATGACTTCCTAAATAATTAGCCCAAGCGAGAGCCGACGAGTACTATTAGGAGGCACTGAGCACTTAGTTTACCTCTGAGTGTGAGCAGCATGCTATTTGAAATATATATATATATATAAATATACATATATGGGCGTCTCCGTGTCCATTTGAGCGAGGCTGCCTCTCAAGGGTTGGTGGCTCCTGAGACGGAGGTGTTGTGGCTGTATATACATATATATATATATATTAGCATATTAGAAAACAAACAGTAAATAGTTATTCACCAAGCGCTGCAACCTTGACACCCAGCAGGTCAAGCAGGTCCTGTTTGCAGTCAATTATATCCGCCCAGCTGTGAGTCAGCTGCTGCATAGTGCGCTGCACCCTACTGTGCTGATACACACACCGGCGCACTCTCACCCCAGCAGCCGATGACCGCACAGGGCATACCCCCTCCCAGGCCTGTCGCCTGCTGCCAGCATGGAGGGGAGGTGGTGCTGCACAAAGAAAACAAGTGCTGCAACCTCCGCCTCAGAAAAAATGAGGCGGGCCTGTACCCCTTGGCGGCACTGGCGACTGCAGGGATTGCTGCTTGTAGAATCCGCACTGGTGCCGCCACTTGCTCCCTGGTGTTCCAACATGGAGCTGGAGTGGAAAAAAAATTGAAAAAGGAACAGAAGCAGAAAGGAAGAAATAAAGGAAGCAGAAATGGAAAACAAAAAAGTACCAAAAGTCACAGATTTCTTTTTTTTTAAAAAGACAATAATGTAAAATACACAAAGACACACAGTGATCAAAAAAAGGTAAATGAGGGGTGGATGAAAGGGATAGGGGGAGGACTGAAAAGGATAAAACAATAAGGCCCAGCACCATGCAGAGAACAGAAAGCATGTAAAACAAAAGGGCCACTCCCAGGCAAACCAGGTGGTGCCGTTCATGCTGCCCATTCGCAAAGTTCTGCAGAATCTTGCTGAATTTTTTCTGCACTTTGTGGAATTCTGCTGAGCAAAACTCCTTCAACCTCCGCCCAGGACTAGTTTTAGCTCCATTCATTTTGTTGCCCCCTTTATTTGTAAAGGTTTTAATTGACTGCAAGGTCCTATTAATATTAAAAATGACCGGGAAAGAAATATGGCGATATCCTCTGCATATAACTTTATTTTAGCACCCGTGGGCAGAGGAGATGCAATATTTATATCTTGGTGGATAAACTGGGCCAGAGGCTCAGTAAAAAGGGGAAATAATAAGGGAAAAAGAGAGCAGCCTCAACGGGTGCCTTGACTCAAAATAATTTGGCCTGCCGGAGTGTTATTAATTATTAACTGTGCTGTTGCCCCTTGATATAGAATGTTAATGAATCTCGTAAACTGGGATGGAAATTGAAACTTCTCCAAAATATGAAATGAACACCTCCAATTTACGAGATCAAAAGCCTTCTCGGCATGTAGCAGAATAACCAGAACTGGAATGGTATCTGCCGTCACCATATCTATAAATTCCGACATAAAATAAGTATCAGAGTATAAATTTGAGCCAACCATTCTGATCCTTTACTATAAGAACATGGGCTACCTTGTCAATCCGTCTTTATAAAATTTTGGTATAGACCTTATAATCTGAATTTAACAATTATGGGTCTATAAGATTTGGGATCCTCAGTCTCTTTCCCTGCCTTTAAAAAATTCGCCAAAACCCCTCTCTGGAATGAGCCTGGTACCTGACCGCCGGCAAGCAGATGATTAAAAAGAATCGTCACGGAACCCTTTGAAATAAAGACAAAACCTTTATCAAATTCAGAGCTGAATCCATCCTCCCCGGAGCCTTTCCATTGGGAAGTTGTCTTATGATTTCTTCCACCTCCCTCTCAGGATAGGGCTTAATAAGATCAAGGCTGCCTCTTCTGTCAAAGCAGATAATTTTACTCTTTTGATGAAGTCATCAATTTGCTGTTCATGCACTGTATTTCCAGCCTGATCATCGGAACACAGATTGACATAGTACTCAAAAAAAATCTGCCTTTTCCATACACTGCCCAGTTTGAGGGTTCCTCATTCTGGTGATCAAATTACTGTTAACCGTCTCTTTGGCCCTCCAGGCAAAACAACAGCCTTTGAATTCCCCCTCCACGTAGCCTTGTAAAAGGGTCTGATAACTGATCAATGCCTTTTGTAAGAAAAAATCCCTTATCTTTTCTTTTGCAATAACCACCTATCCACTGAAGTGGGAAACCCTAGAACCTGATAAGCTCAAATTGCTTCTACTTGCAGGATGGTTAGTTCTTCCCTCTTTTTCTTTAGTCAGAGTGGTTGTATTGATATAAGAATCCCTCTGATGGAACATTTAAAAGCCTCTCAAATCATTTATATAGCTGCTGATGCCTTGTTATTCATAAAGAAGCTAACAATCTCTAATGTGATCAAATGAATAACATCCTCCTCTAAAATAATTGTCTTATCCATCACCCCCTCTGATTGGCACAGGGACAGCACTTTTCAAAACTACCACTCAATGATCCGTCAAGCCACTAGAATAATAAGAAATATCAACAATAGAGAAAGATGGGGGGTCCTAAAAAATGATCGATCTGATAAGCGTTATTGAACCTTTTCAAATAGGAGGTGTAGGACCAAACTCCTGCCTTATTTACCCACCACATGTCCACCACCCCTAAGCAGAGAGAAATATCTTTAAAAATAATTTCCATATGTACCTTCGTTTGCACCCTGCATGGGTTGGAGGAGTCCAGTCGCAGATCTGGTACAAAATTGAAGTCACCCCTGATTAAAGCCTCTCCCAGCAAATAACTTAATTCCCACCCTAGCTTCCATAAATGCTTTGGATTATCAGTTACCGGACCATAGAAAGAGGCAAGGTTAACTTTATAACTATTAATCTGTATGGGGAGTATCACCCAGTGCCCTTTACCATATATGAATAGGGATTGGTGCAATTGAAGCTGTTTTTTAAACCAAAATTGCTACTCCCATGGGTGGGATTAGCAGAAGAGAAAAAACTATCCCTGTGCCTAAGAGATTTACCATGTTGGTATCTCTCCCCCTTATCCAGTGAGTTTCTGCAATAATATTACATTGATCTTAAATTGCATGCACCAAGCAAAAATTGCTTCCCTTGTTACTCTGTTGTTTAGCCCATTAACATTAAGGCTGCCATTCTAGGGAGCTATCTTGATGGGGGACTCTAATGGGGAGTTCCTGCCCCTAGCCCCACTAGTGTTACATATGTGCCATATTTCTTATCACTTTTGGTACAATCCACCCAATTTCTTTCCTTGACCTCCTCTTCAACCCTACCTCTCCCCCCCTCCAGTCTCAGATCACCCACCCTACCACCTGCAACCTCCCAGAACCACCCCACCGCCCAGAACATTTAGCCC
This sequence comes from Calotriton arnoldi, assembly GCA_963921515.1. Classification (NCBI taxonomy): domain Eukaryota; kingdom Metazoa; phylum Chordata; class Amphibia; order Caudata; family Salamandridae; genus Calotriton; species Calotriton arnoldi. The sequence goes on along the minus strand of CAWUFW010014650.1, from coordinate 196,537 downwards.
CCGAAAGCCAAGCCCTCCCTTACCCTCCATATAGTTGGTGTGCTGGTTAGGCACCTGTGGCAGTTTTGGCATCTGGGCATTTCTCAAAAGAAGAGAAGAAAAAAAGGGACACATTTACTAATCCTCTACTACAGGCAAACCGGGGCCGTCCTCTTTTTCCAACTGAGAAAGGAATTTTCTTGTCTCTTGTGCCTTGGAAAATCTGAAACCTCCCAGCCCAAAACATTTTCAGCTTGGCTGCTTGAATTACTTGAGATTGTACCCCTTTATCCTTAAAAGCATTAATCATCTGTTTGAACTCCCACAGATGGCGAGAGGTTTGAAAGGGCATATCAGGTAAAATCTGGAAGGTGAAATTATTCTCCACATTTGTAGATTTATATTGAATAGCGCTCTTATGACTTTTTCCCAAATACAGAAGTCCTGAAAATGTACCAATATTGTGCGTGGCTTTCTCCCGTCTTTTGGCTCCATTCCTGAGGGTACTCTATGGGCTCTAGCTACGGACAGATCTGAGAAAGGATTTTTCAGCACACAAGAAGAAATCAGATTAGAAACCGCCTCTGTCATTTGTGAGTCGCTTTCCCGTCTCTCCGGGACTCCAACCAAATTTGGTAAGACCGGTGAGATCGATTCTCCAAATCTTCTCTCTTCCCATTCATATTTTTCATCTCATCCTGTATTTGCTGAACCATCTGAGACTGATTAGATAGTGCATGATCCAAACTAGATACTCTCTGGTCCACTTCTGTCTGTCGGACATTCTGATCTATAACTTTAGTCTCTACTACCACCAATATTTCTCCCAATTTGTTGACCATTGCAATTTATGCTGCTTTAATTCCTTGGACCTCCTTTAAGAGGAGCTGAAACATGGAAAAAATGTATCCTCTGCTCCATTACCCAGATCCAATACTGTGAGATTTGGAGCAGTAGGTACACCTTGGTCTATGAAATTTCCTGCCAGCATCCTTACTTGCTCTCTGGTGGTCTCAGAGCAAATTGGTAGAGTATCTGTGAGATTCCTAGCCCGGTTGCTACCTCCCCCTCTTGAACTGGAATGGTTGTTGAGTCATCGCTGAGGCTGGGCTTTTTCCTTTCTCTAATATCTCTTATGTTGCCCTGTGCTTTCTCTCCCGGTGTGGAGTCGAGTACCCCTTCTCTGTGCATACCACCTTTAGAGATTGGGCCCCTAAGCACTTCCCCTGCCAAGTCTCTGAAATATGGGATATTGTATTCCGCTAGGGGGACATTCCTAATAAAAAAATCGGCCTTAGATGAGGAGGATGATGAAGGACAGGTGTCTCCAAAAATCCCCGTTCAACTCTCTTCTCTTATCCAATGTTCCTTATCATGGCCAATATAAACTTTTTTATGTACCCTATTACCAGAACCCGATTTTTCCATCCCAGAAACTCTGAGCTCCCCTATACTTATTTTTTATTGTCGGATTTGAGGGTGGCAGGGGAAGATCTGCTATACTTTTCCAGCCTCCTTCCATTCTCTCCTCTTGGTATCACTTCCAGATCTGCGGAGGCTTTTGTGGAATGCATTAAAGAAAGGGGATCTAGCTTGCCCAATTGACTTTGTTTTATAAGAGCATTACCTTGAAAAGGTTTCCTGCTCTTCATGGAGGTCTTCCTTTTGGACATGCTTCTCGACTGTTACAACAATCACTAAGGCAGAAATTAGTTCCTTGAATGCAAAGCAGACCTTCATGCACTTCTAATGTATAGTCCCTGCCGGGAGCCTATTAGCTGCTCAAACTGCCCCTTTACAGCCACCTAAAGGGTCCCCTTTGCCACCACCTGGTCACGTAAGATGGCCACAGGACAGATCGTAGAGTATTTCGCTCCCACCACAGATGAACCAGCTACTATTTATTCTATGCTGAAAACAATCAGAGGCACAAATATGTCTTCAATATTCAGTCAGTGTTAAGATCACAATAGTTCTGTATCCAGGCAGCTTATTACTCATTGCTCATTCTTTTACTCTTACTGTGTGGAGATTAAGCAGGCATACAAGCACAGCAAAGCGGGGGGTTGATGTTATATAATATCGTTAGGCAGGCACAGAGACTCAGGAAGGGCAATGCAATCCTTATGGGCAGAGCGGACTCAAAATAAAGAAGAGCCACAATCAAGGGACCCCTTGGGGGCCAAGCACCCCGCTGGGCTGTAACCTCCAGCGCCTTCCTGAATTTGAAAGTGTGGGAGCATACGGCGGCCAAGGGATCGAGGGCTGGAAGGGAATCAAGAACCTACCATCTATTATGACCTGCTGCCTCCATGCATGCAGGTGAGAACTTACACTCTTCTCAGCAACTTTTTTCTCCTCTGTTGCCTCTGCGACCTACCGAGGGGGCATCATAGTCTGGCCAGGCTTATACCACGGCAACACTTCCTAGGTTACGTTAAAGGAACAACGGCGGACCTTAGAACCTGCACCTCATTCTATGTTTAAGGCAATATCATGGTCCTGTGCACTACAATTCCTGTACCTGCCATTGATTGGTACAGCTGCTCCGCAGATAGAAAGTGAAACTGAAAGTTCAATTGGAATGGTGCACCAAGAAAATGTTCAGCTTCAAATGATATTCAAAACGATGTATCTCAAAATATCAAATTTTATTTCATATTCTTCTTAAATGATCGTAGTATCATTTCATGACATAAATACACAAGCCATTCAGCCAACGCGTTTCGTTCAAAAAAGAAATCCTTGAACTTCCTCAGGGCTGTAAACAACATATAAAAACACATTTAAACAGTACACAACAGTTTTTTCAAAAACAAACACAATCACATAACAAACAATAATCAGTAAAACATCACAAAGACAGATCTGGCATGAGTTGGTGATCATACAAGATGTTACATGTAAAACACAAGCACTCCTTATCTTAATGTATATTGGAATTGAGTCATTCCAACGGATTCTTATGTTTCTCTGTCATTCATATATGCAGGAGGGCTGTACAAAAAACCCGGAACAAGACCAGGAAATTGCTTCTTGCCAACCGGCCCAGAATGAAGGAGGGGTCTGTGGATACCGAGGAAGCGGGCTCGGTACAATATGCCGCTTTCTTCGCCTGGTAACGCTGCTGTACCAAATGACTGACGAACGCAGACCCAGATTTGGTGCAAATTGTGGTTTATTTAGTGAGCGCCCTGCACCACCGCCATTACGCGTTTCGGGCAACACAGTGCCCTTGATCACATGACGCGCATGTGGAGTGCTTCCCAATATTTAAAGTGACAGTGCATGTACGTGGTTTCTTACATCACGAGGCATAAACATAGACGAAATCTGCAATCAGTTCATTAAGAAACAACTTAATAATCCCTTAAATAATGCTTATAAAAACAGCGATAAATGAATGTTATCCGCCACTCTGTAGCATTAAAAGCAGCACATATGGTAAAAACATTTAAAACAATTATTATGTGTCTCAAACATTTTAAAACCAGAAATTGATGTCAAATAAAGATTTTTCTCAGAATTGAAAGAAGAACCTTGCTTAGAGCAGCCTCTGTACGCAATTTGATTAAATGAATTGATGAACTTCATACAATAATCAGTTATTATTCAATTCTAAATATTGCGCTGATATCAAATTGTCAAATATGTATATGTATATAACCATATACGAATTCCATATCAGGTCTGATCATACCAGTGTGCAAAATTAGCAAAAGGGAAATATAAATAAAATTGTCTCAAAAAGGATGATTATGCCCAAGTGGGCCTTGATTGCAAATATTTCCATTAATAAATTTGCCGTAAAGTGCATATATAAAACAGTGCTAATGTTCCCATATAGTAGTCACACACGTGACTTACTAAAGTGCAAATGTGCAAAAAGTGGAAAGCTATAAAAACAATTATCATGAAGGCAGCAGCTAAATGGATCCAAAGTCTTATTTAAAATCTCATTTAAAAGGAATTAAACTCAATCACAGACATGTATAAAAATCCTCACTCGAATTCAAGCCCTGGGGTATCTTGCTATCCAGTTCTAAAATGTACCGTGTCTCAAGTTTTCGGAGCATAGCTTCCCGGTTACCGCCTCGCTTCTGAGGAAGGATCGTATCTATGACAAAGTATTTCAAATTATCTAATTTACTGTCATGATACTCCTTAAAATGTCGGGCAACCGGGTAAGTAACATCAATATTTGTAATTGCTCTCATGTGCTGGAGTACTCGTTTATGCACCTGCAATTTTGTACTCCCTACATATTGCAGGTTGCACGAGCACTCCAGCACGTAAACTGCGTATTCCGTTTTACAATTGAGACTTTTACTAATCGGTACTAAATTGGGTTTGAAAGGTGTGGTATAGCTTGTTTTATTGACCCCATACTTTGTACCGAGCCATGCTTTGCATGTGTTACAGCGTGTAAAGCCATTTCTGGGGCTCAACCATGTTTTGGCAACCATCACTTCCGGACTACTTTTTACTAAGGCATTGCTCATCGAATGAGCCTTCCTGAAAGTTATACAAGGTGATCTAGTGGTCTGGCTGCTCAAAACCAAGTCACTCCTTACCAATGCCCAGTTTTTATTAACGATCTTACGTATGGCTTTGTGTTGCAGGCTGTAAGTTAGGATCAGTCTAGTGGCTGGCTCATTGTGTATGTTGAGTGGTTTGTCGCGTATTACGAGTGCTTGAGATTGATCAAGGTTAGTGGTCTTATTCATAGCAATCTCTAGCTTTTTTTCTGGATAGCCCCTATCTAGGAACCTATCCTTGCTCTGCAATTGTGCTATCCTGCACTCATTATCACTGCTGCATACTCTGCGAATGCGGAGCATCTCCCCATAGGGGATGCTATTGATCAGATGTGCAGGGTGATGACTCGTAGCATGCAAGATCGTATTGCCCGCAGTTACTTTCCTATGTAATCTGGTTTCCACCTTGTTCTCAACAATGTATACTTCCACATCTAAAAAACACATGGTATTTCTGCTCATTTGTGCTGTAAAACTAAGATTTAAATTATTACAGTTGATACATTCCACAAATTTTTGAGCACTTTCATCAGTACCCCTCCAGATCATAAAAATGTCATCAATAAATCTGTACCAACATAAAACCTGGTTCGTTAAAATCTCTTCGTATTCAACCCTCAGGACCTGTTCCTCCCAGAACCCCATATGAAGACAGGCATAACTGGGAGAAAAACAGGCCCCCATGGCTACACCTCTGATTTGATTAAAAATCTGGCTGTTGAATAAAAAGAAGTTATTTTCAAGACAGGTTAAAATCATGGTAGATAACATTTTGTTGTGCATGTGCATAATCTCAGATCTTGTATTTAGGTAGTATTCTACTGCTCTGATACCGTCACGGTGATTGATACTTGTATATAATGTTGTAACATCCAAAGTGTTGGAAAACGAGGCAGTATCTGTGAGGCCTGCACAAATAACATGACTACATTTGTCCTTCACTGGGAACCAAACACCCAATTGTAGCGCCTGACTCTCAGAGGGTAGCGTTGCAGAGCAGTCTGAGGCTTTACTCAAGGGAGGTGGTGTGGGCTAGTAATCGCCATTTGCAGGTGCGCAGAAATAACACTCAATAATTGATTGTCCAGTCTGTACTTTGCTTTATAAAAGTAAGAGTACATTTATTAAACACACACACTACTCAATACTATGCACCAATTTACAAATATACATAAGCTGTTGGAATTACTTTGTGACATTGCGTAACATCTCCACCCCTCCCCAAAGGAGGGGTGGGGTCTAGTACCACCACTCCCATGTATGCATATCATCTTGCCCCCTAATGCAGTGTGTTGAGCATAACCTGGAGCGAGGGCCCTGCGCACTGGCACCATCCCAGTGGCGACCCACCCCATTACCTCAACACGCATTAAAAATAGGTTCACCTGCCCTAGTGACACATAACCCTGACTGAGCATCTTATATTGACCATACAGTATGCACCCCTACATATTCAGGGCTAACAGTCTGGGTTGTTCCTCACTTAAGCGCAGCAGCAAAAATACATGTTTACGCACACTTTAGACTGACAGTACTCAGCACATTTGTTGGACATTAAAATGCGTTGCAATTACAGCCCCTAAAGGCAACACAAATGAAATCACAGGATTACCCATATCCAGCCAGACACCCTAGCAGGAGTGTCTGGCAACATAACCCACTTTGCTTATGACATCACCTTACACAGGTACTTCACATTACATATGTGACCTTCAGTCCCTCTAAAAAGGAATAACCGTTAGTAAATGCAGTTGTGGTGCAATTACACCTCTTCACCTCCAGGGGATGCCCTTCTCGAGCCATCGCCAACTCAGCCTTTCACTCCATTAAGCACATCGCAATACACCCTCAGCTGTAGAACAAAAGTTCCAGCCTAGAAGGTGTATAAAGGCTGGTTGAGCCCTTCAGGGGTTATCCATTCCAAATCCCTAGGAAACTTAGGGTGGGACTTCACTTCGTGCTGGGGGGAGACTGCGCTTCTCCAGCAGCTCCCCCAGCACCCTTTTTCACTCTTGAGGGTGACCCCCTCTTCTGGGGGCCACCAGGGTCAAAAACGCCAGATTTCCAAATGCCTGGCAAGGCATTATGGGGCGCTTCATGCTCCTCTTCTTGCATATTGGATGAGCGGCTCTCCAGCTGTGCCGGGGAGAGCCGCGATCGAGCTGGCGCTTCGCGCCTAATCCCTTCCTTGGTGGGGGCCCGGTCCCACCCGGACCCCCAGGTGAGGGTAACGGCTCGGGAGCCCACCCCCGACCGCTCGGTTTGCTTTGCGGGGGCCCGGTCCCACCCGGGCCCCACGAGACCTCCTCGCTTCTTCGGCGGGTCCCAGTCCCACCCGGGACCCGCGACTGCCTCTCTGCTGGGGGGCAGCCTAGGGAGCCCACCCCCGGCTGCCCCCGCCGGCTCCCCACGCGGCCAGCACCCTCGTGTGCTGCCGCGGGAGCCGGCTGAGCAGTCCGGTCTGCCCGCTCCATCGGGCAGACGCGTCTTCTGGCTCCGGTCCTGCTGGACCGCGGGGAGTGCGGCGGCACTCCCCGGCCTCCTCCCATTCGTTGGGGCCCGGGGATGGGGTCCCGGGCCCCCTCCTCCTCACGGGGTGGCATCTTCACGGGGAGCGCGACGGCGCTCCCCAACTTGCTTCGGGGCCCGGGGATGGGGTCCCGGGCCCCTTGGGCTCATTTTCGCGGGGGCGCGACGGCGCTCCCCCGACTTTACTTCTTCGGGGATGGGGTCCCGGCCCCTGGGCACAGGCTCGCGGGGGCGCGTAGGCGCTCCCCGCCTTTCTCTTCGGTGGGGGCCAGGGTGGGCTCCTGGCCCCCATACAAGGCACCTTCACGGGGAGCGCGACGGCGCTCCCGGCTTTACTTCTCCTTGGGGGCAGCCCCGGGACCTGACCCACCCCGGGGGCATCTTCCAGACCAGCGGCGGAGCCCCACATGCCTCGTCGTCGGTCCCCGCAAAGGTCAAAGGTCGCGTACCTTCTGGGGGGCATATCTCAGCCCCCAGGGGTCTGATCTTCTCCATTTTCGCGTCCTCTCGCTCCTGGTCTCCAAGAGGGGGCATTCTGCAGGGAGCAGTTTTCACTGGCTCCCCGCGCCAGACTTTCGCTTGGCTCTCATCCTGGGCCTCTCTTCTCCCTGCGCAGAGGCCCCTGCTTCTGTGCACCGGTCCTGGGCTCTTCTTCTGGTGCTGTTAGGGGCCGGGGGGGGCAGTCAGGGGGTACCTCCTTCCAACTGCCCATTGCCAGGCTCCAGCACCTTCCGCCTCCGCAGACCACACCCCAGAGAGAGCTTCTCTTCCTGTCCAAGCACTTTTTAAAAGTTGAGTAGGGGGCTGGCAGGAAGTCTCTGTTTGTCCTATCAAACAGCGACACATCACTTCCCTGCCCCTGCTCCCTCCTCCTGGTCCAGCCTCTGGGCTTGTTCAAAATGGCATCGTCCAGGGTCTCTGGCCACATGGTCTCTGAAACAAGACCCTTTCCCCAGTGCTGCCTTCATCTTGGTTCAGCTTGGTGCCTGGCACCCAGAGACAGCTGCTGATGGATTAGCCTGTAGCTCCACCTATCTCCTCTCCTTGGAGGGAAGATCTTCGCTCTGGGAAGAAGGGTCATTAATCTAACCTGCCAGGGCCAGACCCCAGCCAGGGACTCAGAGAAATATGACATTCCTGGATGACCCAAAAGCAGTACAAATATGACTTTGGACTCTGCAGAATACTTCTTTTTACATCCGCTACCGTGGACTTTAGTGCATGTCTGGAATCTGTAGGCCTTATGGAAGTTAATCTAACACATGGGCTCCACATTCCCATAGGGGAATAATGAAGTGAAAAACACAGTAAAGCACACTGACTTTCCTGGCATGTTTCTTCCTAGTGTATAAGGCCTATTCCGTGTCACCACCCAATTCTGCATAAGTCCTGCCACACCATTCACTTTGTAGCTGCTCCTGGACTGCGCACGCTAGGAATCTCCCCTGCGCAGTCCCCCACGTGTGCACACGCATGTACACAGGTGTTTGCATGTAACTAGCCCAGTGCCCCTTACTCCAGCTTGTAAAACAGGAAGGCAATCGACGAATGGAATAACCTTAAGTATTGCCCGGCGATGTCGCCTCTATTCCCCAAAATATGAATCAATGAAGAGGCAGGCGCTGGAGACTGGAAGGCAGGAAACAAAGGTTTATTCTCTCCGGAGGAGAACACGTCAGATCAGACCAACAGGGAATCTTCACGAGGTGCTCTACTGCATCTCTGAGGCCTGGCCTCTTATACACGCATTTATGGCAGGAAGACATTCTTTATTACAGTAAAGATACTTTGAAGTATGAAAGACATCCCTGGGATCTTCTGCTTCAGACCCGTTCCCACGCACCCTTACAGTGAGAATCCCCTCCCCATTCACCATACAGAATCGTCATCAGACGGCAGGATCAGCAGGGCATTCCGCCGGTTCCCGGAATGCATGTGGTGTGACGGATCTCATGGGGTGGGGGCCTTGATCTACTGTAACTCCTTTGAAGAGGGGCGATTCCTTACAGTCGGGGCCATAAACTGTATCCGCAGGGCTAGGTGATAGCCTGGGACCGGCCTGGACAATCGGATACGGAGGAAGAGGGGTGTCAGAGGGTGTGATAGTGTATAGGAGGAAAGGGAGGTGTCGGGCAGGCCCGGGGTGAGATTCCCAGGGAAGTGCAGCGCAGTTGGAGGGGGTTAATGGCCCGTGCATGAGAGAGAGAGAGAGAGAGAGAGTGACCAGTGCGGGGGGCTTGCGAGGATGTGGAGCCGCGCTGGGGATTAGCGGTGTGCAGAGAGTGGGTCTGATCAAGGTAGCTAAAATGGCCGCCGCGGACGACGAAAGTGTGGCATTGGGAAAAAGGGCAAGATGGCGCAGACAATGTTTATCGATACAAATTAATTTTCCACAGTCCCCCTTTTAACATTTCTCGCCAACTTGTTAATTCGGGTCGATCCCCATAATGCCACGTATTTCTGTCTCATACAAAGTTTTCATGTGTTCAGCCTGTAAGTCCAAAGTCTTTGGGCAAATGCAATTTGAAAATAATGAACACAGAGGAGGCAGACATTGGATACTTAAGCAACACCCGCATAGCACCACAATCGGAATCAGAATGAATGTGTACAACCTCCACCCCCAGGCTTTCAGTAAGTCCCAGAACCAGCTCCCAAGCGACCATCCTTCTTGCTCCGGGTGTACTTCAGAGGACAGTCTATGGAGGTGTTCGATGGCTTTGTAAACAGAAGGTGAATTGTCTGGCACGTAGGTGCAACAGCTGGACCCAATGATGCGGCATGCTCCTCCTCGGTCTGCCAGAACCACGTCTAGAACAAGGCGGTTCTGCAGAGCCACCAGGCGGACTGCCTGAAGCTCTGCGGTGTTATTGGTCAAGATGCCAGCTGTGATGTTCATGGTGGTTTCAACTGCCTGGGTCAAGTGTCGGATGGCGCGGCTGTTCGTCATCGGACCCCAGAATGGCACAAGTCCTTTCGCGGCATCCAAGAACTGTGCTCCTGTCGAGTCGGCCTGGTCGATGTCCCTTGCACGCTTTTGCCGGTGATGGCTTGCTGGGGCCACATACGTAGGTGGGAGGATGAAGGCAATGTAGCATGTGCCCCCCAACCTTTGGGGAGCCAGGTGTATGCTTTGGTGCCACAAACAAAGTACATATTTGGAGAAGCAACAAAGGAGGGAGGGTCGGATGAATCCAGTGTTCTGGTGATGACGCAGGTGCTGCGGCCCACCAGTTGCGTCCCCAGGCCTTCGATGCACACAAAGCCCGAGACGTTGACAACAGACAAGGCCACTGTCAGAGTGGTGGCTGTTCGTTTCCGGAGGTAGGAGAAAGTGGGTCTGGCTGGGTTATGGAAAACTTGCATTTCCACTCGTTCTTTGGCAGGGATGTCCATGTGAATAGAGGTACCAGAGGTCAGAGGGTAAAAAGGAGTAGCGGTTCGCCCAGTCTTATTCAGCCATGCCTCATGGTAGAAATGCGAAACAGTTCTTTCTGATGTGGCATTGTCTTTAAAGCTTTCTTGCAGAAGAATCAGCCAGGCAAGACAGGAGCCGTGGATGGAAAAGGGCGAAGGAATGAACGGGATGGAGTGTCCGGCTGCATGGGGCAGCAGCCCGCAGATCCAGCAATTAGTGGCATTAGCGGCAAGGTTGTGTTGGTGCAGCAGTTGCACAAAAGAGTTATTCCAGAACTCCCTGCGTCTCTCTCGGAGCGGTGGAGAAAGGGCAATCAGGAAGTGTTCCTTGGTAGTTATCGGCAGTTCAGTGGGGAGCAATGTTTTGTGAGCGGGTGTGCTTTCTTCGATGATCCAGAAGGTTGTCATGAGGAGGAGGCAAAAGAGAAGGGTAATGAAACCGGCTATAGTCTTTGAGCTGTGCAGTTTGTTAGTCTTTGGGTTTCGGTAGGTCCTCTTCGGATATCCAGTTGCTTCCATCATTGGGGAGTCGGGCGCTTCCATCATCTTCAGAGTGCTCGGTAGCGGGCAGAACCACCGACTTTCTCTGACTTCTCTTCGGGCAACCTTGAGTGTGTTAGGCTACCGTTCTGAGATTTTACCCAGTCAGTGGTCTGCTTTGCCGAAGCTCCTCCCTTTACGTAGGTTGTACCCTTCCCTGGACGGTACGGTGGGATCGGGAAACTCTGCCAGTTCGAGCGTTTCTGTGTCGGTGTGACAGCTCAACGATGGTTTGTCTTTTGTCAGGAGCTCTTCCTGAGTCGCGATGTCTTCTTCCGTCGTCAGAGTTGGGGGCGCGTTTACAATGGTGCGCATGCACCCAGTGACGCTTGCCTTCCACTCGAAGGGCCGTCCGTGTAGTGATCAGGACTTGCCAGGGGCCCGTCCACCGAGGTTCCAAGCTTTTGGCACGCTGGAAGTTGCGGATCAAGACGTGATCCCCTGGGTGAATGTTGTGTCCTGGGCCCCTGGAAGCGTCTGGGATGGCTTGTAGCACCTGTTGATGGATGACAGTTAAGGTTTTAGTGAGGGTGCACAGATAGTCAGACATTAGGACGTCTGGGACGTCATGGATCGAAGTTGGCCTAGGCGCGGCCCAAATATTCATTGGCCGCCCGAATACTACTTCGTAAGGGGTCAAGTGGTGCTTAGTGGGGGTGGAGCGCATTGATAGCAATGCCAATGGGAGGGCATCAGGCCACTTCAGTCCGGTGGAGGCAACAATCTTAGAGATTTTTAGCTTGAGTGTGGCGTTGTGTCGCTCGACCAGGCCTGCAGATTGGGGGTGGAAGACTGCGTGAAATTTCTGTTTTACACCCAATCCCTTTAAGATAAGTTGGATGACTTCAGCTATGAAGTGGGGGCCGTTGTCACTCCATAAAATCCGACAAAGGCCATATCGGGGGAAAACTCTTTTAACAGGACTTTGGCAGTGGTCATGGCAGTGTTGTCGCGTGTGGGATAGGCCTCCACCCATTTGCTGAAGGCGCACACGATAACAAGGACGTACTTCAAACCCAGGCAACGGTCTAGCTGAATGTAATCCATCTGTAGGACTTCAAAGGGATGGTCGGGGACCTCGAACCCACCCCGAGGGACAACAGTTCCTTTCCCTGGGTTGTGTTGCAAGCAGATTAAGCATTGTTGAACTAGGCGTCTAGCAGAGTCGGGAATCTTGTCGTTGTGCCAGACTCGGGTGATGAGTTCAATCATGGGGGCAGATCCTATGTGTGCTGGGGAATGTGCCATAGTCAGTATGGGGATCAAGTAGGAATTGGGTAGCAGCCATTTGTTCGTGTCTTTTGTCAACCAGCAGCCTTCATCATCTTTCAGTCCCACCCGTGCCCATTCAGTCAGTTCTTGGGGGAGCAGGCCATTTGTATGTCTCTAATGTGCTCTCTAGCGTCCTTCCATTTTTCCGTCTGTGACCTAGTCACGTACATGCGTGTCGTCGTCCTATTCTCAGCTGTGGTTCGAGCAGTGATGTCGGCTAGTGCATTTCCTTGTCCAATGATGTCTGTCACTTTCTTGTGTGCCTGGCATTTGATGACTGCAAGTCGTTCGGGAGGAGGACTGCTTCGGTCAAGGTAGAGACTAGATCTCCGTGAAGGATGGGTGTACCATGCGAAGTCAGGAATCCCCTTTCCTTCCAAAAGAGCCCAAAATGATGAACCACCCCGAAGGCATACTGGCTGTCGGTGTAGATGTTTGCGACTTTGCCTGTTGCTAGGACGCATGCACGTGTGAGGGCAATTAGTTCTGCCGCTTGTGCGGACCGTTGGGTGATGCGGGCCGCCTCAACTACCGTCTGGGCTGTGGTGACTGCATAGGCAGCCGAGGTCGTGCCGTCGGGGAGTTTAATGCACGAGCCGTCTACCCATAGCTCTCCATCAGGGTCTGGGATGGCAGTGTCACGGAGGTCAGCTCTACTTCTAGTTTGCTCGTCCGTGAGGGTCACACAGTCATGCATAGGGGACACATTGGGGTCGTCATCGGGGAGGGGCAACAGAGTGGCAGGGTTCAGAGTGGTACATCGTTTCAACGTGATGTGGGGTGTAAGCAGAGTTAACTCGTAACCAGTCAGTCGTGCGCTAGTCAGGTGCTGAGTCTTGGTCTGGTTCAGGAGTGTGTCGACAGCATGGGGGACCAGCACAGTGAGGGAATTCGAAAGTACGATCCCCTCACTTTGTCGGATAGAGACGGCAGCGGCAGCTACCGCTCGAAGGCAGGCGGGCAGAGCTCTGGCTACAGGGTCAAGAGTGGCAGAGAAGTAGGCACAAGGGCGTTGTTTGGGACCTATGGGTTGCGTTAGGACAGACAAAGCGCACCCCTCCCTCTCGTGGGTGAAGAGGGAGAAGGGCTTGGTGTAGTCAGGGGTCCCTAGAACAGGGGCTGAGCAGAGGGCATCTCGTAGTTCTTGAAAGGAGGATTGGCATTCAGGGGTCCAAGGGAGTGGGAAGGGAACGTCTTTCGCTAACAGAGAGAGTAGAGGTCTGACTATGAGACTAAGGTTTGGCAACCACTGCCGACAGAAGGACGTGAGGCCTACTAAGGAGCGAACCTGCTTTTGAGTCTTGGGAACGGGGGTCTCTAGGATGGTCCGGATCCGATCGGGTGTGAGCTTTCTCCCGTCCTTGGACAGGAGGTGGCCTAAGTATGTCACCTGTGGTTGGCAGAACTGCAGCTTCTTCTTGGAGACCTTGTGACCATTCTCCGCGAGGAAGTGCAGGAGTTGGATGGTGGCTGTGGTGGCAAGTGGCGTAGTGTCGGCAGCCAGGAGAATGTCGTCGACATACTGGATTAACACCACTCCGTCCGGGAGCTGGACTGCGTCCAGCTGTCTCTTGAGAGCCTGGCTGTAGATGCTGGGGCTCTCAGTGTAGCCCTGGGGTGCTCTACAGAATCTATATGAACGGGCTTTTAGGGTGAAGCCGAAGAGGTATCGGCTGTCTGGATGGATGGGGATAGAAAAGAAAGCATTTTTGAGATCTATGACAGTGAAAACAGTGGCAGTGGAGGGGATCAGGGTCAAGATGGTGGTGATGTCAGAGACTACTGGGTACTGAGGTACGACTACTTTGTTTACTTCGCGGAGGTCAATGATGAAGCGATAAGCCTTCTCATCTCCCTCGCCTTGCTTCTTGACAATGGGTAGGATAGGGCTGTTACAGATATTACTGACTACTTCCTCTACCACTCCTGCATCGACTAAGGACTGAATGATTCCTACCAATGCCTTCTCGCCCTCGGGCGATATCCGATACTGTGGGAGCTTTGGGAGCATAGCGTCTGGACCGTACAGTGATGTGCACAGGGTCTATCATCATGCGTCCTACGCCTGAGTCGGTCTTGGCCCAAAGGTACGGGGGTAAAGTGTCTAGTAAGGACAAGTCAGCGTCAGTGATGGAAAACATGCGTCGGGTGGGACAAGGTCTGAACGGATTCTGGTTATCGTACAGTATGACTCGTACTCCGTCTGGGGAACATCGAATGGTGGCTCGAAAGTGCTTCAGGAGGTCAAGACCCATAATGGCGTCGGGGGTGTTGGAAGATAGCAGGAAGGTCGTGTCCGTGATGTTGTTCTCTAAGTCAAAGGGAATCGGTGTAGATAAGGGATTAGTAGAGGGCGTTCCATCAAAGCCTATTGATGTCACGTGTGAGCCAGACAAGGGTGCCCTTGGAATCAGTCGTTTGGATAATGCACTACGTGTTGCCCCAGTGTCCACCAAAAATGGGGACTTCGTACCCAGGACCTTAGCAGTGACATAAGGACCTTGCTGGTCAACACAAAGCTCGACTGGATCCCTCCCTTGTCCCTGGCTGTCCTATGCGAAATCGCGGACGTTCTCGCAATCGGACTGCTGATACTGATTCTGTCGTGGGCGGTCAAATGTGTTAGGTCGGCTTGGTCTGTCATAGTTAGCATCATTGGTGTGTCCCCGTCCCTGGTCCCTGTTCTTTTGTCCGTTTGTCCCATCCCTAGCCTCTCGGTTCTTGTTTGCTTCATGAAGGACCGGGCACTGCGACTTCCAGTGACCGTATCCTTTACAAAACGCGCATTGGTTTTCATCTAAGTCCCTTCGGCTTGTATAGGGTACGGGCATTCGTTCTCTGGAGGGTGTATTTTTAGGGTCTGTCGGCTGGTAGTTCCCCTTGGAGGGTTCCCTACCTATCGTCACCCCCTGCAGTTGAGCTATCATGACCCGCTCTTTCAACTCCTTCTTTTTACGTTCGGATGCCCTATCATTCTCATTCTTCTGATGTTCATAGTATTGGGCCATCTGGAGGATAGCCGTGGGTTTAGAGGCTGCCCAACTGCTTTCGCTCGCCTGCAATTTTTGAGAAACTTCTTGCACCAGGCCTTTCACGAAATTCTGAACGAACAAGTGGTGTCCGGTTGCAGTGGCCATATCTTGGCCGCTGTAGTCGGAGAACACCGTTTCGAACCTAGAGAAGTATTCCGAAGCGTCTTCTTGTGGTTTCTGTCTACAGGCCGTCACTATTGACCAGTCTATTTTCTTCTCGGGAATCAGGGTCTTGAGTTTCTGGACGATCTTGTCCGGGAGTTCAAGGATGGCCGTTACGGGTTTCTGCCCGGCTCCTCGTTGCTTGTCGAACTCATCGAGTTGTTTCCAGGTATGTCCGAACAGCTCAAGGTGGTCGACCTTGCGGATCTGCTTCCACACATCAGCTGGCAGACATAACCCGAAGAACAAATCGAGGTCCGTTAGGGTCATGATAGTGGAACCTAAGGCTGTACCTAGTTCAGTGTAGAAGGCGGTGGGGTTTTTCGTAAATCGGGCAGAGATTTTCGGAACGTCAGAATATCCTGTCGATCCCATGGTTGGTAGACCCAGTTGTACACTATCCTCCCTTTTGCATCCGTATGGTTAACATCATCGTGTGTTCCCTGACCTCGTGGGGGACCCAATAGGGGGCGGCCTCTCTTATCGGCATCATGGTGCTAGGTTGCTCTATTCGTGGTTCGGCCGCTACGGATGTCGTAGGTTTAGCTTCCACCTCTGATTCAGTGAGGTGGCAGAAAACCCTAAGTGTACGCGCAAGGAGGTCCGTCACGTCACACTCGCCCTCATCCCCGATATCAATTTTTCTATACAGAGTCGTTAGGCTCTCGGGACCTCTATCTCGATATCGGTCCTCATAAGCGTTTAGGACATGATAACATAATCGTACGACAAAGTGTCGTCTGTGGCTTCCCGCATATGAGTTGAATATATCCATAACGTGTTCCTCCTTCTCCTTTCGTTCTACTAGTGTCCTGACTACCTTGTCAATCCTCTCTTGCTCGCTTTTGCCCAACCTGTTCGTCCTTGTGGGTTCTGTGTTTCGGGCCTCATGGTCATCTAATATTGCTGCTTGTTTTGTATCTGGTGCGAGGGATTCCGCCGGTGCGGAGGCCTTGGGGGCCGAGGCCCTGGCGCTACTCTCGTCTGTGCTTGGGGGTCGCGAGTGTTGCGCTGAAGGTTGGGAAGGGGCATATGGAGGGGGCATGTAGATGATCGGAGGACCTAATAAGAGATCATCGTTGGTTCGCTGTTTCGAAGGTAATTCAGGGTAGAGCGCAGAGGGTGTTCTAACAGGACACTGGCTCGTTGTTTCGATCTCTTGTTTTCGCTTAGCCTCCTCTCTCTTCTTTATTTCTTCCTCTAGTTTCTTTGCAGCTAGGTGGGCTGCTTTACGTAGCTCTTTGTCTAACCTAGCTTCCTCTTTCTTCTTTCGCTGTACAGTTTCTTTGCGCCACAGGCCAACACTGTCTAGCATGGTCGGTGTCGTTCTACGAGTTTTTAGGGCTTCATCTAGTGCATCTAGTTTGCTTTCTTCAAAGGATCCTATCAGTGGCCACTGACTCTGGGGTTCCTTCTTCGTATACCTGTGCCATAATTTGCAATATGCTATAGCGACTAGTCCATGCTTTGTGAACATGTCTTTGTTAGGGGTGCCTTCCAGTGGGACTGGATGATCCACCTCTAACAAGCGGTCCGGGCTGAACCAGCTACCACTCAGTGGGGAGAAGATAGGCATGACAGATTACAAAGGGGGACAAAAGTCCGCGTTACCTACCCTTCACTACCTGCAAAAGACTAGGCAGAATATTGCTATTCCAGGTTGTTTGCAGACAATGAATGTTTCAAGAGAACTAGATCCAAATAAATAATCAGTGGGGAGAAGATAGGCACGACAGATTACAAAGGGGGACAAAGGTCCGCGTTACCCATCCTTCACTATCTGTAAAGGGAGAGAGAATATTCCTATCCCTCGCCGTTTGTAGACAGGGAATGCCTCAAAAAGGAGCTACTCTGATACTCAAAGAAAAGGGAGCTACCCTTGACAATCAATCAAACAAACAATCAGTGGGGAGAAAAGATAGGTACGACAGATTACAAAGGGGGACAAAAGTCCGCGTTACCCACCCTTCACTGTTCACAAAGGAAGATAGAGTATTTGTACTCTTCCTCGTTTGTAAGCAGCAAATGTCTCAAAGAACCGTTATCGTTTCACAATTTGTCGCTTTGTACGACCTTACCCGGACCGCATGGGCTGTTTCCTGTCCTCCGAATCCAGCGCCCGATCGTCCTCTATCTTCTATCGCAGCACTCCTGATGGTTCCCAGTCAGGACCGTAGATCACTCGAGAGAGGTCTGTTCGGAACCAGTGAAGTTCGGATGATCGGCTGTCAGACGAGGGTCTATCGGACAGGAGCTCTCCCGATCGTTGCAGTCGTTCACTCTGTTGTCAGGACCTCTCCCACTGGATCCACGTGTCGCTGATGGGCCCCACGCTTGGGACGCCAATTGTAAAACAGGAAGGCAATCGACGAATGGAATAACCTTAAGTATTGCTCCGGCGATGTCGCCTCTATTCCCCAAAATATGAATCAATGAAGAGGCAGGCGCTGGAGACTGGAAGGCAGGAAACAAAGGTTTATTCTCTCCGGAGGAGAACACGTCAGATCAGACCAACAGGGAATCTTCACGAGGTGCTCTACTGCATCTCTGAGGCCTGGCCTCTTATACACGCATTTATGGCAGGAAGACATTCTTTATTACAGTAAAGATACTTTGAAGTATGAAAGACATCCCTGGGATCTTCTGCTTCAGACCCGTTCCCACGCACCCTTACAGTGAGAATCCCCTCCCCATTCACCATACAGAATCGTCATCAGACGGCAGGATCAGCAGGGCATTCCGCCGGTTCCCGGAATGCATGTGGTGTGACGGATCTCATGGGGTGGGGGCCTTGATCTACTGTAACTCCTTTGAAGAGGGGCGATTCCTTACAGTCGGGGCCATAAACTGTATCCGCAGGGCTAGGTGATAGCCTGGGACCGGCCTGGACAATCGGATACGGAGGAAGAGGGGTGTCAGAGGGTGTGATAGTGTATAGGAGGAAAGGGAGGTGTCGGGCAGGCCCGGGTGAGATTCCCAGGAAGTGCAGCGCAGTTGGAGGGGGTTAATGGCCCGTGCATGAGAGAGAGAGAGAGAGAGTGACCAGTGCGGGGGGGCTTGCGAGGATGTGGAGCCGCGCTGGGGATTAGCGGTGTGCAGAGAGTGGGTCTGATCAAGGTAGCTAAAATGGCCGCCGCGGACGACGAAAGTGTGGCATTGGGAAAAAGGGCAAGATGGCGCAGACAATGTTTATCGATACAAATTAATTTTCCACAAGCTGCTGCGCAGCGGCCTAGTCAAGCTAGGGGGACACCAGTAAAATCCCCATGCAGTCCCTTTCCTCATGAGTTCACTGTGGGTGAGTCCCAACTTATGAGGCTCTCCCACAGTAAAAGCTCAACAATTAGGTGCTCAAAAAGTGAAAAATCCGGGCGGCCCATAGTGTCAGAACCACCTTCTAACACACGCCGCGCCCAGCTGAATCCTACAGGGAAGAAGTAGCCACTCTACATGGGTACTCTTCCCGTAGTCAGCGATAACTAGTTATAAGGGGTTCTGACCAGACCCCCCTTACTCACCAGTTATCCGCTCAGACCGCCTACTCCTCCCATCCATGAAATCTCCACCCATGACAGGGATCCCAGACTACCCTAAGAACCCTCCGGGCTCTAGGTTAGATACCTCTAGGTCACTCATGGTCTACATGGACTCAGCCTCACTAGGCCCACCTTTGCCCTTGGGCATGCGACACTATGCCTACCCCTCCTCTGGACAAAGGTACCGTGCCTCAGCACCCTCGCGGTCTTCTGGGACAGGTCTACCTCCCATCCCCGGGGTCCCTAGCTGGTCTCCCTTCCGGAGTTTGTTCCAACCAGTACCCTCTCTCTGTTTGGTCCTTGCACCCTAAAGATGCAACCTCTCTGGACCCTCCCCTCAGCCTGCCGCTGAGGTCATTCTGCTGCCACCACCCTTTCGGGACGACTGGCTTCCCTAAAGAAAGCACAGCCACTCGTGCTTTCCCCACACAGAAAAGCACCCCTTGGTCACTGGCCTGGCTCCCTGATAGGACCTCAGACCGGCCTCACTACCACACTGGCAGTGCCAGGGAGGAACACTGAGGGTGCCCCGTCAGACATCCTACAGCTCATTCCCCCCGTCAGTAGCTCCCCACGGAAACTACCCCGGGAACCTAGACCCCTTCCTTGTTCTCCGCTGCGAAAAAAGGGCCTATGCACCCTTCCCTCCGAGAGGCGCGCTCTCCTCCCAGAGTACCCTTAGAGAGCCGGTGGGCCCCGAGTTAGCTAGACCCAGGCCCACCTCTCATGGCTCTCCCCGGTCTCCCAGCAGCGCCTTGGGAGACCGCCCAGGGACCTACATGGTCCCCGGATGGCCTGCACCACCCCTTATGAAGAGCAGGGTCCCCTCCTTAAGATAGGCCCCACCTGCCTTCAGGGTAGCACGACCACTCCAAGCCAGGGACCCTAAAGATCCCGGCTAGGCCTGCACCACCCCTTTGCGAACCACAGGGTCCCGTCACTTAAGATAGGCCCCACCTGTGTTCAGGGTGGTACTACCTTGCAGACGTCCACCTCCTGCCCCGAGCTAGGGGAACACCCCCCTGCTCCTGGTCCTTGGGTTCAAGACCCACAGGACCTACCGGACTGGTCACCGTCCACCCGACCCTGACGCCTCAGGGTCCACCACTAACCCTTCACCTGGAAACTGGGGAGTACATCACCCCCACTCCGATCTCCACTGGGTCAGTTACCTCGCCCACCTAGGGTACCTAGGGGCTACCACTACACACCATCACTTAAGAACTACCCTCCTTTGGGGCCACCCACTACCAGGGGCCACCCCTGGGTCGCTCAACTCCCCACCAGTTAACCTGGGGGCCTGCCGGACACCCAACTCTACCACCCCCTCCTCCCACCGTGGGAAAAGTTTCTTGGGGTCCCCCACCATGGGAACCCCTGGGGCGTTACTACCTGGGGTAAAGAAACCTCCTGCCCCACCCTTCCAGTGGTTTTGGCCTGCGCCAATGGCAAGTAAAATTTCAGCGGGGGAAGGATACCTGGGGCCCCTTCTGTGGAAACCCTCCCTGCCCTTAAAAAGCACGGGAATTTCCCAGGACCCCCTCTCTCTCCTGTCCCCCACAAAGGTCAATCCACCCATACACCCCTACCTGTGATGTAGGTATCAGTTGCTGTCCCTATCTCTTGAGGAGACACCCTCCTCATGCAGGTGTAGCGTATGTAGTGTTAGGGTTCAAAGGTGTACAATATGGCTCAGAACATTTGTATGCAATCATTTCCTGGAAAGCACCATCCCGCTAGCACATGATAATCAACATAGCCCGGTCATATCAATACAGTTTACATTTCAACCATAATATCTTCACATGACACGTATGTGCGCGGGGCTTTCCTTTCCCATACCTTTAGTTCACCTAACCAAAAGTTTGAACCCTTCTCAGAGCCTTGCGCTCTTCCATTTGCTCATTACTGCATAGATAATGTATGGCAAAACTTGACTTATCAACTGCTATAAATGCGCACCAGAATGGGATACTATGTATCCCGCCGCTAGACACCAATGTTGGAAAACGAGGCAGTATCTGTGAGGCCTGCACAAATAACATGACTACATTTGTCCTTCACTGGGAACCAAACACCCAATTGTAGCGCCTGACTCTCAGAGGGTAGCGTTGCAGAGCAGTCTGAGGCTTTACTCAAGGGAGGTGGTGTGGGCTAGTAATCGCCATTTGCAGGTGCGCAGAAATAACACTCAATAATTGATTGTCCAGTCTGTACTTTGCTTTATAAAAGTAAGAGTACATTTATTAAACACACACACTACTCAATACTATGCACCAATTTACAAATATACATAAGCTGTTGGAATTACTTTGTGACATTGCGTAACATCTCCACCCCTCCCCAAAGGAGGGGTGGGGTCTAGTACCACCACTCCCATGTATGCATATCATCTTGCCCCCTAAAGCAGTGTGTTGAGCATAACCTGGAGCGAGGGCCCTGCGCACTGGCAAAATCCCAGTGGCGACCCACCCCATTACCTCAACACGCATTAAAAATAGGTTCACCTGCCCTAGTGACACATAACCCTGACTGAGCATCTTATATTGACCATACAGTATGCACCCCTACATATTCAGGGCTAACAGTCTGCGTTGTTCCTCACTTAAGCGCAGCAGCAAAAATACATGTTTACGCACACTTTAGACTGACAGTACTCAGCACATTTGTTGGACATTAAAATGCGTTGCAATTACAGCCCCTAAAGGCATCACAGATGAAATCACAGGATTACGCATATCCAGCCAGACACCCTAGCAGGAGTGTCTGGCAACATAACCCACTTTGCTTATGACATCACCTTACACAGGTACTTCACATTACATATGTGACCTTCAGTCCCTCTAAAAAGGAATAACCGTTAGTAAATGCAGTTGTGGTGCAATTACACCTCTTCACCTCCAGGGGATGCCCTTCTCGAGCCATCCCCAACTCAGCCTTTCACTCCATTAAGCACGTCGCAATACACCCTCAGCTGTAGAACAAAAGTTCCAGCCTAGAAGGTGTATAAATGCTGGTTGAGCCATTGAGGGGTTATCCATTCCAAATCCCTAGGAAACTTAGGGTGGGACTTCACTTCGTGCTGGGGGAGACTGCGCTTCTCCAGC
This sequence comes from Calotriton arnoldi, assembly GCA_963921515.1. Lineage (NCBI taxonomy): Eukaryota > Metazoa > Chordata > Amphibia > Caudata > Salamandridae > Calotriton > Calotriton arnoldi. The sequence goes on along the minus strand of CAWUFW010014650.1, from coordinate 174,425 downwards.
AGCTCCCCCAGCACCCTTTTTCACTCTTGAGGGTGACCCCTCTTCTGGGGGCCACCAGGGTCAAAAACGCCAGATTTCCAAATGCCTGGCAAGGCATTATGGGGCGCTTCATGCTCCTCTTCTTGCATATTGGATGAGCGGCTCTCCCGCTGTGCCGGGGAGAGCCGCGATCGAGCTGGCGCTTCGCGCCTAATCCCTTCCTTGGTGGGGGCCCGGTCCCACCCGGACCCCCAGGTGAGGGTAACGGCTCGGGGAGCCCACCCCGGCCGCTCGGTTTGCTTTTGCGGGGGCCCGGTCCCCCCGGGCCCCGCGAGACCTCCCCGCTTCTTCGGCGGGTCCCAGTCCCACCCGGGACCCGCGACTGCCTCTCTGCTGGGGGCAGCCTAGGAGCCCACCCCCGGCTGCCCCCGCCGGCTCCCCGCGCGGCCAGCACCCTCGTGTGCTGCCGCGGGAGCCGGCTGAGCAGTTCCGGTCTGCCCGCTCCATCGGGCAGACGCGTCTTCTGGCTCCGGTCCTACTGGACCGCGGGGAGTGCGGCGGCACTCCCCGGCCTCCTCCCATTCGTCGGGGCCCGGGGATGGGGTCCCGGCCCCCTCCTCCTCGCGGGGGTGGCATCTTCACGGGGAGCGCGACGGCGCTCCCGACTTTGCTTCGGGGCCCGGGGATGGGGTCCCGGGCCCCTTGGGCTCATTTTCGCGGGGGGGCGCGACGGCGCTCCCCCGACTTTACTTCTTCGGGCCCGGGGATGGGGTCCCGGGCCCCTGGGCACAAGTTCGCGGGGGCGCGTCGGCGCTCCCCCGCCTTTCTCTTCGGTGGGGGCCAGGGTGGGCTCCTGGCCCCCATACAAGGCACCTTCACGGGGAGCGCGACGGCGCTCCCCGGCTTTACTTCTCCTTGGGGGGGCAGCCCCCGGGACCTGACCCACCCCGGGGGCATCTTCCAGACCGGCGGCGGAGCCCCACGTGCCTCGTCGTCGGTCCCCGCAAAGGTCAAAGGTCGTGTACCTTCTGGGGGGCATATCTCAGCCCCCAGGGGTCCGATCTTCTCCATTTTCGCGTCCTCTCGCTCCTGGCGGCGGCCCCCAGCCACTGGGAGCACTCTCCATCGCCCTCCGGGTGTCCAAGAGGGGGCATTGTGCAGGGAGCAGTTTTCACTGGCTCCCCGCGCCAGACTTTCGCTTGGCTCTCCTCCTGGGCCTCTCTTCTCCCTGCGCAGAGGCCCCTGCTTCTGCGCACCGGTCCTGGGCTCTTCTTCTGGTGCTGTTAGGGGCCGGGGGGGCAGTCAGGGGGTACCTCCTTCCAACTGCCCATTGCCAGGCTCCAGCACCTTCCGCCTCCGCAGACCACACCCCAGAGAGAGCTTCTCTTCCTGTCCAAGCACTTTTTAAAAGTTGAGTAGGGGGCTGGCAGGAAGTCTCTGTTTGTCCTATCAAACAGCGACACATCACTTCCCTGCCCCTGCTCCCTCCTCCTGGTCCAGCCTCTGGGCTTGTTCAAAATGGCGTCGTCCAGGGTCTCTGGCCACATGGTCTCTGAAACAAGACCCTTTCCCCAGTGCTGCCTTCATCTTGGTTCAGCTTGGTGCCTGGCACCCAGAGACAGCTGCTGATGGATTAGCCTGTAGCTCCACCTATCTCCTCTCCTTGGAGGGAAGATCTTCGCTCTGGGAAGAAGGGTCATTAATCTAACCTGCCAGGGCCAGACCCCAGCCAGGGACTCAGAGAAATATGACATTCCTGGATGACCCAAAAGCAGTACAAATATGACTTTGGACTCTGCAGAATACTTCTTTTCACATCCGCTACCGTGGACTTTAGTGCGTGTCTGGAATCTGTAGGCCTTATGGAAGTTAATCTAACACATGGGCTCCACATTCCCATAGGGGAATAATGAAGTGAAAAACACAGTAAAGCACACTGACTTTCCCTGGCATGTTCCTTCCTAGTGTATAAGGCCTATTCCGTGTCACCACCCAATTCTGCATAAGTCCTGCCACACCATTCACTTTGTAGCTGCTCCTGGACTGCGCACGCTAGGAATCTCCCCTGCGCAGTCCCCCACGTGTGCACACGCATGTACACAGGTGTTTGCATGTAACTAGCCCAGTGCCCCTTACTCCAGCTGCTGCGCAGCGGCCTAGTCAAGCTAGGGGGACACCAGTAAAATCCCCATGCAGTCCCTTTCCTCATGAGTTCACTGTGGGTGAGTCCCAACTTATGAGGCTCTCCCACAGTAAAAGCTCAACAATTAGGTGCTCAAAAAGCAAAAAATCCGGGCGGCCCATAGTGTCAGAACCACCTTCTAACACAAAGATATCAATAAAAAGTCTCCTTCCCACTTCACTCCACTCAATTTTCTCAAAAAGTCTCCAGTGTCCTGTATATAAGAGGGGAGACTCTTAACATGGTTTTGTAAGAAGAAGTCCACATATCGCGACGTATTCTCCAGTAAGCCTCCGCAGGCCGATATAATGGGCCTGCCAGGTGGTTTGGTTATGCACTTGTGAACTTTTGGGATAAAATAGATTGCTGGAATTTTTGGGTGGTCATTTTTCAAAAATTTGAATTCGTCATTGGAAAGTAAACCTGCTGATTTCCATGCCACTAGTTTCTTATAAAATTCATTGCGTGCTGTAGTTACCGATTGCATGTTACTTCTTTTATAACAGTCCCTGTCATTTAGCTGGTTAAGCGCTTCCTCCATGTACATTTCATATGGCCACAGCACGATATTGCCCCCTTTGTCAGACTGGCGAATGATGACTTTTTTTTGTGCTTGAAGTTTTTTCACCAGTCTATGATATTCATTATTCTGTTTATTAAACAGGCGTAGCGTAGCGTAGTGCAGCGGTCATTTTTGCCTGCTCACGGTCCTCAACGTCAAGTTGGCGACCGCGAGCAAGCAAAATGACATCCCGGCGAGACTTTTTCCTCGTTCGCGATCAGCAACATCAAGTTGCCGATCGCGAGCGTGGAAAATAAACCTCCCGGCGAGATTCTCAACGCGGGGAGGTCAGGTTTCTCATTGCGAGTGGTCGCGTATGCTCGCGATGAGAAACTACCAGTCCGCGTTGAGAAAGCTGCCGCTCGAGTAAAAATCTACTCGAGCGGCAGTAAAGACAGCTCGCACTGTGCAAGATGCCGTTTTCAATGATTGCACAGTGCGGACAAGCATCCGGCACTGTGCAATCATCGCGAACAGCGCACTACGCAGTTCGCGTAGTGCTATGCGTAGCTTGCGTAGTGCGAAGTGCACTTCGCGTAGCTTTGCGTAGCGCTACTTCGCGAACTACGCCCAGGGTTAATTATGATGAACCAGAAATAAAAACAACTGCGCGTACCCCATGTAAGCCCAAATCGACATTTTGCCCAATCATGATGAGAGACAATTTGGATCTTTTCAATGAAAAGGTCACAATGGAATTAAAATCTCTCTATTATAAAACAACACACTCAGCAAGAAAATTTAATAAACAGAATAATGAATATCATAGACTGGTGAAAAAACTTCAAGCACAAAAAAAAGTCATCATTCGCCAGTCTGACAAAGGGGGCAATATCGTGCTGTGGCCATATGAAATGTACATGGAGGAAGCGCTTAACCAGCTAAATGACAGGGACTTTTATAAAAGAAGTAACATGCAATCGGTAACTACAGCACGCAATGAATTTTATAAGAAACTAGTGGCATGGAAATCAGCAGGTTTACTTTCCAATGACAAATTCACATTTTTGAAAAATGACCACCCAAAAATTCCAGCTATCTATTTTATCCCAAAAGTTCACAAGTGCATAACAAAACCACCTGGCAGGCCCATTATATCGGCCTGCGGAGGCTTACTAGAGAATACGTCGCGATATGTGTACTTCTTCTTACAAAACCATGTTAAGAGTCTCCCCTCTTATATACAGGACACGGTAGACTTTTTGAGAAAATTGAGTGGAGTGAAGTGGGAAGGAGACTTTTTATTGATATCTTTGGATGTTACAACATTATATACAAGTATCAATCACCGTGACGGTATCAGAGCAGTAGAATACTACCTAAATACAAGATCTGAGATTATGCACATGCACAACAAAATGTTATCTACCATGATTTTAACCTGTCTTGAAAATAACTTCTTTTTATTCAATAACCAGATTTTTAATCAAATCAGAGGTGTAGCCATGGGGGCCTGTTTTTCTCCCAGTTATGCCTGTCTTCATATGGGGTTCTGGGAGGAACAGGTCCTGAGGGTTGAATACGAAGAGATTTTAACGAACCAGGTTTTATGTTGGTACAGATTTATTGATGACATTTTTATGATCTGGAGGGGTACTGATGAAAGTGCTCAAAAATTTGTGGAATGTATCAACTGTAATAATTTAAATCTTAGTTTTACAGCACAAATGAGCAGAAATACCATGTGTTTTTTAGATGTGGAAGTATACATTGTTGAGAACAAGGTGGAAACCAGATTACATAGGAAAGTAACTGCGGGCAATACGATCTTGCATGCTACAAGTCATCACCCTGCCCATCTGATCAATAGCATCCCCTATGGGGAGATGCTCCGCATTCGCAGAGTATGCAGCAGTGATAATGAGTGCAGGATAGCACAATTGCAGAGCAAGGATAGGTTCCTAGATATGGGCTATCCAGAAAAAAAGCTAGAGATTGCTATGAATAAGACCACTAACCTTGATCAATCTCAAGCACTCGTAATACGCGACAAACCACTCAACATACACAATGAGCCAGCCACTAGACTGATCCTAACTTACAGCCTGCAACACAAAGCCATACGTAAGATCGTTAATAAAAACTGGGCATTGGTCAGGAGTGACTTGGTTTTGAGCAGCCAGACCACTAGATCACCTTGTATAACTTTCAGGAAGGCTCAGTCGATGAGCAATGCCTTAGTAAAAAGTAGTCCGGAAGTGATGGTTGCCAAAACATGGTTGAGCCCCAGAAATGGCTTTACACGCTGTAACACATGCAAAGCATGTAAGTATGGGGTCAATAAAACAAGCTATACCACACCTTTCAAACCCAATTTAGTACCGATTAGTAAAAGTCTCAATTGTAAAACGGAATACGCAGTTTACGTGCTGGAGTGCTCGTGCAACCTGCAATATGTAGGGAGTACAAAATTGCAGGTGCATAAACGAGTACTCCAGCACATGAGAGCAATTACAAATATTGATGTTACTTACCCGGTTGCCCGACATTTTAAGGAGTATCATGACAGTAAATTAGATAATTTGAAATACTTTGTCATAGATACGATCCTTCCTCAGAAGCGAGGCGGTAACCGGGAAGCTATGCTCCGAAAACTTGAGACACAGTACATTTTAGAACTGGATAGCAAGATACCCCAGGGCTTGAATTCGAGTGAGGATTTTTATACATGTCTGTGATTGAGTTTAATTCCTTTTAAATGAGATTTTAAATAAGACCTTGGATCCATTTAGCTGCTGCCTTCATGATAATTGTTTTTATAGCTTTCCACTTTTTGCACATTTGCACTTTAGTAAGTCACGTGTGTGACTACTATATGGGAACATTAGCACTGTTTTATATATGCACTTTACGGCAAATTTATTAATGGAAATATTTGCAATCAAGGCCCACTTGGGCATAATCATCATTTTTGAGACAATTTTATTTATATTTCCCTTTTGCTAATTTTGCACACTGGTATGATCAGACCTGATATGGAATTCGTATATGGTTATATACATATACATATTTGACAATTTGATATCAGCGCAATATTTAGAATTGAATAATAACTGATTATTGTATGAAGTTCATCAATTCATTTAATCAAATTGCGTACAGAGGCTGCTCTAAGCAAGGTTCTTCTTTCAATTTTGAGAAAAATCTTTATTTGACATCAATTTCTGGTTTTAAAATGTTTGAGACACATAATAATTGTTTTAAATGTTTTTACCATATGTGCTGCTTTTAATGCTACAGAGTGGCGGATAACATTCATTTATCGCTGTTTTTATAAGCATTATTTAAGGGATTATTAAGTTGTTTCTTAATGAACTGCGTAATGGCGGTGGTGCAGGGCGCTCACTAAATAAACCACAATTTGCACCAAATCTGGGTCTGCGTTCGTCAGTCATTTGGTACAGCAGCGTTACCAGTCGAAGAAAGCGGCATATATATATATATATATATTTTTTTTTTTCTACAAACGCCCGAAAGCTTTCAAAGGACGCACTCGCAGCAGTTAACCAACAGTTTCTTTATTGGGAAAAGCCAGCATCTCCATCCCAGGTAAGTTCATTGCCGACGCGTTTCGAGGACACAGCCTCTTCCTCATGGGCAAACTCGAGTATCGCACAAATTGTTCCAATCCTTCCTTTTGAAGCATGCAGGGACCCCCAGTGGGTCTGCACAGTGCGTTCATGTAGTATGATGCATGCTGGGACATTGAGTCCCAATTGGAAAGTTATTGTTGCTCCCAGTGAGCTTCATGCGATACTGTTCTGTAAGGGAGTATTGTTACCCTCAGTGGGCCCTCGAATGGCCTGTTGACTTCAGTGCCCCCAACTACTGCACTGACCGCGGCTTCTTCTGACAGTTCCAGCGAGCCGCGCAGCCCTCCAGGTCTGGGAGATGGTGCGTCCTTTCACGGCAGGGCAGCCGTGTGGTAAATATTTTTTTCTACAAACGCCCGAAAGCTTTCAAAGGACGCACTCGCAGCAGTTAACCAACAGTTTCTTTATTGGGAAAAGCCAGCATCTCCATCCCAGGTAAGTTCATTGCCGACGCGTTTCGAGGACACAGCCTCTTCCTCATGGGCAAGCTCGAGTATCGCACAAATTGTTCCAATCCTTCCTTTTGAAGCATGCAGGGACCCCCAGTGGGTCTGCACAGTGCGTTCATGTAGTATGATGCATGCTGGGACATTGAGTCCCAATTGGAAAGTTATTGTTGCTCCCAGTGAGCTTCATGCGATACTGTTCTGTAAGGGAGTATTGTTACCCTCAGTGGGCCCTCGAATGGCCTGTTGACTTCAGTGCCCCCCAACTACTGCACTGACCGCGGCTTCTTCTGACAGTTCCAGCGAGCCGCGCAGCCCCTCCAGGTCTGGGAGATGGTGCGTCCTTTCACGGCAGGGCAGCCGTGTGGTAAATATTTTGTTCTACAAACGCCCGAAAGCTTTCAAAGGACGCACTCGCAGCAGTTAACCAACGGTTTCTTTATTGGGAAAAGCCAGCATCTCCATCCCAGGTAAGTTCATTGCCGACGCGTTTCGAGGACACAGCCTCTTCCTCATGGGCAAGCTCGAGTATCGCACAAATTGTTCCAATCCTTCCTTTTGAAGCATGCAGGGACCCCCAGTGGGTCTGCACAGTGCGTTCATGTAGTATGATGCATGCTGGGACATTGAGTCCCAATTGGAAAGTTATTGTTGCTCCCAGTGAGCTTCATGCGATACTGTTCTGTAAGGGAGTATTGTTACCCTCAGTGGGCCCTCGAATGGCCTGTTGACTTCAGTGCCCCCCAACTACTGCACTGACCGCGGCTTCTTCTGACAGTTCCAGCGAGCCGCGCAGCCCCTCCAGGTCTGGGAGATGGTGCGTCCTTTCACGGCAGGGCAGCCGTGTGGTAAATATTTTGTTCTACAAACGCCCGAAAGCTTTCAAAGGACGCACTCGCAGCAGTTAACCAACAGTTTCTTTATTGGGAAAAGCCAGCATCTCCATCCCAGGTAAGTTCATTGCCGACGCGTTTCGAGGACACAGCCTCTTCCTCATGGGCAAACTCGAGTATCGCACAAATTGTTCCAATCCTTCCTTTTGAAGCATGCAGGGACCCCCAGTGGGTCTGCACAGTGCGTTCATGTAGTATGATGCATGCTGGGACATTGAGTCCCAATTGGAAAGTTATTGTTGCTCCCAGTGAGCTTCATGCGATACTGTTCTGTAAGGGAGTATTGTTACCCTCAGTGGGCCCTCGAATGGCCTGTTGAGTTCAGTGCCCCCCAACTACTGCTTGTTTAACTGCTGCGAGTGCGTCCTTTGAAAGCTTTCGGGCGTTTGTAGAAAAAAATATTTACCACACGGCTGCCCTGCCGTGAAAGGACGCACCATCTCCCAGACCTGGAGGGGCTGCGCGGCTCGCTGGAACTGTCAGAAGAAGCCGCGGTCAGTGCAGTAGTTGGGGGCACTGAAGTCAACATGCCATTCGAGGGCCCACTGAGGGTAACAATACTCCTTTACAGAATAGTATCGCATGAAGCTCACTGGGAGCAACAATAACTTTCCAATTGGGACTCAATGTCCCAGCATGCATCATACTACATGAACGCACTGTGCAGACCCACTGGGGGTCCCTGCATGCTTCAAAAGGAAGGATTGGAACAATTTGTGCGATACTCGAGTTTGCCCATGAGGAAGAGGCTGTGTCCTCGAAACGCGTCGGCAATGAACTTACCTGGGATGGAGATGCTGGCTTTTCCCAATAAAGAAACTGTTGGTTAACTGCTGCGAGTGCGTCCTTTGAAAGCTTTCGGCGTTTGTAGAACAAAATATTTACCACACGGCTGCCCTGCCGTGAAAGGACGCACCATCTCCCAGACCTGGAGGGGCTGCGCGGCTCGCTGGAACTGTCAGAAGAAGCCGCGGTCAGTGCAGTAGTTGGGGGCACTGAAGTCAACATGCCATTCGAGGGCCCACTGAGGGTAACAATACTCCTTTACAGAATAGTATCGCATGAAGCTCACTGGGAGCAACAATAACTTTCCAATTGGGACTCAATGTCCCAGCATGCATCATACTACATGAACGCACTGTGCAGACCCACTGGGGGTCCCTGCATGCTTCAAAAGGAAGGATTGGAACAATTTGTGCGATACTCGAGTTTGCCCATGAGGAAGAGGCTGTGTCCTCGAAACGCGTCGGCAATGAACTTACCTGGGATGGAGATGCTGGCTTTTCCCAATAAAGAAACTGTTGGTTAACTGCTGCGAGTGCGTCCTTTGAAAGCTTTCGGCGTTTGTAGAACAAAATATTTACCACACGGCTGCCCTGCCGTGAAAGGACGCACCATCTCCCAGACCTGGAGGGGCTGCGCGGCTCGCTGGAACTGTCAGAAGAAGCCGCGGTCAGTGCAGTAGTTGGGGGCACTGAAGTCAACATGCCATTCGAGGGCCCACTGAGGGTAACAATACTCCTTTACAGAATAGTATCGCATGAAGCTCACTGGGAGCAACAATAACTTTCCAATTGGGACTCAATGTCCCAGCATGCATCATACTACATGAACGCACTGTGCAGACCCACTGGGGGTCCCTGCATGCTTCAAAAGGAAGGATTGGAACAATTTGTGCGATACTCGAGTTTGCCCATGAGGAAGAGGCTGTGTCCTCGAAACGCGTCGGCAATGAACTTACCTGGGATGGAGATGCTGGCTTTTCCCAATAAAGAAACTGTTGGTTAACTGCTGCGAGTGCGTCCTTTGAAAGCTTTCGGGCGTTTGTAGAACAAAATATTTACCACACGGCTGCCCTGCCGTGAAAGGACGCACCATCTCCCAGACCTGGAGGGGCTGCGCGGCTCGCTGGAACTGTCAGAAGAAGCCGCGGTCAGTGCAGTAGTTGGGGGCACTGAAGTCAACATGCCATTCGAGGGCCCACTGAGGGTAACAATACTCCTTTACAGAATAGTATCGCATGAAGCTCACTGGGAGCAACAATAACTTTCCAATTGGGACTCAATGTCCCAGCATGCATCATACTACATGAACGCACTGTGCAGACCCACTGGGGGTCCCTGCATGCTTCAAAAGGAAGGATTGGAACAATTTGTGCGATACTCGAGCTTGCCCATGAGGAAGAGGCTGTGTCCTCGAAACGCGTCGGCAATGAACTTACCTGGGATGGAGATGCTGGCTTTTCCCAATAAAGAAACTGTTGGTTAACTGCTGCGAGTGCGTCCTTTGAAAGCTTTCGGGCGTTTGTAGAACAAAATATTTACCACACGGCTGCCCTGCCGTGAAAGGACGCACCATCTCCCAGACCTGGAGGGGCTGCGCGGCTCGCTGGAACTGTCAGAAGAAGCCGCGGTCAGTGCAGTAGTTGGGGGCACTGAAGTCAACATGCCATTCGAGGGCCCACTGAGGGTAACAATACTCCTTTACAGAATAGTATCGCATGAAGCTCACTGGGAGCAACAATAACTTTCCAATTGGGACTCAATGTCCCAGCATGCATCATACTACATGAACGCACTGTGCAGACCCACTGGGGGTCCCTGCATGCTTCAAAAGGAAGGATTGGAACAATTTGTGCGATACTCGAGTTTGCCCATGAGGAAGAGGCTGTGTCCTCGAAACGCGTCGGCAATGAACTTACCTGGGATGGAGATGCTGGCTTTTCCCAATAAAGAAACTGTTGGTTAACTGCTGCGAGTGCGTCCTTTGAAAGCTTTCGGGCGTTTGTAGAAAAAAATATTTACCACACGGCTGCCCTGCCGTGAAAGGACGCACCATCTCCCAGACCTGGAGGGGCTGCGCGGCTCGCTGGAACTGTCAGAAGAAGCCGCGGTCAGTGCAGTAGTTGGGGGGCACTGAAGTCAACATGCCATTCGAGGGCCCACTGAGGGTAACAATACTCCTTTACAGAATAGTATCGCATGAAGCTCACTGGGAGCAACAATAACTTTCCAATTGGGACTCAATGTCCCAGCATGCATCATACTACATGAACGCACTGTGCAGACCCACTGGGGGTCCCTGCATGCTTCAAAAGGAAGGATTGGAACAATTTGTGCGATACTCGAGTTTGCCCATGAGGAAGAGGCTGTGTCCTCGAAACGCGTCGGCAATGAACTTACCTGGGATGGAGATGCTGGCTTTTCCCAATAAAGAAACTGTTGGTTAACTGCTGCGAGTGCGTCCTTTGAAAGCTTTCGGGCGTTTGTAGAAAAAAAAATATATATATATATATGAATTCACACGCTTCTTCCCAGACCACAGACCCATGAAAGGTGGTGCGTACGCCGACGAAGCCCATCGGCCAATAATGTCCAGCCAAGTAAATCCCACCACGGGAGTACACGCACTCTCAGGACAAATCCACATGACAAGGGAATTAATGCTCAGGAAAGTTTTACTGGCTTCCACGCAACGCGTTTTGGCTGACCTGTGATCAAGGCTGCAGGTCAACCGAAACGCGTTGCGTGGAAGCCTGTAAAACTTTCCTGAGCATTAATTCCTGAGAGTGCGGGTACTCCCGTGGTGGGATTTACTTGGCTGGATATATATATATATATATATATATATATATATATATATATATATATATATGTGTGTGATCATAGCCCAACTATACATAGAAACCCAAGATACATACCTTTTGATTATCATTTGAAGTCAATAGTGAACTTTGGGCTCCAATAAAACTTTTTAAAAAAATTTGCCAAAATAGCTCCAATCCTCATTTGTTCACAACGCTAGTATTCCTTCCAATGATCCATATTTAATATGGCTGCTGCCATTGACAGGGATCATGCTGGAATCATCTCCACGGCGTTGCTATAGTTGTCTGAGACCTGAGGAAGAGAAGTGTCAGGTCTGTGGACAATGTTGATTAATCTTTGTAGGTCAGGTACTAATGCGGCAACGTGTTTTTTTTTTACGAGAGGTCTGTTTTACAACCTGGACCTGCCTCATGATTTTGTGAATAGTGTATACTTATGGTATCGGTATGGCGACTCTCAGTTTCGTCAAGGTTGAATTTTACTATTCAAATATGGCTGCCCCATTATTTGGATTAAAGAATGGCCGTAGTTCACGGGGTATAGACGAGCGACTTGCCGTTGTCTGAAATTGACCAATGATGGCCACGATTATAGAAGGGGTGGAATTGTAGTGTTTTGAACCGTCGGAATCCCGTGGAGGGCGATGTGACTATTTCAGGTAATGGTGAAAATCGAACGTTCATTTCTTTACAATTTTTAGATGGATACTTGCGTATTTTTGAATCACTCTCTTTGGTATTGCGATGTGGGTGGCGTGTTGTCGGGTTACCTCTGGTTTCATTGCTCGTATACTCCGACAACTATTGAACTTGTATGATAGTATTCCTATTGAGGGCTCACTGTTCATGACACAATGAGAACTGGTTATCTCATTATCGGGTCCACAATTATTACAACTATGGTCCCTTGATATGTGGTCTCGTAGTGGTACTGGTTTTTTCACTTTTTTAGTGCCACGCATTTCAGGTGCATGGGTCTTGGAGGATTCCCCCTTATTTGTACCCACTATCTGCTGAAATTGCATGTGATGTTATGATTCCTGGCAATGTTATTTGAACCCTCTGTTATGGAGAAATAGAGCAATAAGAATTGGTGATATAGAAATTGACTGGTCTCTATGGAAAGATACAACACATGGGGACCTCAATTAATAATGGCAACAGCATAACATTTTGTGATCTTCTGCAAAAATATAACCTGCCAAACTCACAGTGTCGGAGATAGGATCAAATCAGCCTAAGACATAATCTTGGGGCACCGTCTCATACACTTTTGAATTCACTAACACTTTAATATGTTAAAAAGTGGAAAGTGGGAGAGGGCGTGGCTAACCATCATCCGACTGGACGTAAATCCGATCGGCTCCGCGCCAGGCCCTAACAAACTAGTAGCTTGTAGGTCACCAAATGCCACAAATCCGGCTGGACGGCTCGCCCTAAGCACCCGGGAGCGGAGGAGGCGATAAAAGAGCACGAACAGTCCCCCCGGTGCAATGTGAGAGGGCAGAGATTTATCTCACCGGCACCCGCGGCGTATTAAGATGGCGGCCGTCACCCTGTCCGGCACTGAAGACTCTAGCCGTAGCAGCGGAACCCGCTAAAAACCCCATGATCAGTGGGAGGACTGGGGGTGCTGGAGGTCCCGTTCGTTCAGCCCCCGGGGGTTGACAGCATTCACGAATTGACGGCACCTGGCGCTACCGGCGTCCATGTGGGAAGAAGCGCCCTCCTGCCGGCGACTCTGGCTGACAAAGCGGGGACTCCCGGGAGGTCGGAGATGCTTGGAGACCCACCCGGCGGCAGTCGACTGCAGCGTTGAGGAGCGGGGCCCCCCCTTGCACCACAACAGCCCGCCGAAGGAGTGTGAGAAACACGGCCAGGCACCGGTCCAGAGCCTCATGAGAAGGCCCATGCTGAGGGTCTCTCGCCCTCAATGCTTTCCCCCAACACGACGGTCTGTCGACGCCCCGAGGGGGGTCCTATTGCAAACACCAACCCACACCAAGCTTGTTCTGCCTGCATGCCCCAGAAGTGAGAGTCTCTTTGGTGACATAGAGGAAACGGGCTGAGGTGCCAATCAAAGGCGCCCCGCTGTGGTCCAGGGGGGCGCTGCACCTGCTGCTGTTCTCAACGGCTCTCTGAACACCCCATAACTGTCCCAGAAGCAAAGTGGGGGTCCCTAGTCCACTTGAGCACCCTGGTCCTGCGTTACCCGTTCTGAACCCGAGAAGTGGCGGGACACTCGCTACATGCCTGCCCCTCCACCGCGACGAGCCCTGGTCTCCACGTCTTCTTGCCTCCTCGCCGCTGAGCCCCTCTTACCTGTGTCAGAAGGTTCACCTGGGCGGTTCGACTGAGCAAAGTTGGAGAGTCGCTGCTGCGCCTAATCCCCCACGTCCTTACCCAAGGCGAGGAAAGCCCATGCAGGAGGTGGGTGAAGGTCCCTATGCCACCCAAAAAGGCACAGCCCTCGAGGGTCTCCAGCTTCTTCTCCCCCACCAACAAGGGGCAGTTAACAACGAACCATCACGGTCGGATGACGGTATGGCGCTCACAATAGAGGACTTGATGTCCTCGCTCCGGGAATTCAAGCAGGAACTCAGGGACGACATCAAGGCCGACATAGGGGCCTCCTTTGATGCATTCAAGGCAGAAATGGGGAGCCGGCTGGTAGCTCTGCAATCTGACGTCGACTCAATCGGGGCCCGCACGCTTGACCTGGAGGCAAAACATCAGAAACTGGAGGATCGCATGAGACCCTTGGAGACCCACTCCGATGACCTTCGAGCACAGTTGAAATCCACGGTGCTCCGCTGTGAAGACCTTCAAAACCGCTCCCGCCGGGAGAACATTCGAGTGAGAGGCCTGGAGGAAGGGTGCGAGGGCCCGGACTTGGAAGCCTTTATGGTGGGGCTCTTCTCAACAGTACTCGGAGATTCTGCACCGGAGGTCCGCCTAGAGAGAGTGCACAGAGTGGGGCCTCGAGGCCCAGGAGATGCCAGAAAGCCCTGAGATGTACTGGCGAAATTCAGTTCCTTCAAAACTAAGGAGATGATCCTCCAGTAAGCACGAGCCCTGGACAGGGTATCCTTTCAGAACACGGAGTGCACGCTCTACCAAGACGTGGCTCAAGCCACACTCGCCCGGCGTCAACAATTCCGACCCGTCACTGCAGCCTTAAGAGAACGCAAGGTGAGGTACCGTTGGACATACCCCTTTGGGCTTGCTTTTACACTGGACAATAAGAACTATCACTGCACGGACCTAGAGGAGGCAGCAACTATCCTGGGCATTGAGGTGCCAGCAACAACACATGCAGCGGAGGAGAGGAGAGTGGAGGCGACGACGGGCCCGAGGAAGCAGGGGGGGGCCCTTGGCTTCGGCAGCGCAGACCAAGCAAAAATACTGTGGGTTGAGGAACTCCTGGTTTTATGGCGACTAGAGAGCTTTGTTTCGCCTGAGTCAATCGGGCGGTCCAGTGGTTCACACGCCCCGATGGGGTCACTGAGATAATCCTGGTCTGGATCTAGTCACGCTGTCACTTCCACCAACGTGGTGGGGAGAAAGGTTCGAACTTACCATGCCGACCACAACAACCAAAGAGCTTGCTAGCTACTGGCTTTTTTCGATACATACAGAATTGTTATTGGGCCTCGGCGGCGGAATTTGGTCCACCCCAGACAATGCTCGAAATGAGGTTCTCCTCTGTGATTGAGGACCCCCGAGTGCAAGTTTTTGGACTAAGTTGGATAAGGTCCATTTTCTTCTTCCTTTTTCTTTTTGGTTTTCAGGTGTCACGGTCTACCATGCTTTTTTCACTACTAGGTCGCAGGCGCAGGGTGGTTGGATGGGGGGGACATGATGGGCAATGTGAAGGGGAGGGTGGGGGGCCTAGCCGCCCTGGTGTTGCTGACAAATGATGGGGATTAACTGTTTGACATGGAACGTGAAGGGGCTTAACTCCCCTAACAAGAGGCAGCGGATCTGGAAATTCTTAAATGAACACCAGATTAAAATTGCAGTCCTCCAGGAGACGCACCTTCCCCGTAAAGAGGAACACCGACTGAAACACAGGGCATACCCTCAGGTCTTTCGCTCTTCGGCACGCACCAAACATAATGGGGTGGCGCTGCTCTTCCACATTTCTACCCCCTTTCTTCACCACGACACTAAAACGGACAAAGAGGGGAGATTTGTGATGGTAAGGGGGGAAATACGGGGCAGACCGTGCACGATTGCAGCAATTTACGCACCAAACACAGGGCAGCATGATTTCCTCAACTCTTTCTTATCTACTCTGGGGGCGTTCGCAAGAGGCGACATTTTACTGCTTGGGGACTTCAATTTGGTATGGGACCCATCCCTGGACACCACACACTCTCTTAGGGCAGCAGGGGGAGTTTTCAGCAAACCACTTCAAGCAACTTTACGGGGGTTGGGCCTGGTAGATGTGTGGAGGAATGACCATCCCACGACCCGAGACTATTCCTTCTTCTCCCACTCACACAGGACATACTCCAGGATAGACCATGCCTTTATCAGTCAGTCCCTTCTCTATACTGTGTTGGGCACCCAGTTCCACCCGATCTGCCTCTCGGACCACGCACCACTAGAGCTGACCTTAGACTGGCCTGCCCCACACTCCAAATTTGCCAATTTGCCAGGTGGTACTTCCCCAACTACCTGTGTAGAGATAGACTCCTCCGAGACGAGCTAAGAAAAGCAATCACAGATTTCTTTGACTCAACGACCCGGAGCACACCTTGCTAGCCAACAATTGGGACGCCTTCAAGGTGGTCATTAGAGGGAAATGCATTGAATTAGAGGCCACGCTTAAAACGCAACGCAAGGGAGAACGCCTCCTTCTCGAGAGTGAACTGCGCACCGCAGAGAACGACCATAAGTCTCCCCCCTTGGTACAAACCCTCCATAAGGTCACTCAGGTTAAAGGGAAACTCCAAGCGATCTACACTAATGGGGCCGAAAAGACTCTTTTACACCTTCAAGCCCGTAATTATGAGGGTGGGAACAAGGTGGGCTCACTATTGGCACGCCAGCTACGAGCCCGGCAGGAGAAGAACTACATCAAGTGCATAGAAGATGGGGAAGGGGTCCTCCACCAGAGCGAGTCGGGAAAGGCTGAAGCTTTTGGGGATTTCTATCACTCCTTGTACATGGCGGACCATCCAGACACGCGTGCCCAAGACCAACATTTGGAGGGCCTCGCCCTGCCCCAGGTGCCCGCCTCCACCAATGAGGAGCTGAGTAGCCCATTCACCGCTGAGGAGGTTCAAAAGGTGATCGATTCGCTTAAGCTCCAAAAAGCGCCTGGCCCAGATGGCCTTAACGCCCCCTTCTATCGTACATTCGCTCCGTAACTCGTCCCCCGCCTGGTAATGCTCTTCAATGATATCGCTACTTCGCATCAGGTGACCCCCTCGATGGGCGAGGCCCTGATCTCTGTCATCCTCAAACAGGGGAAAGACCCCTCTCACTGCGCCTCTTACAGGCTGATAGCGCTCCTAAACCTGGACGCCAAGCTCTACTCCAAAATTTTGGCCACCCGCCTAGAAAACATCATGCCGTTCCTGGTGCAGGCCGATCAAGCAGGCTTTATCAAGGGGAGACAAACCCATGACAGCCTACGAAGAGTAATCCATATCATCGAGAAAGCGCAAAGGAAGGCAATACCCACAGTCCTTCTCGCGCTGGACGCGGAGAAGGCCTTTGACCGGGTGGATTGGGCCTTTATGACCCGTACTTTGCGTCGGTTCGGCTTCGCCGAGACTTTTATTGGAATGGTCAGAGCGAACTATCATGCGCCGCGCTCTAAGGTCCTGGTCAACGGGGTTGCTTCGGAACCTTTCAACCTCTCACGGGGCACCCGTCAGGGTTGCCCCCTATCCCCCCTCCTATCTGCACTCAGCATCAAACCCTTTGCGGAACGCATATGATCCAACCCGGACATAGGGGGAGACCCATTTGGCACGGATGAACACAAGATATCCCTCTTTGTGGATGTTGTGCTTCTGCCAGTCACGAGACCGCAATCCTCTCTCCCGGCGATACAGGCTGAACTCACCTCCTATGAACAGGCCTCGGGCTTCAAAGTGAACCTCTCAAAGTCCTTCCTCCTTAACCTTACAGTGCCTAGGGATACCATGCGAGCTATTGAGGGTGCGACCCCATTCCGTAGTGCCCACAAAGACATTACTTACCTGGGTATAAAACTCACCCCCAACCTGGAGCACCTCTATGGGGCTAACTACCCCCCTCTGCTGCGCCAACTTAGAGCGGACTCTGCCAGATGGCGGACGGCCTACCTTTCGTGGATAGGGCTGATAAACGCTATACAAATTAACGTTCTCCCGCGTTTACTGTATCTTTTCCAGGGCCTTCCAATCCCAGTGGACCCGGCGCTTTTCTCCGAATTATAAACAATGATCACCAAGTTTATTTGGCAGGGGCAGAGGGCAAGGCTCTCCAACCGAATACTCACACGGCCGAGGGAGGAGGGAGGGTTGGCTTTACCTGACTTCTTGGGATACTATAGGGCAGCCCAACTGAGGGTGATCAGGGAGTGGTCCCTTCGAGAGTCGGAAAAACTCTGGCTCCACATGGATAGACAAATTACAGGGAGAACGATTTGGGACCTCTTGTGGAGACACAAACAGCATCGTCCACGCAATGCCTACATCAGCACACCCACGACGACCACCCTGGAGGTCTGGGATGTTTTGAACAGAACTACTCCCCTTACCACCTTTCCTTCCCCGTACACACCCATACACTTCAACCCCGAATTTCCCCCGGCATTACAGAAAGGTCCCTTCGAGGCCTGGCGGGAGGGGGGCTGCCTTATGCTTTCTCACTTGTTTGAGGGGGGGAAACTGCTCTCCTTCCTGGAATGTTCCCAGGCCTTTCAGCTTCAACCAGCTGAGGAATTCCACTATTTGCAGCTTAAACACTGGGCTCTTCAACCACAGATACGGCTGGCCGTCACAAGGGATTTACTTCCCATTGAGAAATTTGCCCACTCTTGGACACCCCACTACAGAAGAAACAATGGTCCTCACTATATAGGGATATTCCCAAGTTTAACCGCTCTATGTTTTTAAGGGAGGCCCATTACAAAATTATGTACGAATGGTACCTACACCCCCAGAGGCTTCACACCATCTTCCCTAACACTTCGGACAGGTGCTGGAGGGGATGCGGGCAGCTGGGCGATTTTAGGCACGTCTGGTGGGATTGCCCCCACATCAAGCCCTTCTGGAAGGAGGTTCTAGCACAAATCAAACAGATCTTGGGCTACCCGATTCAAGACACGCTAGAACACACACTCCTGGGGATTCGGGATTCGGGATCCCAATCTGAAGCGCCAGATGCAAGGGGACCGATCAGTAATGTGGCTCTGCCTCGGTGCAGCCAAGATGGCCGTGGCAGCAGCTTGGAAGAAGACGGAGGCCCCTTCCCTCACACAATGGCACGCCAGATTGTGGCGGGCATTGGCGATGGAGTGAATGACAGACATTGTAAAGGATGCCCGTGAGGGATTTGATTATGTGTGGGCCCCCCTGGTGGAATACTTATCTGAGGGATTGCCCCTGTTTGCATGTGGTCCGAGGCTACGAGCTCTCCATCTCTTTCATATCTAGAACTGCCACTGGCTCTCTCGAGCAGCGGAAAGGACTTCAAGGGCGGAGGAGTCCCCTTCTCCCTAGACAGTGACCTTTCACAGAAACTGTTTATGATTTTTCTTTATTGACCGTGACACCTTAGTTTAAGTTCTTATGTTCGTATGTTCTACGGGGGGTTCTGGGGGGCGAAGGTTGACCGATACGGTTATTTGGGAAACGCCAATTCCTAGTTCACAGACTGCATAAGATCTGTTAGCACACTGCACTGTTCGGCTGACATTATGCATTGGGGTCTCCTTCCCCTATATGTTGTTTGGCATTTTTGTGTATTCCTATATCTTTGAAACCAATAAAAAGATATTTGACAGAAAAAAAGTGGAAAGTGCACAGAGGGACAGCTTTAGGACACTACATGAATTTAATAAATAATGCAGCAACCTTGAAAAATTGGTGGGAAACATCCTTAGACACAGACTTCCGAGATGATGAAAGGGAAACTATATTAGAAGAGCACAATAAAATATTAAGTGAGGTAAGACTGATATTTAGCTATTATAAAATCAAATACCAAGTTACATAAGGCACACATGATGCAAGACTTTGAATGCTGAAGGTGTGATACCCAAAAAAGTTCCAGTGCATATTTTATGAGACTGTACAACACTATCTCAATATTGGAATACCATATGGGATACAATTAAAACTGAGATTGGTGTGGTTATACAGTTATTGCCGAAACTTGCTTCAATACCAACGGTGGCTCCTCCTCTAAGCATTGCCCCACTGCTTCTGAGCAGTGCAACAAAGGAAAAATAAAATGATAGTAACAGGATGTTACTATCATTTTATTTTTCTCTACGCAGCCAGTTTGGGTGGGGCAGGCTGGGCTTATGTCACAGTGCAGAAGGAGTAGTATATGTATCTTAAGTGCGCATGATGGTTTGGCCGGCTGTCTTGGGCTGGCCAAACTGTCATGTGCACTTAGCCTGTTCTCCACCGGGCTGTAAGGCACAGCCTGGGTGGAGATCATGCACAGGCTCGCAGTCCCCGTCTGAGCGCCGAACCAGGGTGTCCAGACTAATCATGACGTTGCTATCATGGTGACATCAGCTTCATGATTGGCTTTGGGGAGACTGGGTGCTTCCTGCTTCTGGGAGCGAGGAAGAGCAGAGGATGACGAGAAGCGTGCGGTGTAAGTGATCTTTAGTTTCGTTTTTCATCCCTCTGCCCCGCCACTCCCGTTCCGCAGCAGCCCCCACTGTCTAATACACCACACATCAGACCTTACTTCACTGCTTTTTCACATTAAAAGATGGTTATTCATTGCACTAGCGATGGATTTAGGCCCAGATCTCTGACTGGGGGTGAGTGTTTGACATTGTTCAGCATTCCGTCCATCAATTGTTCATGTCCATATGTAGGTCCCATGCTCGCCATTCCACTGGATTCAAGCTATCCTTGCTGATGAAAGGTGATACCCCAAAACCGGTCCTTAAGATGCTTGTTTCCAGTCCAGGGAGGACCTGGCCTGGCAGTTCAGGTTGGACTGTTCCCATGGGGAGCAGGGTCAAGACTGAGGGGCTGATTACGACGGCGGGCGGACTTGATACGCCCGCCATCGTAGCGGTGTTTGGGACCGTCCGCCATGCATGCGGCGGTCCCGCCTACCCGATTAGGATGGGACCGCTGAGGTCAGATTCCGCACCGTTAACATTGCGGCGGTGGCTGCTGATAGCAGCACCGCTGTGATGTCGAAAAGAGCATGTTGTGCATTTCACTGCACTACGTGGCAGGCACTACACTGTGCCTGCCATATGGTGCAGTGAAATGCAGGGGGGTACCATGGGTACCCCCCAGTGCACCCACACCTCCCCCCAACACAAGGGGGGCCCGCAACGGGCCCCCAAAACCAATCCCCGCCAGCCCTTCAATGGCAGTTCAACCGCCACGGAAAGGCTGGCTTCCGCCAGCATCGTAATTCGGCAGACGAAGCCTGCTAGGCTCCGCCACCATTGTAAGCATGCTGAGCGCTCCGCCAGGCAATCGTAACGATTGCCTGTGGCGGTTCCGTGGCAGACAGTCTTTGCCTCCGCCATGGTCACGGTCTGGATCCCACCGCTGTCGTAATCCGGCGGTCGGAGAATCGCGGTCCGCAGGGCCGGCGGACCTCACCGCCGGCCCGGCGGTGGCGATCGTTCCGCCATCGTAA
Organism: Calotriton arnoldi; assembly: GCA_963921515.1. Taxonomy (NCBI): domain Eukaryota; kingdom Metazoa; phylum Chordata; class Amphibia; order Caudata; family Salamandridae; genus Calotriton; species Calotriton arnoldi. The sequence goes on along the minus strand of CAWUFW010014650.1, from coordinate 153,314 downwards.
TCAGCCCTTGAGTTTGTATGTGGGTAGGTCCAAACTGGGGTGGTGAGGTGAGCAAGAAAATTATGGATTTAGGCCCAGATCTCTGACTGGCGAGTGAGTGTTTGACATTGTTCATCATTCCGTCCAGTAATTGTTATTTTTGTATTCATGGCACTGGCCATGGCAAAGCTAGGTATATTAGGGCACTGGAAAAAGCCTATGCTCCCAACATTTAAAATTGTTGCAAGATATGAATAACACAGCTATATATGATAAAATATTTTACTAACTAAATGACAGTTTACAACACTTAAAAAATGCTTGGGGTAGATTCCTGAAATGAAGGTTGTTATATAATATTTCAATACGGTTAAAGGGAAGCAAGAGGAGCCAAGATCAACATGAATTGGAGCCCCTAAGATATTGTCACACATTTGGTTAACAAAAGGTTTGCTAGAGATCTAGGGATATATTTACTAAGATTTTGCACCATGTTTCTGTCATAAAAGGGATGCATATAGATGCAAAATCTTTTTTTACCAATTTACTTTCCAGTGCAAAACTTGTTTTGTGCTGGAAAATCACTTAAAAGTAACGCAAAGCAGCGCATAGCGCTGCTTTGCATTACTTAGTGCTAAGGGGGCCCTCCATGAGTGGTGCATGGGTGTTACCATGCAACCATCCAAGGTTTTTGATGCAAAACACCATTTACTAGAAAACGTAGACAGGGTTTTGTGGCAAAAAACTGCGCCCATTTCAAATAGGCGTTATCACAGAGAAATGCTTTTATTTCTCCTTTCTTTTCTGGGCTTTGCATGTATGCTGCACTGTACAGCACACATACAAAGTTGGAAAAGTTTTAAAGTAAGTCTAAGCATAGTATTTTGTACTGGAAAGGTATCCTTCGAGTACAAAACCTATGCTAGACTCACGGAGACACCCATGCATTATGGTGCAAAGGTGTGTGGGTGGCGCAACGCAGCAAATTTCAGTGCCGACGCTGGGGAGAGGGGAGGAGAGTGCCATAACTCTGTAAATATGGCACTTTCCTTCTCTCTCCTTCTCACTCGAAGCAGCACAGCAGTGCTTAATTTGTGCCGGTGGTTTCCAGTGCTCGGCACCAGCACTTAATTATTAGCACTGGCTCTAGTGACAGTCCACCACATGGTGGCGCTGTCTTTTACTTTTGAGATGAGCACAACAAGTGTGTTTTTTAAGTCAATATACATTGAAAATTAATAAAACCAGCCTCTCATGCCATTATTGTAGCTTTGTGTGGCATGAAATAGTCTGAATTGTAACACTAGTAGGAGTGTGATGGTTAGGTGTAATGTTTGCACTGTCATTGGCAGTGCTGGCTGGGGCAATCCACGGTGCAGGCAGCAGTAGCCTTCTAGAAGGGCCCTGGCACTTAGGTTTTTACAAATTAACCACTGTTGCTGTGTTGTGTGAGATTTTAGTAAATCTGGGCCCAAGTATGGTATATACATGTACGGAGATTAGACCAGATAAATAGAATATTCAATGTTATTTAATATCATCACCTATGATAAAGATTTAAGCAACAAGAACAATGGGACTGGATGTATTTGGCCAGCCTGACGGATTGAAGAGTTTCTGATGCCATTTTAACCTAAGCCTTCTTTGTGGCCAGCACCTCACCTTCACATAGTATACACCAAAATGGCCAGCACTGTAATAAGGGGTGATAGAAAGAGGACTTATGAGTAATTTTTGGCAGCCATCTTTGACTGGTGCACTCTGACTTCTCAGACTTACACTCTATCCACCAAATTGTCCAACACTGTTTCCAATGCTGAAAGAAAGAGATCTGGTGAGTAAATTTTTGAGTGGCCATCTCTGACTGTTGCCCTTTGACTTAACCCTGTCAAAAAAAAAACTGAGAGAGGACTGGGCCCTCACACCCAACCATCTTAATGTTCCTTATGAGACGCCGATAGTGCAGTAGGCATTGACGGAGAAATACCCTGCTTGTTTCAATGCCTTTCACAATAACCTAATGAGATGCATTGAAACCTCTACACACTCGAATCAGTATACCATTCGTTATGCCCAGAGAGCTCTCCCCACCATCTGCAGTGAATAGACCCTGAACTTTTAGAGAAGAGGGTGACTCCACTAGCAAGGCACTACTGACCTTGTTGCTGACTGTCGTTTAACAACAGCAAAGGTCTGGTCCTTTCTCTGAATTGAATCAAACCAACTCTGCACCCACTATCAAAGAAAAATGGTGGGCCTCAATAATGCAAACGCTCTCACCCCTCCTCACAGAAATTAACTCACTCAGAATCAACTACCCACCGGACTTATCCAAAAATGCAGAAACAAATTCAAACACAATATTCTAAGGAGCAACCCTAAAAACTTTCATATCAGACTCCTATTTTTGTTTCTCTAAAGGAGCCAATAAGACCGATTTGATCTTCCACACGAGACGCACTGCCAAATGGCGGAATGCATTTTACTCCCTCAAAGCAGTTAATGCCACTCAGAACATCCCCTTTGGTCTCAAACTCACAATATCTTTTGCCCCCTTAATCAAAGTGAAAGCTGCCATCTAAATTTTTTGAAATGGCAACATCCTTATCCAAGCAGCGGACAATGACCTACAAGCTTTTGATTCACTTTTTAGCCACCTGAAAAGACAAGTTGCAGCCCCATCAGAACCTCCCAGTTACCCGCCTCATACTCATACTCCTACTTCTAACCATTACCTCACACCTACTAACACTGCCCACAGAACTTCATCCAATGGCAGTCATAGTTCGGCAGTCTACACAGCTTCACAGAGACTTCAACTAGATCCTTCTACAAATAGCCCTGCACTTGACACAGCTCCACAGAGAATCCAACGAGAGGCCTCTACATATAGACCTATCAGCCTGAGGAGCAACTACTCAAATACAGAAACATCCCCCAGACAAAGAGCAGGTGATTGTAACCCCGCTGATGTACACGCAACCTATTGAAAAGCCTCACGAATCACCATTCTAACTAACAGGGACCAGAATCTCAGACACATCCACAACTATAGAGAATGAAAAACATCCTCCCACATAGAGAAACCAAACCTTACAGCCAGGAGACCCACAATCAGGGACATCCTTGTAACAACATTACAATACCAACCACCAGCTAGGTTGAACTTGAATCGACCAACAGTCTCTATGCTACACTCTTTCCCATCTCAGGGGTTTCTCACAACACGACCTCTAGCACAGACCGAGTGATCTCATTTAACCCGGATCCCTCCAAATTGGTCTCAGATGAATGACCTCAGAACACCATACCCAATTTAGCCGTGGCAAAAAACCCCACTGGCAACAACTACACATTGCTAAGAGGTAGCAAGGAACCCCTCCCCTAAATACCGGGGAGAGATCTTCCCTTAACACAAACAATCACAGGGCAGTCCCTCAAATGACATCCACCCCATACTGTGAGCTGTGAGTCAGCAGAATCCAAGCAGATCCCACAGGACAGCCCTAACAAAAAGCTGGACATAGGACTTGCAAGCCCCACAGAGGGAAGAATACCACGAATGCAAAAACACAGACTGGCCATGAAAGTCTGCAAACATTCACACAGAATACTAATGTATGCGATCAGCATCCAACATACTTACTTCCAGTAATCCAAATCAACAACAACTTGCCTCTACTCAGGGAAGACATAGAATGGGTCAAGAAGGAAGTCATCACACTTCTATTCACTCTAGAAAAGATGTACACGCCAGCTACCACGTCCACTGACTCCCTGTCTAGCAGAAATGTTATCTATAACAACATACTCACAACTCCCTGAGACAACAAGCATCACCGGCCAACAAGAATGAACAATCACCTCTCAGAAGAAGAGGTAAAGACTCTGCTAATATAATATCAGGAAGCTCGCAAAACTTCTCTGGACATAACATCCAACATATCGGTCATCAAGACTTCCAGCTACAAAAACCGGAGATGCAACCCCCTACAAGTTAATCGCAACAACCTAATCCAGATTGCAACGAACACAATGTCCACCGCCTTAACGCAGAAAACAGTTACAAACCTGAAATGCATGCTGCACAATTGCAGATCAGCTGCAAAACACGCAACTGACATAGCAGATGTGATCCTAGTGCATGATCTGAACATTCTCTTCCTAACGGGAACCTGGCTCAACCCAACGGCAGCTCCAATACTGGACCTTCTCATTCCACCGGATTTTGCCATCTTATGCCTAGACTGCACAGTGAAGAAGGGTGGAGGTCTCAACATAATTTACTGAAACTCCCTAACCTTAAACCCACTCTCACTAGAAAATACATCATCATTTGAACTCATGGGCACTGAAATCAAGTTTGAAAAGAATTTCTAGCGAAGACACTCCTTTTATTCCATCCACCTCGTAACAACACAGTCTTCCTAGAGCAATTTATGGAAACAATCGCCATCAATGCTAATTCACTCTCTAATACAATACTTCAGGGAGATTTCAACCTGCACTGGAACAATGACAAAGACCCCACAGTGGCTGTACTCTGTAGCATGCTCAAGGACCTCATCATGATTCAAGCATGCAAGGGACCAACTCACAACAAAGGTGCTATACTTGACCTCATCATCCCTAAACCTGGATCAGCCCGACAGACTGGTTGGACCATCTTGAAATTATTTTCCAAATATCCGCTCAAGAAACTAAAATCAAGGGTCAAATGAAAAGGGAAAAAACTTGGGTGAGGGATTACAGCCGCATTAACAGAAATGAACTGGTGAGTCTGTGCCAAACCTCATTGGCACCTCGGTTGGACCAAACATCGGTTCAAGCTCTGACCGATCTCTACAACAGCAGTATGACCAACATAGTTCAGACGGCTGCCCTATTACATCTCAAAAAAGCAAAAGAAAAAACCTTCAGTACCGTGGTTCAACCAAAACATAAACACTGAAAGAAGACATCTCAGACATCTGGGATGAATATGGAGGAAAGACCAAAACATTACCCATCACAAACAGTTGAGAATACATGGAACCTCATTCAAAAAGGCTATTTGGAAAGCCAAAACGACACCGATCGAATCACAACTAGACAGAGCGAAAAATAGGCCCAGAAAATCCTCTGACATAATAAAACAACAATCAGGAAAACCTGCTGAACCCACAATTGAAAACCACTCGACAGACATCTGCAACACCTTCTCAACTTTCTTTAAAGATAGAATTGCAAACATAAGTAAATCTATTTCCAACCAGACTAGTGCCCAACCTGGGAAATCCATCTACCCCACTTTCACAGATGACAGCAAGAACACTGACCAACTCATCCCAATGGTCCTAAGACAAAACAGAGCTGTCTGGAACAGTTTCAGATCTCTGTCTGTGAGAGAAATCCAGAAAACTGTTCAGTCAATGAAAAGTCCACTCACTTTGATGATCCTATTCCCTCCCACCTACTGAAAGAGATCCACCAATCTGTCAATCCACTATGGACTACAATTGTGAACTCATCTTTCAACAAGGATCACTCTCAGAATGCCAGAAAATGAGCCAAGCTTCTCCTCTTCTAAAAAAATCAGGTACTGACCAGAAGGATCTAAACAACTTCGAGCTGTATCAAATCTGCCTTTTCTCGCCAAATTTGTGGAAAAATGCATCCATGAGCAGCTATGTGAACACATCACGAATTTTGACCTATTAGACAAACACCAATCATGTTTCAGGCCTAGTCACATGCTGAGGTTGCCATTCTAAACATCCTTGATGATATTCAATCCTCACTAGACCAAACCAAATCTCCTAATACTTCTGGATTTAACCACAGCATTCAACATGGTCAGCCACAAATGCCTCAGAAAATCTCTTGAATCAAGAATGGGCCTATCGGAGCCATCCTAAACTGGTTCACCTCCTTCTTGCAGAAACAACGACAACAAAGAGTCAAAATGGGTACCACCCTATCTGATGTAACAGACATAGACAGAGGCGTTCCACAAGGGTCTACAATTTCACCAACGCTCTTCAATTTATACATTGAACCACTCACCGAGATCCTGAAACAATCGAAAATCTTGTACCACATGTATCCTGATGATCAAACTCTCCTCTCAGGAGGATACCCGGTGACTGGATGACACCCTGATGAAACACAGGAGTGGCTGACACAAAACCATCTGATACTAAATCCATCAAAAACAAATTCATTCTTTTCTCCCCACCCTTCAGACCCTAACAACCATGGTCCTATAACCTCAACTCGCTAAATTACAACCATCCATCTGCGACTCCGTAAAATCACTAGACATCACACTAGACTCAAATTTAAATATGCAAGCGCACATACAAGCTGCGACCAGAAACGCTAACTTACATCTGCACCTCCTAGGAAAAATAAAGCCCTTTATACCGCTCGTTGACCTCGAAACGGAGATTAAATCGCTAGTGCTCTCAAGTGTGGACTATGAGAATGCCACACTCACAGGTCTACTGAAAGCCAGCATTGCCCCAATGAAAGCAACAATAAATGCAGCAGCAAGACTTTTAAAAGGCACAAGGTGCTATGACTGCATCTCCCCTCACTCAGACCCCTCAACTGGGTCCCAGTTGAAGCTAGGATCCAATTGAAGGTTGCTTGCATAACACACAAGGCACTACATTAATCTGGTCCTAAATACATGGCGAATAGGATCAAACTATTAGGAGGAGGAAAGGCTTCTAGGAATGCTAAATTCCTCGTACTAGAACCAGCCCAATTAAAAAAAAGGAAAACACACAGTCGCACTTTCACCGGATCTGCTCCAAAAATGTGGATCTCCCTACCATCCTCAATGAGAGCAATTACCTCCTTTTGGCTCTTCAAGAATGAAGTAAAAGCCCTACTACTAGAGAAAAATGTGCCGAAAAAGAACTCTTTTGAGACTGTAATTCACCCTGTTGCATATTGTATAGTATTGACATTAATATTTCTTATTGTATTCTCTGCACTACAGCCAGACTCTGATTTTACGGCTGAGAATAGGCATAGGCCACAGTGTCAAAATAGGCTATCCCGGTTGCATTCTCAATCATATGTTTTATTTTTTGGAAACTTTGATCACATTCAGGTGACCACTGGAAAGGGACATTTCGTTTTGTCAAATCTCTCAATGGGGCACTCACAGTAGCAAAGTCATGAATGTGCCTTGAGAAATAACTGGCCATGCCTAAGAAAGATAGCAGGATGGTGACATCATGTGGGGGGCAAGTAGCTGCCAGTGCTTACACTTTATTTGGGTCAGGAGTCATTCCCCCATCAGACAATATGTGCTCAAAGAACTTAAGTTTGGTCTTGTGAAACTCACACTTTGCTGCATTGAGAGTGAGACCTGCATCCGCAAGTAGCTGGCACACTTGTGTAAGAGCCTTCCCATGCTCCTTTTGTGTTGTCCCACATACCAGTATGTCATCACTGTAGTTAAAAGCATGTGTGACAGTTTGTTCAACGTATAACATCCTGAATTATTTTTGCAGCTGATGACAGTCTAAAACTCAACCTTTTGAATCTGACCAAATCAGCATGAGTCGAAAAAGTAGTAATGTATCTACAGTTTTCTTCCAGCTCACATTGATGGTATCCTTTTGTTTCAGGTCAAGACAGGAGAAGACTTTAGCTCCGTTCAGCTGCATGATCATGTCCACTATGTGTGGACCAGGATGTATTTCTCTCTCAATTGCTTTGTTGTCCTGGCGCATATCAACACAGATGTACACCGCACCTCCACTGTCCTTTTTTGGCACCACCAGTATGTGCGAGACCCAGGGCATAGGACCATTGGAGCGCTCAATGATGTCATGCTTCAACAGCGTTTCCAGGTGTTACTCAACAGCTTCTTCCAAGTGAAAAGCGACTCTGCGGTGCAGCTGGGCAACAGGGCGAATGTCCTCGTTAATATGAAGTTGCACTTTCATATTCTTAAGCCTTCCCAAGCCATGAAACAATGACTGGAACTGACTCACAATTTCAGATTGAGTATGGAGGTTATAGTTGAGGGATATGAGTCTCTTGTCAGCAGCAGTGGCAAAACTGAATAGGCATGCACTAGATGAAGTTACTTGAAGAACGTGAATTGACCCTTGCACTGACGTTGTTTTATGTCTCATGGTTGCTATGAACGACCCTTGACTCTGCAATGGTTTGGCAGCAGCCCACGTGTATACCTTTGTGTTTGCTGTTAATCTTTGTGACTGGCATGAGGATAATTGACCACCTCTGTCTATGAAAAAGGTTAGGGGGCAACAGTTGACCTTTACTGTAATCTCGGGGCAGTGTCTAAATGAATTTGGATGTTTTGTTTGTTGGTTTGTCTTTGTCCTTTGTTCTTCTCTGCAAGCATCCAAAGCTACATGTGCATGCCGTTCTTCGGTCGATACCGTCATTGCTCATCCATCTACTTCACTGGCGCTTGATAATGACATTAAGGAGCTTTTGTAGGATGAACTTGATGATGATCGACTTTGTCTAGGTTCTACGTGTCGTAACTGATGTTGCTTTTTGGCCTTGTGGGTGTGGCTAGAACGCTTCTGGAACCTTCTGGTGTCCATTTTCTCTGTTCGCTGTTACGCAGTTGGTTTCTCTTTTGGATTGCAAACTGTTATGAAGTGGTTTTATTTCCTGCAACACTGCACGTCTGTCCTATGGCTGGTCATTTATCTTCATGGGCAAATGAAAACCCACATCGGAAACATAGCTTTTTCTTCTTTGGAGACATCGACTTGGGCGCATCCACCTTGTACTTGTGCTTGCTTTTCATGACCATCACACATTCACTTTTCACTGTTCCAGGTTCCATATCAGCAGCTTGTTGATCTGCTATTTCCTCAGCCATTAGTACTTTCTCCAAACTGAGCATCTCTCTCAACATGCGTCTTCTGAATGAGTCTGAAACACAGCCATTAATGACTGTGAGGCATATGGCTTCATCATTGAACTTATTAAACTTGCAGTGTTTGATAAGCACGTCAAGCCTCTCAACAAACTCATCCATCGTTTTACCATCTTGCTGTCATGCTTGATTGAAAATGTACCTTTCATAGTCGACATTCGACACCGGATTGAACTTGGTTGCCAATTCCTCTTTGATCTGATGGTATAACATTGCATCAGTCTGCGAGATTTTCTTTAGCACTTCTTTCACTCCATCAACGGCAAGATTTTTTAGGTATTTAATGATTTTCTTATCATCAACTTCTTCCAAAGCATCTATGAAGTCATCGAACCTCTCAATCCATATAGACCATCTGGCGTCAATATTTTGCTTCTTGGCGGTGTCGTATGGCGGTGGTGGTTTCAGGAACGTATTGCGATGACTATCGTTGCGCTGGATGCCACTGCCCACTGTGCACACATTGGCCCCTCAACCGGGTCTGCACTTCCCTCTATTGTGCTGGTAAGTATATTTGTACTTTTGTACCTGGTTATCGCTGCCTCTAGCGTTTGCTTTGCATGGATGATGACTCTGTGTTATGGTGCAGCTAAGTATCTCTTCTTTCAGCCTTACCAGCTGGTTCCGACAGTGCTCCTCTGCACCTTCTTTGGGCCAGTGTCTGGGCTGAAGCAGAACTCTGACTCCACGTACGCCAACTTCTAATTGCTTCTCATTGATTTGGGCGCATGTGGCATGCACGAGCAGTTTGCTGTACCGTTGCAAACTCTTAGGGGGAGCAGTCTCGTATCTTCGGGGCACATATACCCTACTCGGCTCCAGATGTAGCATCCTTCCCAGTCCGGGAGCATGCAAATGAATACACCAGACAAGGAGCTCTTTAACTGACGTCTTTATTCCACAGCATACAATCATACACTGCCCTTTGAATTTTGTCATACGCGTTAATAACCAAACCTTAACGCATCCCAGCAAATTACGTAATTCCTCTGTTGAGTAAGCCCAGAACCACAAGGGATCGAGCGCTCATAGTCTCACGACACTACAACAACAAGGCCAGATGCGTACTTATCATTAGTTATTTAGAAAATAGCAAAATGAAACTTTATGTATTTTTCTGTTTTAATCTCTTCTTTGCCATAATGACATGTATTTAGCATCATGAAATGCACCCTTGAAGGAAACCAGTTACATATATTTTTCTGTTTTTAAAACAATTCTAAGTACTTAGGCACATTTAATATTTTCACAAACAACTGAAAAATATACACCAACACATCCATTACTGTCTTCTGCATCCAGTCCCAAACATTATAGATAAACCTGCCCACGACCCAATAAACTGGTCCATGGTTCCATAGGTTCCAGAAAATTATTAGAGTTTCCCTAGAAATATTAGCTGGACCTATTAAACATTTCTTCAGAAGTTCATCTATGACTACTTGTGACTCTCTACCTATATACATAGTCTGATGCTTTCCTGCTCTAAACATCACAGAGATGATGGTGGCTGATCTAAAAGTTATAGTTTGATGTGATCACTGAAGTTATATAGCATGTTTCTACACTTTTGCATTCCACTTCTTTTTATTTTTTCTATATTTCTTCTTGAATGTGAATACTTGTCTATACATTAATACTTGAGAATGGCAGGGTAAAACAATCAAATATTTGACAAATGTTACAATCTCTGGCTTTGGGCACCAGAGCTAGACAAATCTTACTGCAGTGCTTCAGCTCAGCTAACAGTAACATTAAGGCTTTTACTTCAGCTGAGTTGCACCAATCTTGCATGTAGTAATGATAATATCATATTAAGTTTTGACGTGTGTAGATGCTATCACACAAGCATTGAAAAGGCAGTCAAAGTAGTAAGTTCACTCTGGTGCCAAGGAATTAACAATCATCAATAAGTCTCCTAAACTGTCAGGAATCCTAGAGTTCATGTTCTCTGAGGATCATGTCCAGTGTCTCAGGGACATGGTCACATTTCTCAGATTCCACAATGCAACCTTGCTATGAACTGGCTTTGGAGACTGAGGCGGACAGCCCAGTGGCGACTGGGGAGGCGAAGGAGTCACAGGGTAACATAGATCAGCATTTCAGGGCAAAGTGGAAAGAACCAGAACATTCCATAAGAGTCAGAATATTCTGGAAAAGCCAGAACATTCTGGAAGGGGCCAGAAAGTTCTGGACACTTCTATGTCAGTATGAGCTGTGGAGATCTGAGCACTAGTCACAGTGCTACACCTTGCCTGCAACATCATCTCTACTCCAGTTACACAGTTTACACAATTTGCTTTCCTACACATTTTTTGCTTTGTTGCACTTCGGTTCCCTCTGGTGGTTACAGCAGCTTCGGTAAACTCTTCCTCCCATAGATACTGAACTATGCTTGCTGCCGTTCCAGAAATCCTTTTTCAACTTTACTTCACTCCAAGTCATCTTGGATCCTGGCCTCTCTACTACTGGAGGCTGGCCTTTGTATTCTGTTACCAAACTGTATCCTGATCGCCTGAAGGCTTATCATGGCCTCTCCGCTTCCATCCCCTGGTAAGCCATTCTGCAGATAAGCATAGCACATTGTATAGAATTATGGGTATTACTGGTCAGTCCTTTACAGACAGAGGGTCCTTGCCGCATGCCTTCGACCAGCTTGTGGTCCTGAGCTCAGTTGGCCGAGGCACTTACAGTGTTTTTCTCTCTACATTCATTCTGGCTTTTTCCCCTTGTACAGTCACTTCAGATTCTGGAATTCGTTACAGACCTTATCTGACTGACAAAAAGAGGTGAAGTTAGCATCAGAGTCCCTGGCCCGAGTTCCAGTGAAATCCTGACACAAACACAGCATTTATCATCAGTCAAATGTAAGTTTTAAATATATTTCTGAAAAGGCACATATTTTGCTATTAAGTGCAAATTATTATTTTGGATAAATAAAAGGAATTCCCTCAAACAAAATCTTGTTTTTTTCATGACAAAAACGTAATTTTGTGCAGTAAATAAATACCAGCTGTTCATTTACAGTAAATTCATGTTTGGTTCCTAAACATGAGGTTTCCATTATTATCAAATGCAAATGACGCACATCTACTACTGCTAAACATGGTCAGCTTCTGCTTTGCAAGATCAAGTATAAATCATCAAATACCAGGCAGTCCATTGCATGTCAGGGATTTTAGCCAGTACTGTGCCCAGAATGTCCGAAATTATGCCAGGACTGCCTATACACTGTTAAGGCCTAGCTCCACTATGCCAAATTTGGGATCCATAATGCCAAGGATGCCAACAATGTGCAATCTATATGCCAGGGATGGGTCCCATCATGCCAAGGATGGCCACAGTTAGTTAGGCCCCTATCATTATGCCAAGTATGGGCACTAACACACCGAAGATGACCAAAATATGCCACAAATTGATACTTCTATGCCATGGCTACCATCATTGCAGGGATGGGCTCCATTATATCAAGGATTAATGCACTAAAACAAGAATGTCACCCATTATGCCCCATCTGTGCCAATCTACCCAGAGATGCCACAATGGGCAAAAAAGACCTCCATTATACAAGGCGTTGACAGTATCAGGCCAAGGATGGCTACCTTATGTCAAGAATGGTCTCCATTGTGCCAGTGGCTTTTCTCATCATGCAAGAGAAGGCCTTATTAGGTCAGGAATGGCTTTCATCACTATCCCAGAGTCAGCACAGGACCTGTAATATATGACCAATCCCAATGAGTCATTGTACATATACGGCAGTCCCTCAGTGTCATTTATTCTGTGAATGTGACCATGGAGCCTGCTAGAGCATCATTATTGGCAGTAAGATGAGGATGCAGAGCATGCTGTTTAGAGCTGATGGCAATGGTGCTATGATCCGCTCTCTGACAGAGCTCTGGGTGCATCTATCCCCTGACAAGCTCAAACAGGATGTGCAGTTCTGCCCTCCACACATGGCTAGTTTACTTTTCCTCTTGCTTTTCATTCACAGGAAAAGGATCCTTGTAGTGCAACCTTCTTCAATGTGAAAGTCCTAGCTGTTGCTGATGGGAAAACACCCCCATGCCTTCATGCACTAGCTGTCTCTGCTCTTGAGGGGCCAGAAAAAGTGAATTATCATCTTAAGCGAATTGTATTAATTGGCTGGACATTTACAGCAAGCACTCTAAAAGGGCAACACTTTGAAAGTGAATGATATGTTTCTTGTAGGAACATGAATTAAATGTGCCAGAGTATAGAAAAGCACATAATGTTTGAAAACCTGTGGAATGAAAGATGTAGTTTGAAAAACAAGAAAGTTGTTCTTCTGTTTATAAAGAAAATCCATTCTTTAACATTCAGTGCGTTTGGGGGATGTTAATGTGCTAACATTTCTCTACATAAGACAGAAGTGGGGCTGTATCAGATAAAGTGAGTATCACACTTTTGCCTCATTGGTGTCTTAAATAGTTGAAAGGCGGAGCAGCGGTATTTGACCAGTTTAGGCAATGGTAATGGTAGTTTGTCACTGGAGCTTTAACCCCTTTTCTTTGGTGGACAAACCTTACACATCCATTGTTTTATCCCTGTATTGTGATGGACATGAATGGTTCACCCACCACACTAAAAGAGAAAATCCTTCTGATGGTGGCACCAGAAGAATTTTCTTTTAAAAAACATAATGGCGGGACCAGGGCAGGAGCTTCCCTCGTGTCTCGAGATTATTATTTTACTAACCGGTTTCACTTTGATCAGTGCTCGGAGAGGTATAGTTCAGCTCCTCGAGCGCAAATCCAAGCAAGAGAGGTACCACAGGAAAGAGGACAGAGTCCTCTTTCAACAGTACCTCTTCGTAGTAGATGCCTGCTTGGGGCAGTGATCGCCAAGCAGGGATCCACCCACTAGGCACCCAGGAGTTGTGACCAGCCTCCAGGAATGGGCAATGCTCCCCAACACTCAAAGAAAATGAAACATTGGGGGGAAATTTGGGGGCTTACCCCAAACTGCCCCCCAGGGGGGGGCACAAGCCCACTAAATACCAAAGGTGAGGAATGTTCACATGGCATTGGAGCATCACCCGGTCATACTAATGTTTCTGCTGTTCCCGGGCACCAGATTGTGAGGTTTTACCCCCAGTCTGCTCCTCCCCCCCCCGGGGGGGGACAGAAAGCCCACAATACACCAGGGAAAATGATATCAAGAAAAAGGGCTGGGTGCAGCTGCATCGCACCCCTATAGCCCTACAGCATTTGTGCCCCCTTGGGGCCTAGAGCATCCCCATACTCATGACCAAGAATAAGTTCAATAAATGCAGCAGCGAAAGGTAAGCTGAAGTGTCTGAGTAGGTTAAGGCACAATAATATGACATATCGAATTGCAATAATCACAATTGTATAAACACAGATTAAAGCAAACAGGTGTTCCCTAAAGAAACTTGTTCAACACAAATGGGGCCGCTCCCAGAAAAAAGTGACCGAAGGTGCTCAAGGGGAAATTGTCAGTGTGGACATCTCACAAAAAGTGTAGGACTGGCCTCACACACCACCTGGTGTCATGCTTCATCATCGGCTGTCCTCGCCCTCTAAAGACTCGGTTTGATAGAGGGCGGGCATTCACCTGACGACAGGGATGCACTTCTAAACTAAGTGGGGGCCCGTGGGAAGTGAGTGAATTCTAAAAACCATTACAGTTCCCAAATTAAATTTTTAATAGGGTAGGCAGCTGTATGGTACTAAAAACAGTGGACAGTGAGGTGGGAATTAATTTCGTGGTGAGAAGGTACCACTATGTGGGGTGACCTTTGTCACTCTCCACTTCAAAGGGCTCTCAGTAGACCCTAGAACCTCAACCTACGTGCTCCATGGGAGGAGGAATGGATGGAAAGCCCCTGTAGTCAGACTTGCATCAAGGTACGCCTTCCGTAGTATCACCTAACCGTGTCCTTCTATTCTCCCATGGAGCACGTAGGTTGAGGTTCTAGGGTCTGCTGAAGCCCTTTAGGTGGAGAGTGACAAGGTCACCCACATAGTGGTACCTTCTCACTGCAAGTAACAGAACAGAGCCCGCTTGATACAGGTCCTGATGAATGCCACGTACCCCTTAGGGACACCAGGCAGAAACATGTTGACCCCATTCACTACGGTGAGGGGATAATTAATTCCCACCTCACCGTCCACTGTTTTTAGTACCATACAGCTGCCTACCCTATTAAAAATTTAAATTGGCAACTGTAATGGTTTTAAATTCACTCACTTCCCACGGGCCCCCACTTAGTTTAGAAGTGCATCCCTGTCGTCAGGTGAATGCCCTCCCTCTATCAAACCGAGTTTTTAGAGGGCGAGGACTGCTGATGATGAAGCATGACACCAGGTGGTGTGTGAGGCCAGTCCTACACTTTTTGTGAGATGTCCACACTCACAATTTCCATTTGAGCACCTTCGGTCACTTTTTTCTGGGAGCGGCCCCATTTGTGTTGAACAATTTGTGTTGGAGGCTGGCCTGCTCCTAGCGCCCTGTGCCTCTAGTTCCCTCCTCCAGTTAATCCCTGGGGTTAGTGTGGTTACCATAAAGAAACTTCCCTTCTCTCTTCTAAACATAGATCAAATATAAGATCATCCATCAAGGGTCTCTAAATCAGGAGCATAGGGAAAGAAGGTGTCAGCATGATCAGACTTCAGTAGAAGTCCAAAGAAAAGAGGAATAAGTGTTTAGCATAAAGCGCACACTTGCAAGAATAGAGCAAGCAGTGAGGTCTGAACCTCTCCAAGGGCCTTACTAAGATCTTGGCGGACGGGTTACTCCGTCACAATGGTGATGGATATCCCGTCAGCTGAAATATAAATCCCATATATTTCAGTGGACGGTATATCCGTCACCGTTGTGACGGAGTAACCCATCTGCCTAGATCATAATCAGGCCCCAAGAGTAAAAGGAATCTCTCCTAACACACACTAACTCTAACTGTGAGAACATCAGTTTAAACGTAGCAGGGGATTTAGAACATTATTATCTCTTTCATATCACCAGGAACCAATCAGTTCACTACTTGAGTGAATCTGCAACATTAGTCCAGGTTCACATTGTCTTGAACTGAAACTTCAGTTCTTAACCTTGAACATCTTGCCATCCTGGTACATGATGAACAGAAGGCCTCTTTCAAGCATTGTTTCTCCACGTTGACTGCCACGTTTCTCCTAAGGCCTCTCTATCAACCGTCTAATACAGACAACAAGCCTTTCTCTAACGAACAAAATCATGATAATAAACATGCAAGGAAAGGAAAAAACATGCTGGCAAAGGAAAATCATTTCAAATGAGGCCTGTACATGGACGTCGTTAAAGCAAAACACCAAGGGTAGCGGAAGTGACATCACATTCCGCTACAATTAGTAGACAATCAATAAAATAGGGAAACTGTGTATCATTTCATATAATATCCTCACATTTCTCTTTCATTTACCATCCCCACCTATTACACGTCTGCCACAGGATCCCTCTCACCTCCATAGCTTATATCTTCTTATCGACTTTTCTCTAACCTCCACCATTTCATGTCATATAACAGTTTTTCTACATCCTCTCATGATGTGTTCTATTTCCCAATTCATCTTTTAACCACACTTATTATATCCAACTCATAGTTCCATTACCTGTTCCTTGCAACTACCAACTCCCATTACCATTGGTCACATTTTCCCAACTCATCTATCTCACATTATCTTTCCTCTGTATCTGACAGGTTCTCTCTCCTCTTTCTCCTCGGTTTCTCTGAATGCCTTTCACTCTCATTTGGGTCTAGAATTTGCCTCTCACCACCAACTTCATCACTCTAATCGCTCACATTTCTCTGTCCCTGTCTTACATTCACCTACATCTTTCTCAGTTTCCCTCCCTACTCTACTTCTGTCATTATCACCCCATCCTACTTTTCTTAGACCAGCACGTTTTGAGTTCTCTCAGCTCAATCCCACACGATATTCACCCCTACCTTTGACAACTAATTACTATCTCCAATTACCCCTTCTCTCTAATTTTCTCACTGCTACATCTCCTCCACCATCCCACCTACTTCACTTCTACCTCAGATATTCTCTGACATCAATCTTTCACATTCCATCTTCTTCTAATAGGCTGCTTGTTCAATAACTCCCCATTTACCTCAACTGTTCCTAGTTTTTGTCTTAGCACACTCCAGCTCCTGTTTCATTTCTAATACTCTACCTTTTTATTTAGATGCTTCATGTATTCCTCTGCATCACTCAGTCACTCACTTGGTCATCCCACTCCTGCACTAAGCCTACTGCATCTTGGTTCAACCTCATCCACATTGCACTACATAGCTTCATACCTCTCATTTCTGCTGCCTTCTCTAGCCTGGATTCTTTCTTGTCCCTACACTCATGGTCGCCCTCATGCCATTTCTCCCATGTTTCCACCTGGCTCTCAGTAAGTCTATTCCTCATAATCCATGCCCTTTGTATTGGCTCTTGTCCAGACTTGTTATTGTATTGTTTAACGTTCGCAAAAGTGCAGAAGAAACTGTGGTCTGGGGAAAGAGGTCAGCCAGGATACCTCACCATCTCAGGGACACCCTGCTACAGGGTCGGGGTTTGTTGCACTTCATGCATGCCCACACCCTTAAGAGGCAATCTGCAGACTCAGAACATTTTGACAATGTCTCCCCCCACCTAGAAGTTACAGATATCGAGGCGTGGGTAACACCGTGGGGACAGGTGCTTGGATTTACTGGCCATTACGAGGTGTGGACTGAGGATACCTTCAGAAATTAGGAATTGCTCTGTAAATCAGGAGTATCTCACTTAATTCCCCTGGTAATTGCCCATTTCTCCACAAAATGTTGCTTAGTCATTTCAACTATTATCAGTGGCCAAAATGTCTGGATGAAGGGCACTGGATCTGTGGAGTTACCATGGATCTTGTAAACCCAATTAGGCCTGTAACTGCTGTTACTGGCAACATCAGGCTTACCATGGAGCTTGTAATGAGGCCCCCTGAGACTTTGTCTTGCTGGAATTACTTTTCTTCTCCGGGCAGCAGAGAAAGTGAAACAGACTCTGCTGTCAGCTTAGTCCTAAAATGCACCGTCCATGCAGGTGGACTATGGCCCCACTCTATGCCTTCGATGTAAGAACATGCACAGCATGGGGGTCTATCCAATACTCCTCCCTGCCTGCTTCAGAAGGCACGTCTACAGCAGCTGAGTGTGCTTTGCTTTTGCAGCAATAAGGCCACCGATAAACAGCTGTAAAGATGTATTTTTCAACTGTGCATGAAAGTAACATTTTAATTCTTTAGTTTGTGCTTTGCGCTTCAAAATGTCTGTTTTGCCAAATAAATAATTTTAGAAGTGTGTTCCACAGTCGAATAAATAAAAATGCACCAGCTTTGGTGGAGCAGCAGAAAGTAAACAGGGCTCAGTAGAGCCTTGCTTTATTTCTGATCATGACACTGCTTTTTCATCTCAGGGATCACAAGGACAGTGCCAGGGGATGCAAGGGGCAAACTGGCGGTAGAAGCTGCTGTCACTGGTGACCCTTAATGACATCCCCAAAAAATCTTCCTGACTTCATGGTAGTCTCCCTCATTGCTTTGGCATCTCTGAATTGGACTCTCAATTAAGTGCTAAAAATTAAATAAAATCTTTCAAAGCTAAAAGAAATTCTCATCAGGAGTAGCTCATTGGGTATTCTCAGTCACCAGAAGTCCCGCCTCTCAGGGTGGGATTTCCAACTGCCGCGAAACAGTAGCATTTTGTTTGCATCATAAAGCCTTGGATATTTTATGAGTGCGTGGTGGCTGAGGACTGCTGGTTGCCACAGAGGCCACAAGAATGTCTCCAGCTGTTTTAGTGATTCTGTTTTTCCTCCCCCTTTAATTCTTTTAAAACATCTTTACCTGCTTTTTAATTTGTGAAGCTGCTACAGTTTTATAACAGTTTTAACAGTTTTAAAAACAATTCCATGAGGTTGTTAGCCTCACACTTACCCGAGTGTAAAGTGTCCTGCAAAGGCTCTTATAATAGGTTGTGTTGAGTAGAATTTGTTTGTGGATTTTGCTCTGCTCATTTATGAGTAGGCATTTGTTTCCACACCCAGGTTTATCACATCCTGAAACAACAAACAGTGGGGCATATTAGCAACAACTTGCGATAATTATCGCAAACCGCGCTTAGCGCGTTTTTTTTTATCGCCGCCTATCGCTGGATTTTATCGCGGAGATAACACGTTATTAACAGCGTTTATCTCCAATGCGATAAAATATCCAGCGATAATTAGCGAAATCCCAACAATAACGCGAGAATTCCAGCGATAAATTCCCATCGCTAAGGAAAATCTCGCTAATAGGCAGGTGGGGACTTAACCATAGAATCCACCTCCCATAGACTATAATGGGTAAGTCAGGTTTCTACCAGGTGTAAAAATCCAGCGCTAATCGTGGTTAGCGCGCGTTTTCTATCGCTTCGCGGGCATTGCTAATAGGCGATAGGTATGTTAGCGACTGCTTTCAGTCGCTGTTAGGTTGGGAACGCCTCCTTTGCATGTCATTAGCGATAAATATCGCTGACATGCAAAGCGGCACCCAAACCAGTCGCTATTGCATGGAAGCTGTCGCTAACACCTGTTAGCTACAGCTTGCTAATAGGGCGATAAAAAAATCGCCGCTAAAGCGGGGATAAAGCCCTTGCTAATATGCCCCAGTGTTTTACCAGATGGAAATCCAGTTGATACAATTGAATTCGGAAAGGGCTGCATTGCGACTTATTTCCCGGCCTTCACCTCATCCTCAACTAAGGGGTTAGGGAAGCATGTACTGGGCAACCTTCCAGGGAAATTCTTCCTTTGCCCTTCCCACCCTTCCCACTACCTCCCACTACACCGTGCCACTCTGAAGCCCCTGCCAATATTTACCGAAAGATGTTAAATGTGTGTGTTAAACCCTGTGAATAGGAAATACTATGAAGAACTCTGCCCTGTAATTCAAATGCACATAGTCATTCACCATTTAAAGGATTTTAACTCATAATTGCAAAGCACTAGTGGGGTATTACAGCAGGCTTCTGGAAATAACGGATGCAGAGTTTGCACTCTGCCAGTATTATCCAACTCAGAGTTAGGACTAAGGTGTCATAAATAAGGCACTGAAATATCACACTCTTACACAATTAAGCAAACAGAACCCTTGGCTGTTATGTAATGCTGCAGACGCAACATAGCCACACATTGGTTTAAATTGAAAAAGTAAAATGAAACTACGTACTGTGGCTGCAATGCTGCGATGGCTGGCATGTTGCAAAATGCTTCATTCTGAAAAAGTACAGGTCAGATAGCACAGGAAAGCTGAGGTCCAGTAACATGCAGAACAGGCCAGTTGAGAAACATACCCAACTTCAGTGCCTGCAAGACAAGCATACTGGTGCTTGGACCTCTGACCTCGGCCAGGGACCTGCTGTCTCCCCCCGTAGCTCCGGCTGCCATGCTGTGCCTCTGCCCAGGCAGGACTTAGTGCAGGTAGGGGTTCGAACCTCGGCTCCTGCCTAGGTTGCGCCCTCTGTTCTGTCCCGTTGCCCTGCTGCCTCTCCAGCTCCCCATTATTGTGCCTTGCCTTTTGCCTTGTTTCCCATTCTTGTGCCTTGTTTTTTGCCTTGTTTTTCCCATTATTGTGCCTTGTTTATTTGTGCCTGGTCTTATTATTGTGCCCTGCTGTTTATTGTGCGTGCCGTTCCGCCCGTTTTCCCGCTTCCCGCTCCCCACCCGCCGCTACTGCCACCGCGGCCCCTCCCCTCCGCCGTTTCCCGCTCCCACCTCTCAGCTGTGCCTCCCTCCCTCCTCCCCTATTAATGCCGGCCGCTGCGTGGTGAGCACGAGCAGGACCTCTGACCTCGGCCAGGGACCTGCTCTCTCCCCCCGTAGCTCCGGCTGCCGTGCTGTGCCTCTGCCCAGGCAGGACTCAGTGCAGGTAGGGGTTCGAACCTCGGCTCCTGCCTAGGTTGCGCCCTCTGTTCTGCCCCGTTGCCCCACTGCCTCTCCTGCTTCCCATTATTGTGCCTTGCCTTTTGCCTTGTTTCCCATTCTTGTGCTTTGTTTTTTGCCTTGTTTTTCCCATTATTGTGCCTTGTTTATTTGTGCCTGGTCTTATTATTGTGCCCTGCTTGTTATTGTGCGTGCCGTTCCGCCTGTTTTCCCACTTCCCGCTCCCCCACCTGCCGCTGCTGCCACCGCGGCCCCTCCGCCGTTTCCCGCTCCCGCCTCCCAGCTGTGCCTCCCTCCCACCTCCCCTATTAATGCCGGCCGCTGCACGACTGCGTAGCGGACGCGTGCAGCGGGCGCGCCACAGGCGTGCCAAAGGCAAGCCCGTCTGCGCCTGTCCGTGAGCCGACCACGGCCAGCCCCAGGAACCCTGGATCTCCGACCATCCACCGCTACGACACCACCACCTTCCTTGCACTCAACCCCGGAAGACTTAGGGAATGCCAACAGGCCTCGCCGAACATGACCCACGGCCAGTTCTCCAGCCTCCACTGCCGACAGACCCTCACCAACACCCCGGCCTCCAAACCACCGACACCAACACCGGCGACACCCTCAAATGCATCCTCCTCAACATACCACAAACATGCCATGGAAATCTGGAACCTACTCGACTCCCTCTTGTCCGACATCGCCTTCTTCACAGAAACCTGGACCAACGCATCATCCGCCCCCGACATCAACACTGCCATCCCGGACGGATACAAGATCCAGAGGCAAGACCGCCCCAACCACCCTGGAGGGGGCCTCGCCATCGTCCACAGAAGCACCCTCCGCCTCACCACCTCCAGCGAAACCTTCCCCTCCGCCGAACACCTGCACTTCCAGATCCAGACCACCCCCAAGGCCAGACTCTGAGGAACCCTCGTCTACAGACCCCCCCGGGACTCGGACACCCTTCGCCACCACCATCACCGACTTCATCGCACCCCACGCCATCGCCGCAACGAACTACATACTCATTGGAGACCTGAACTTCCACCTCGACAACTCCAACGACCCCAACTCCACCACCCTTCATGACAACCTCGCCAGCATCGGACTTAAACAACTCGTCAACACACCGACCCACAGAGCAGGACACACCCTCGATCCCATCTTCGCGGCAGGAAACAGTGTCCATTTCAGCCACACAACGCAACCGCCATGGACCGACCACCACTGCGTACACTTCACCGTCGACAAACCCAAGGCACCCAAACCAGCCCCACGCCCACCACGAAGGAACTGGAGCAAGGTTACCAACGAGCAACTCAACTCCACCCTCACCCGAGACAACCACACCTGGGCATCCGACGCAAACAACGCAGCCTGAGAACTCCACACCTGGATCACCAACTGCGCAGACGAGCTCACCCCGCTACGCAACACCGACAGACAATGCCCCAGGAAAGCCGCCTGGTTCACCACCGCTCTCCAAGAAGCTAGGCGCACCTGCAGACGCCTGGAGAAGAACTGGAGAAACACCAAGGCAACTGAAAACCACACCACCTACAAGGACGCCATGACGGACTACCACAACCAAATCAGAGCCACCAAGAGGAACTTCATCCACAACAAAATCCTCACCAACTCCAAAGAACTGTTCAGCGTCATTCAAGAATTCACCAACCCACGCAGTGAAGTCACAGACATCACCCCATCCCAAGACCTCTGCGACAAGCTTGGAACCTACTTCCACCTCAAGATCAAAAACCTGGTCGACAACTTCGTCGACCATCCACCAGGTGCCACAGACGGCCCCCCGGCCCCCAGAGACACCAGCCAGCCCACCATCTCCAACTGGACACTGATCACGGCCGATGACACCACCTCGACCATGAAAGGCATCCACTCGGGGGCCCCACTGACCCCTGCCCCCCTCACATCTACCAGAGAGCCATGGCCACCATCGCACCCGAACTACAACACACCATCAACACCACCTTCAAAACAGGCACCTTCCCAGATGACTGGAAGTGCGCAGAAGTCAGGCCCCTGCTCAAGAAGCCCACAGCTGACCCCACCAACCTCAGAACTATCGGCCCATCTCGCTCCTCCCCTTCACCGCCAAAGTCACAGAGAAAACAGTCAACAGCGAACTAACACGATTCATCAAAGAGAACGCCATCCTCGACCTGTCCGAATCCGGATTCCGAAGCAACCACAGCACAGAGACTGCCATACTCGCCGCCACAGACAACATCCGCACCCTCCTGGACCAAGGCCACTCTGCAGTTCTCAACCTACTCGACCTATCAGCGGCCTTCGACACCATCTCCCACCGCACACTAGCCACCAGACTACATGATGCAGGCATACGAGGAACAGCCCTGGACTGGATCCGATCATTCCTCACCGGAAGAAGCCAAAGGATCAGACTGCCACCCTTCCTCTCCGACCCCACGAAAATCACCGGCGGAGACCCACAGGGGTCATCACTGAGCCCGACCCTCTTCAACATCTACATGGCCCCCCTCACAGCCATCGTCCGACTACACGCCCTCAACATTGTATCCTATGCTGACGATACCCAACTCATCCTCTCCCTCACCAAAGATCCCACCACCGCTAAACTCAACTTCTAGAGAGGAATGCAAGACATCGCAGTCTGGATGACCAACAGCTGCCTAAAGCTCAACGCCGAGAAGACAGAGGTCCTCGTCCTCGGAACCACCCCATCAGCATGGGACAGCACATGGTGGACGACCACCCTCGGAAGCCCACCTACCCCCTCAGACCACGCCAAGAACCTCGGCATTGTACTCGACTCATCACTCACCATGAACCGCCATATCAACGCCGTTACCTCCAGCTGCTTCAACAACCTCCGCAAGACCTTCAAGTGGATCCCCACTCATCACCAGCAGACTGGACTACGGAAACGCACTCTACGCCGGCATCAACAAATCCCTACTCCGCAAACTCCAGACAATACAGAACACCGCCGCCAGACTCGTCCTCGGAATCCCCCGGCACGAACACATAACCCAGCACCTATGAAGACTCCACTGGCTCCCCGTGGAGAAAAGAGTCACCTTCAAAATCCTCACTCACGCCTATAAATGCCTACACAACAACGGACCCAAATACCTCAACGACAGAATCAACTTCCACGTACCCAAAAGAAACCTCCGATCCTCCAACCTCGCACTGGCCGAAACCCCGCGCATCCACAGAGCCAGAGCAGGTGGATGATCCTTCTCCCACATTTCAGCCAAGACCTGGAATGAGCTACCGGCAGACATCAGACGAGCCCCCTCCTTGAACACCTTCAGGAACACCCTCAAGACCTGGCTCTTCGGCTAGACTGATCTACGGACTCCCCCCACGCAGCGCCTTGAGACCCTCAAGGGTGAGTAGCGCGCTTACAATTCCCTGATTGATTGATTGATTGATTGGTGGAGACTCTGGCCTGAAAAGGTGTTGCTAGGCAACAACCTAGCTCTTCACCAAGTTGAAACATTTAAAAGTTTCAACTGTGCTCAGCAGCCAACATGAGCTGCTATTAACAGAGAGAGAATTAGAAAATTACTTTTCCTCTATTTCCACTGCTTCCTTTGCAACCTCTGAGGCCCGGGGTTGCTAAGGAAGTGCCAGGGGTCCAAAGGAGCAAGCTAAGGGTAGCAGCTGCGACACCTGGTTACCCCTAAATGATGTCCATGGGCCTGTAGCTAGGATAGTTTAACCAAGCATTTAATGTGCATTTTGAACACATGCTTCTACATGCATGTGTAACTCTGGGAATAAATGTAAAACGGGAGTAAAAGAATGCATGTTTACATATGTAAATATAACTTGAAAATAAATGCAATATAACTTGAAACCCAAATGTAAAACGTAAATAAGAAATGTATACTTTCTTTTTTTAAACTAAACATTAGTGCAACTATATATAAATCTCTGGTCTCTACAGTGAATTCATTTCAGTAATGTGTTTAAATGCTTCATACAGGTTAATAAAATACAGGTGCACAGTGAATATTATGTCATGTGCATGTATATAGTCTGCACTTTTGTGACGTGCGAGTCTAAATTGCGCTGCTCCGCATGGGTCCCGCTACATTTTCCTATCCAGATTGTCTTGCAAAAATGAAACTTTGGCTAAAATTGCACAATTATTCTTGTTGGTCAACTGCGTGAAAATTGTACTTGAAGTATGTTTTAGTCTACAAAAGTCATATGCAATACCTACTCAACGTATTTCCATACAATTTCTAAAGACAAGTGGTGAATGTTGTTACTGCAGCACTTGCAGATGTGGAACAGTTCTAGTTTAAAAGGTTCCCTCTGGGCATCTGGGTGCCCGAACAAGTCTCTCGCAAGTGAACATTTTGGAGCTTGGATTCCTACAAAAACAAAATTCACAAAAAAAGTCATACCACAAAAACCAGGAATTACACAAGAATCTGCTCATATTAAAAAATTGCCTAAAGGCCACTGAAAATATTCATGGGTTACCTTTCTCTTGGTCAATCCACAAATATAAAAATCCCAAACCAAATTAGAATAGAGTATATTTTAATAAGTATAATGCAAAAAATCCACTAAGGGGAACCGGAGGTATGAAGTTTTAAAGTTTTAAATAAAAATAGCACAAAAAAGCATTAAGCACCAGCCGCGCTGCACTGCTCGTGGTACACCAGGACCTAGGCGTGATTTGAGGTTGACCATGATAAAGTGCAGGTCAGATACAGGGACCAGGTTTGAGCCAATCAGAAATTTTACCTTGGGACCTAGTCTTAAAAATGGAGGTCCAAAATCACAAGAGGGGTAAGGCAGCAGGTTGTAGCCTAGGAGGGCTCCACAAGGTCGGATAGTTATCGGAGGAGGTCCAGATGAAGCATTTGGTTTTTGGCTGAAAAGCTCTGAGTAGGATAAATGAAAATTTTGCGCCCTAGGAAGATCCCTCGACGCCCAGATACTTTTGGTGTCTTCTCGTGGTCAAGATTGCTTTATTCAGTTACTATTTTTGGTGCTTGGATTCCTACAACGGGTAAAGGCTGGGCTGTAAGAGGCCCACTACCTTCTTTGCAAGGGGCTGCAAAATCAGATTTGCTGTTGCAGAAAAACTCAAAGCAGAAGAAACGTGAATCTTCATCCCAACTGAAACACATATTGGTCGGATCGGCTTGGCAAGTTTGTCCCGTTCCTTTGGAAGTCTTTAGAGCCAAAAAGTGACCAAGGTTTTATGGGGAGGTAGGAGAAGTCCATCCAGACCTAGCCAAGGGTTCCAGGTCCTCAGGAACAGCACTTGGGGGTTCGGACTCCAGAAGATATCAGCAGTGACCAGGACAGGTCTAGTTGAAAGTGGTCAGCTGGATAGCTTCAGAAAAATCCTCTTGTAGCTTTTTTTGTCCCTGTTGCTTGAATGGTTATGTCCCTTTGAGTCTACTTCTTTGTTCCTGGTACAAGAGAGAGCACATCTAGTCCTTAAGGGTTCTTCTCAGGTCTGAGACAACAGGTTCAGTCCTCTTCTGATCTTCCTCAGATCCAGTAGTGTTCCGAGGAGGCTACTGGAGATGCCACATTTATCCTGGCACCAGCTTGTGAGTGAGGGTGACTCCTGGCTTCTCTCTAACCAATGGGGCAAAGGTTCCCAGGGGTTACCCTACCCACTTTTCAGCAAGTGCCCACCTGCAAGCAATCCCACAGTGCCCCTCTCTTCCTAAATCCAAGATGGTAAAACCTTTCTCCCTTTGTGCAGGACCTGTGTGTCCACCCCAGAGGTGTGCCCAGGGAAATGACCAACCCCTTCTCTGTGATCGCTTCAAACCAGTTCTGTGGGCAGCTCCATCAACACTGGAAGTGGAGACTGGCTGACTGGGGAAACAAAGAAAGGGTATGTGCAAGTGTCAACTGATATCTGACTATGACAGGGTAGGACCCTTTTAAGTTAATTTCACTCCTGAGCACTGCCCAAATGATCTTCATGCCAGAGGAACAGAAACACCTCCCCACACCCAGACCTTTGCCTCTGCTCTAGAGGCAGAGTGTTGCAGCTTGAGGCTGTAGGAGGCTGGCTTAGTATATGATGCACACTTATTTAAGTGATGTACCTTGCACTAATCCAAGCCACCCTTATGGTGATTTTAGTGGTCTTTGATAACCATGGATGGTCTCAAAGTGGCAGCTGTGGAGAGCAGCCTTCAGGCTTATCTTGAAGGAGTGTTAAACAGCTTGTTTTACCAGTTTAATCATGGAGTTTAGATTAAATGAAAAAGAACCGGACAACACTTACTAACACATTGGTATATCTCTTACCCGCAGATGTCAACACAATACACAACAATACTTCAATTGCTATAAGGTAAGTAGCACAAAATACAGTGGTCTCCAGGGGGAGACAAAACCATATATTAAGAAAGTGGAATCGGAACTGCAAAGGAGGACAGGGCTTGGACTAGAAGTCCCAGAGGAGTCAGGGACACAAGGAACCACCCAAAGTAATTATCCAGGACCCCTAAGAGACTGTGCACAGAGTGGGAACACAGCCACGTGCCCATTGGAAGTCAATGGAGAAGTCACAGGTGCAGTTGTGCAGAAGAAGGACCCTTTACAGAGGAGCACGAAGAATTCCCTTGGAGGACAGAAAGCTGGAGAGCCACCCCATCCATGGATGCCCCGGAGACCAGGTTACCTACACTAGGGAAGCCAGGTGCATAGAGGTGAAGAGACGTCGGAAACCTCCGTAGACGGCAATGGAAGACTTGGAGAAAAGTGCCTCTGGAGAAGAAGGTGAAGCAGTCTGGTGGAATCCAAGAGTGGAGTCTTGAAGTGAATAACCTGCAAGCAGAGGGGACAGAGTCTATGCCACTCAGGAGTGACCAGGAGACACAGAAGAGCAATGTCCACCGATGTCGGACGGTTCAGAAGAGTTGACGGTGACCTTGCCGCTGCAGCTGTGGGGACCAGGCGACACTGAGGAAGACCAGGAGCCATGCTGGAGCTGTCCCACATCGGATGTCAGTGACTAGGTGGTTGGTGTCCATCGGGAGCACAACAAGCCTTGGTAGCCACAACTGGCATTGGAAACGAAGAATGAGCAATGTTGGGACCAGCAAGGTTTAAGGGACTCACTAACAGAAGGAGAGTCAGAGCAGGCCCCGAGCAAGCAGGGGAGCTCACTGAAGCAGGAGAAGACCCTCAGGTGGACCCATAGGCCGAAGACACAGGAGTCACAAGTGGACCTCGAGCAGCTCACCAAGAAGGAAGGCCCACGGTGCAGAGGATTAGGTGAGGACACTGTACTTGACAGGAAGAGATGCTGTAGGCTTGAGCTTCTTGTAGTTCAAAGATCTCTGGAGTGCAGAACCAACAAGCCTTGGCAACGGTAAGTAGACACAGAGCACAGGGATTCGATTCTGACGAGGGATACTGGCCTCAAAATTGCAGAGAGGACAGGTCAGGCCTCGAGGGAGTGGCAGAAACACACCTGTGTTGCTGAGCCTTTGGAAGTCCGTGGGACATCTGGAGCAACAGACCGGTCAGCTTCTTTGTGGTACCTGCAGTTGCAGGGGAGTGGCTCCTTCAATCCAAGTAAGATTACTTTGAGTGTCCTTGATGCCCACAGATCTGATGAAAATCCTGGAAGAAGCACTGACACAGACAACGAAGAAGACTTGCAGAACAGCGAGACCAGGAGCAGCAGAAGTCTTCCTTGGTGCAGTCTCGGTTCCAGACAAGGTCCAGCGAAATCCAAGTGTCCAGACGGTCGAAGAGTGACGTGGTTTCAGGCTTGAGTCTCGTTCAACGATAAATCTGTGGACCCACCTAGAGGTAAGTCCTTAAGTACCCTAAGGGAAGGGTTGGAACAACTCAAGGATCCCTCCCAGAGGAGGGGCTGACAGAGGGGAGGATACTCCCATGTCCTTTGCCTTAGTTTCGCACCAGAGCGGGAGCCAAGGGCTCCCTGAACTGGCTCAAACTGGAGTATGCAAGGAGGGCACAAATGTGCCCTTCAAAGCAGTCCAATGGCGCTGGCAAGCACCCCCCACCCTAGCCCAATATACTAAGTCCTGTTTGGGAGGTGGTCACACCTCCCTGCAACAGGAAACCTATTGTTCTACCTTCCCCTGCTCGAGCTCCTCTCAGCAGCAGGAGGGCAGAATCGTCTCTGTGGTCGTCAGCAGCACTAGCTTGCTGTCAGACCCTGAAAGGCTATAACCGGGAGTACAGGGGGGTACCCCCAAGGGAGTCCCCAAGTACATGGGACCATACTTGCAACACTGGAATCAGTGTTGGGGTATAATTCCAACATGCTTGATACCAAACATGACTAGGTTCGGTGCAGCCACTATATAGTTAGACAACTCGTATTGACTGATGTCCACTATAAGTATTAAAATAGCTGACCACACTTACAAAAGCCTGGAGAATCGACTCTGGGGTTTGTAGGTGTGTCCTGCTCATGCAGGGGCACCCTCACACTTATAATCAAGCACTCTGCTCTCAGGACTGAAGAGCCTGCCATAGGGATGACTTATAGGTTTTAAGTGTAGTGACCTCAGGTATAAGGAAACGTATATCTGTCATGAGAGGTGCAAGCACCAACTCACACAGGCTGCAATGGCAGGTCTTTAGTCACAGTTTGAGTGGACTCCCATGGGTGGCACAATACATGCTGCAGTCGATGGGAGACCACTGGTGTACCTATGCCCTGGGTACTTTTGTACCATATACTATGGACTTACATGGGTACCCCAGTAGCCAATTGTGGATGTACACAAGTACTTACCGTTGTCAATTTCCCAGTCAGACTAGGTCAAAAACACACTGACACCAGGCAAAAAGTGTGGGTAACCATGATAGAAGGACCCTACCTTCTTACAGAGGCACATGCAGATTAGCATCCAGAGCCATTACGCAGGTAAGAGGTAACTTTCTAAATGTACAGTTTCTGTAGAATTTATAAAAAATCTGACTTCACCAGTAAATTGGGCTTTTGTTTTATATTACAAAAGTCCCAAAATTATATTTCAAACTGCTTCCTACCCATAAACAGCACTATTAAATTTAGTAGTGCATCAAGCGTTTCTCTATAGAACAGCCAGTCTTGCTGCAATGAAAATAGCTTTTAAGTGCTAGTCATTGTAAGGATATCTTTGACATTATATTTCTACATATATTACTTTTAAATAGCATGCATTGTGCCTTAAGGGCTATAAGGCCTACTCAGGGGTGACATTAATATTTAAAAAGCAGGTTTAGTCCTGTCAAAAGGGCCTATTTTGATAGCTCGAATTACACTTTAAAAACTGCTTCAATCAGGCTACGATGTCAGGCTACAATGGTAGGCCTGAAGCCATGTTTGTACTGGCACTGCTAAAATTATTAATTCGCATGGCTTTGCGGCAGCTTCCCATGCCGACGACACACAAATAGAGGTGACTATATCATCAGATGTCAACGAGGTTGCCAGTAAGTTTACAAACTGCATGGCAAATATCTTACCTGGATGCAGGAAAACTGCCTTAAACTAAATTTTGAGAAGATGAAAGTAATTCTTTTTAGCAATAACACTTCCTTCTGGGATACATGTTGGTGGCCGTAAATCTCGGCCCCTTCCTTGCCCTGTACAAAAAGTGAAAACTCTGGGGGGGTTATGTTTGACGGACAGCTTTGCTTTTCTGAACAAATCAATCAAGTCCCATCTTCATGTTTCCATCTTATTTGGGTGTTAAGGAAAGTATTTCCATTTATTTCTTTGGAAATACAGAAAATGGTCATTGTGGCACTAGTTCTATCTAGGATAGACTATTGCAATGCTTTATATTTGGGAATCCAAAAACGCTTGCAATTGAAGCCTCAATCACTCCAAAATGCGGTCGCTCATCTGTTCTTAAAGACACCAAAATGAAGCTCCATCTCAAAAAGCATTTGTGACCTTCACTGGCTGTCAGTGAGAGAGGTAAATTCAAGGCCCTCTGTATGGTCCACAAGGCCTTGAATGGGTCGGTCCTGCCTATTTCCAGAGGACTTTCTTTTGGTTTGCGCCAAATCATAAGTTGAGATCTGGCTCTGCCAAACTGGTGACAGTTCAAAAAATAAAGAAAGCCAGGTGGGGAGGAAGAACCTTCTCCTTCCTAGCGTGTAAGCTCTGGAATACTATGCCTCTTGATCTGAGATCCCAAGCAAATAGATCATCTTTTAGAAAAATGCTAAAAACCTGGCTTTTTACCATTCACACCAAGTAGACAGTTTGGCTAACTCATTGAACGCTAGCGCCAAGACGCCTCGCCATTCGTGCACTTTACAAGACAGTTACTTACTGCAGTGGATGGCACAATAGATGCTGCAGTCCACTGATGGCATTTAACTTACAGGCCCTGACTAGACCTTGTACCATATATTAGTGACTTATAGGACTTATAGTAAGTTAAGTATTGGGTTATACCAGTTCGACCAGGTTAAAAGGAGATAGCACAGGAACTACTGGTTAGCAAGTGTACAAAGGTCTATAGACAACAAAAACATGGCCAATATCTGGGGGTACACCGCACAAAAGTTAGTAATTTCCTAAAGCTCCTATTTCAGGTATTCCTATTTTACTCCTTTGGTTGTACTTTGTGATTTTCACATCAAGTATGGCCTCATGTACAAGACTGATTACTCATGCACCATGACACAAAATTGAGAAGTTTTAATGAAATTCTGCTGACATTTCAATAAAATAAAAATGCAAGGCTGGCCAGGAAACAGTTGACGGCTTGGTTGTGATATTTTTTTTCCACAGGTAACCCCAAATCAGGATTTATTTTCTAAATGGCAGTCCTTGGGAGCAAAATTCAAAGTAAGAAGCCCCGCCTTAAACAGGGCAGACCTTCTGACACCCTGGCAATGGTGGTTTGTGGCGGCTGTTCTGGTACAAAGTGGTTTCTGAATTCGAAGCCGGCAAGACTCTGCTATGTGAAACAAATAGGGTTACCTGCCTCTAAATGAGGTAGGGGACCGAGAAATATATCCATTTTTTACAGATGACCTGAAACTCCCCAATTTTAATGAGATCCTAAGCGCTTGTTCTGAAGTTTAGTGGTGAACGAAAACCCTCCAAAACCTGAAAGAACTATATGAGGAGTAAAATCCACAGATTCAGTTTTTGCCCCAATATTTCCCCTATGATAAAGGGAATTAAACTGGTGGGTTCTATTCATTTTTAGTTTCCTCCAGGCATTAAAGGCTTTTCAGTTGTCACCAAGCTCTAAAATCAGACTCCAAGACTGGAGGTGGAACAACGTAGCACATAAGGGGTTAAGCTCACGCAATCTCAGGGGCTTATTTACAAGCCCCTTGCGCCGCCGTTAGGTCACTTTTTTCCATTTTAAAAGTGGCGTACCGGCGGCGCAAGGGGCTTGTAAATAAGCCCCTCAGGGGGCAGATTTACAAGAAAGTGACGCATCTGTAGAGATGCGTCACTTTCCCTGCGCCACCCTGAGAAACCCTTGCGCCGTATTTACAATACGGCGCACCATGGCGCAAGGATTAACAGATGCGTCAGAAATTCTGACGCATCTGCTGGCGCAAAAGTCACGCATTGCTGGAGTCGTGTCGCAAGCACGACACAACTCCAGCAATGCATTTTGAGGCCTATCCTCATTGTGCTGCGTCACTCCTTACGCCTGCTTCAAGCAGGCGTAAGGTTTTGACGCAGTGGTGTCCTAAAAGTGACGCAGTGAAATCTTGTAGATTTCACTGGGTCACTTTTACGAGGCCTTCCTGCGTGGGAACGCCCACCCTGCATACATTATACCTGACGCAGGTATAATGTGACGCAGGGCTTTACAACGTGACGCATCTCCCTAGATGCGTCGCGTTGTAAATAGGCCGCATTTTTTGCGCCGCCGTTGCGTCAAAAAAAGTAACTCAATGGCGGCGCAAGAAGGCGCAAGGGGCTTGTAAATCTGCCCCTCAGTCTTTAAGTACGGGGGAAAGACGATTTACTCCTATATCCTAATGAATCCAGCTGCAGCTGGGTGACTTCAGGGCATTAGGCTATTTACCTTCATGGAGGGAAAACACAACTCAGCACAAACAGCGCCACAATGAAACTGGATTCAACCGCAATGCAGCCCACAGCAGTTCTGTAGATGCCAAAAAAGCCACATGAGGATTTTCCACAAGAGAATGAACACGCTACTGATAGCAAAATCAGAACGAGACAGACGGTTTATGACGCAAGTAAATCCAGACACCATAGGCTTTCAGTGACTAGGCCCAAATATGAGAGATTCGGTCGGAATTTAATGTGGCTGCGGAAGACAGCTGGGGTTGATCGTCACTGATCTAAATGGGTGTTTGCTGAGCGTCGGGAAGTGAAGTCCAATCCATCCGGGGCAGTATAAAAAGGCACACAGAGATAAAAAGCAGGAAAAGATAAGTCCCCAATCCACAAACCTACTGGCCAAGAGGTGACATTGACTGCAATGGACAATATGCCATTGTTATGACAGGACTGGTGGCCGGAGCAGCGGTGTGAACAAATACCCTTCTGCCTCGGCCGGCCATCCTTTCAGTTTACCTTCCGATTTTAGCTTTTCAAGGCCTGCGTGTAATCCTTGCACAACACGAGAAGAGCAGAGAGGAAAGCCCAAAATAATGAAGAACCAGATCCTCTTAGATGCCATGATCGCATGACGTTTGTAAGCTTTCTTTTTAACAAAAAACAAAAAAACAATTGCAGGCGAAAGGTCAGCGAAAATGGAATTTGTTTGTCAGAAAATTGACGTTTTGCAGATTTTATTCGGTAAAGTAAGTGAAAAACACGGAGGCGTTTTTTTCTTTTAATTTACTGAAAACCGCAAATTAATTTATTGCATGAGAATTTACAACCAAAGACTTCAGCATTTCATCAGATGCATAAATGCACCAACACATTCATAATTTCACAAACACATAGTGAACAAAATTGTGAATGTTACTAAATAATGAAAACAAATGTATAATTTCGCACACCTATACTATTGCCTGCTTGTCACCTGCATATCGATCACTGAAATGCAACCAGGCTTCACAGAGTGCGAAAAACTCTGCAAGGTACATTTTGTGAGGCTTACCTTAAATTCACTCTACTTGACTGTGAATCAGTACCAGATCATTCAACGTAGGAACACTAAGTTATTTTTACCTATATGCACTGTATACACTCAGGGGCATATACTCAAGGACTTATCGCCGAGTTAGCAACACTTTATCGCAGCCAAAGTGGTGATAAATTCATCGCACCATTCACAAGCTGGTGCTAACAGCCGATATCGCCAGTTATCCTGCGATAGCAGCCGCAAAAAACATCGCCACGGATGACACCGGCAACTAACGATAATGAGATGCAGAGTAGGCGTTCCCGTGCAAAAACCCGCGGAAACATCACTACGCAACATTCCCAACGACCAGCCAGATCGGCGATAAGAATCAAAAACATGCGATAAGGCGCGTTAGCAGCAGGGATTTAACACCTGCTCCTACTTGCTGTTAAGTCGGACAACAACCTGCACCATGAAAGGTAACCCAGCCCAGAGCCACACCTGAAGAACAACAGATGCCATGGAGCTACTGATCATGCAGCCCGGAGCCCCAAGAGGGCCACAACACCCACCGCCACCACAACCAGGCCCCCCCCCCCGGACTCCCCCCGGGCCCTACCCCAGGCACCCTCCCCGGACAAAGATATTTCACATCTACCTTACAAATTCATGAACACAACAATTCGCCTGATGTCGCACAAGTACAGAAAACCAACATCCATGTGTGGTCCGAAAAAGGAAAAACATACATGCATCTTAGAATTCCAAAAATGATCAATTTATTCCAATTCAACTCAACATCAATAATTGGACGAGTCATGGCGGGTCTTCTCCGGACAAACCGTAAGTCACAGCCTGCAAGACAAAATTGAAGATAAGAAGGTGTGTCATGCGCTCAACAAAGGACAGAGAGAGAGAGAAAGAGAGAGAGAAAGAAAGGGAGAGAGAGAGAGAGTGAAAGAGAGGGAGAGAGAGAAAGAGAGAGAAAGGGGGAGAGGGGGAGA
The DNA here is from genome assembly GCA_963921515.1 of Calotriton arnoldi. Classification (NCBI taxonomy): domain Eukaryota; kingdom Metazoa; phylum Chordata; class Amphibia; order Caudata; family Salamandridae; genus Calotriton; species Calotriton arnoldi. The sequence continues at coordinate 118,387 of CAWUFW010014650.1, read as the reverse complement.
AGGAGAGAGAGAGCAACAGAGGGAGAGAGAGACAGTGAAAGAAAGAGAGGGAGAGTGAGAGAGAGAAAGATAGAGAAAGAGAGGGAGAGAGAGAAAGAGAGAGAGAGAAAGGGGGAGAGAGGGAGAAGGAGAGAGAGAGAGAGAGACAGAGGAAGAGAGAGAGAGACAGCAAAAGGAAGAGAGGGAGAAGGAGAGAGAGAGAAACAGAGGAAGAGAGAGAGACAGTGAAAGGAAGAGAGGGAGAGAGAGAAAGAGAGAGAAAGATAGAGAAAGAGAGGGAGAGATGGAGAGAAAGAGAGAGAAAGATAGAGAAAGAGAGGGAGAGAGAGAGAGAAAGAGAGAGAAAGAAAGATAGAGAAAAAGAGGGAGAGAGAGAGAGACAGTGAAAGGAAGAGAGGGACAGGGAGAGACAGTGCCGACACTGCGCACCCAGGCTGCTGCACCCCAGCCCCTCCCGCCGCCCAGCGGGGATTGCCCGCCCCTGCGCACCCAGGCCACACTGTTCACCTGCTGCCACCGGTGTGTCTCCAACCACGTGCCGGTTCACACTGCAGGCCACCAGGTCCCTCATCTCAAACAGAGTCCACAGCTAATGATGGCAGAGTACATATCATTGCACACGGCAACATCGCTTGGCCGCCCCTGCGCAAACAGGCTGCTGCACCCCAGCCCCTCCCGCCGCCCAGCGGGGATTGCCCACCCCTGCGCACCCAGGCCACGCTGCTCACCTGCTGCCACCGGTGTGTCTCCAACCACGTGCCGGTTCACACTGCAGGCCACCAGGTCCCTCATCTGAAACAGAGTCCACAGCTAATGATGGCAGAGTACATATCATTGCACACGGCAACATCGCTTGGCCGCCCCTGCGCACACAGGCTGCTGCACCCCAGCCCCTCCCGCCGCCCAGCGGGGATAGCCCGCCCCTGCGCACCCAGGCCTCACTGCTCACCTTCCACCACCGGCGTGTCTCCAAGAGGGCCCAACACGTCCCGGTGCAAGCTCCAAGCCCGGGGCCCGCGACCTTGGCAGCCTCCACATCACGCATCCCCGCAGCTCGGGCCAACAGGTCGCACACTTGATTCTGGGTCTTGATTTTGCAATGGCAGAGATCATATCAGGGCACACGTCATCATCGCAGGCTGCACACCCGCTCAGCTCTCTAGGTGCCACTAACGCTGTGAAACGCGAGGCAACGCCACTTGGCGGTAGGCCCGCGCTGCCCGCTGGCTCAGGCCTACATTGCGGTCCACCAGGCGTACACTTGACTCTGGGTCTTGATATTGCAATGGCAGAGACCATATCAGTGCACACGACATCATCGCAGGCTGCACACCCGCTCAGCACCTTAGGTGCCCCTACCTCAGTGCACAGTAAGTCACCGTCCCGTGGCAGTAGGCCCGTGCCAGCCGCAGTGCAACCGGTGCCACCGACTCCGTGCAACGCAAGTCATGGACCCTAAATGATTGAGTCTCGTCATCGGCCAGGCGGAAGCAGCCATGTCACCTCAGGCAGTGGGGAAGAACTGGGACACGTAGCATCGTCCCCTTTATACGTAAGCCGAGTGGGCTGGCTCGGCGTACGCCAGGCCAGCGTAGGGGTGTGAACAATTATCCCTGGGCTCTGGGCGTGGTTCATATCTGGGCTGCACAGGAAACCAACTGATGCGTGTGTCTCTGTTGCAGTGTCTGCGCCACACAGCCCGCAATCGACAATGTTGCAATGTTGCATGCAGCCGGAGGGCCTCCACGCACGAAGGGACTGTACAAGGAGCGCAAGGCCTCTTGGGGTCTTGGCTCATACATGGCAACTGCTGTGTGTGTTCATCGCTTTTGGTGCACCATAAGCCCAAGGCCTAGCCTCAATTGCAGCGCGATAGCCACATCACATTCCCAGGATACAAGCAGTAGTCTGACTAACATTAGGGATGAAAGCCCCTTTGTCTCAATACAGAAGGCGGAAGGACCTTTGCACCCCCGACCTTGGAAATGCAATCGGCAGGCACCCCCTAAGAGAGATGATGACGACTCCCACACTACACACGGCGCCTATGAAAGATCAACGTCTCCACACCCCACACACAGAAGTCCTTGCTCGAGGTACTCCTGCATGGAACAGCCTTGACACTTACGTACAGGACAACCCATACGTACAAACTTTGCACACTCATACGACTCATTGCTCCGAGCTGTGGCATATCATCCACATAACAGCCGCAGGTCAGAAGAGTGCCGGTTGTACGAGTGCGAACAACGCAATGTCAGAACATCCCGGGCACATGCACAACCCCTGTCACGTGGAACTGTACCGTGACCGAATGCTGCATTTGTTGGGGGCACTGCCACTGGCAGTGTTGCGCATCAGTTACCGTCTGAGCTTCCGTCTTGCGTACGTCACCTGCGTCCAGCCCTGGTTCCACTGCCGATCATGCATATTCGAGTGGCCCATGGATGTCTGCCTATCCAACACAACGGTAGATGAACTGGATTATGACATGTGTGTGCGCCCCCTGTTGGCCCACGACCAGGAGTGTAACCGTGATACCCGTTCATGGGATGCCTTGGTATTGGGCGTATCTGCTAGCAGTTGGGCATGTGAGATTGCACAATTCCTCGAGTGCAGTGACCACATCGAAGCGCTCCCCTATTGGGCTGTGTTGCGGATTGGTGAAACGGCGTGGACGGAGCACATCTGCCGGACCAGCTAATGGATTGGCTCACCCCCGTGTTCGTTGAAGTCGACAACAACGTACTCTTGGAACTGATTGCCCATGAAGCTGCGCTCGCTTTCATGGACGAGTAACTACGTTCCTGCAGCCACAAAAGATTGTAACCCATGGCACAGGTCCCAACACCCTTTTGCATCTTGGAGAAATGGAAATTTACATTTTTTTTTACACATATCCCACCATGACAATAGACATGGCTGCATTCGCCTGGACTCAGAATGCATGTGCGTGCGGGTTGACACCCACCTGTGCAAGGTGAGTGGACAGCGGCGCCTGGCAACGTTCCTCAAACTGACACACCGCTGGAGGGAGAGTACACACATGGCAATGTAGTACTACATGTGACCTTGTTGGACTCCTTCACCTGCTCACTGTCAGCAGAGCAGACAGTCAGCACTGTCCGGTGGTACAGGACTATGCAGATCCCATGGGCTGTGAGTGGTGTCCCCTGACACGGTGCAATGAGCATTCGCCAAACACCACATGACTCTTCCAGCAAGGCAAGGTGGGCTGAGACCGTCGGCATCCGTCATGGTTGGTGTTTATTTGTGCCTCCCCATGTCTTGCACCTCTACATGTTCCTTTGCTGCCTGTTAGTGTATGATGCATTGGTCTGCATGTTGTGGCCCTTGTCTTGCCCGTACTGACACGCACATGCCAATAAAGTGTACGCAGCTTCACTAGTGTTCAACTGTGATGAGTGTTGATTAGCATGCCAAATCGTGTGCCTCAATGTGCATTGTCCGTACACAGGGAGGGACTGACTGACGCATTTCACTTAGGGGTGAGTCCCTATTGCCAGCTCCACCTCTGTGAGCCAGACATTGTGGTTGGGAGAGTTGCTGGTAGACCTGTGCGCTTACGTGTCTTCAGCAATGTGAGTATGGTGTCCAACTTCTTGCCATGTGGATCAATGTGTTCCATCAAACCAGGCTGTGTCCACACAGTTGAGTGTGTGTAGGTATGCGAAGAGATGTTCTGTTGTCACATGTGATGTGGGACACTACTTTAGGCCTCCTACCGACTTTGACATATTTACACACAGCCCTATTTAATACATGGACGTGGGGCTACGTTGTGGGGTTGCGAGATTGTTGTTCATGATCAATGAGGCCACAGCTAGTTCACACCTTCACAGTCATCTAATTGGCCATGTGTGTCACGGTCAAACATGCGCATTGATGTCATTTCCCAGGGTTTTCCCTTTTGTGCAATCAATGTCCCTACAGTCAATCCATACTGTTATACTTGATTGAACATAGACATGACACATCTGTGTGATTAGGAATGTTTTATTCACATCCTGTGGAGTGTCGGAGCGGGAGCAGTACATGGCCATGCACACCCCACATTACATGGTTGCCCAGTGGAGGGCCAAACAGAGTCCTTTAGGGTATGACAAGTTAATCGATAGAGGAAGGGTTGAGTCTGCAGCCTGTTTGCTGTGTCATTGGTGACCAGAGCAGATATGGCAGTCCATGTCGGGGTCCAGGTGAATGTCGCAGAGTGTTTCGGGGGACAGTGGAAGGTGTTGTACCAGGGCATGATGCAGAGGGCTATACCAAGCAGAAACAGGCCATATGGCAGGGGATGAATGCTACAACCTCCTTTTTGACACAGAGTCATTACCGTCCACATCTTCGTCCTCTGATATGTCTTCTGTGTCAGGTGTGCCAGGTGTCTGTGGTGGTGTTATGGCTGCATCACTGTGTGCCACTGACACATCAGGGGGCGGAGGTGGTATGGCTGGATCACTGTGTGCCACTGACACATCAGGGGGCGGAGGTGGTATGGCTGCATCACTGTGTGCCACTGACACATCAGGGGGCGGAGATGTGTGTGTCGAAGTTCCTGCAGCAGTCATCTGGGGCAGGCTCTGTGGCACCAATGGCAAGATGAGGATCTGCAGGGCATGGTAGATCCCAGCTACATCTCGCTGGTGTTCAGCCGTGGCAGCCATCCTTCCTGCCTGCATCCGCTCCATGTTCTCCATTGTCCTCCGCATCTGTGCCAACTCTGTGCTGTCGTCGCTGGAGCCTCTCTGCCTAGACAGTTCTTGTATCCGAGTAATGGCTCCAGCGAGGTCAGCCAAGGATTGTTGTAGGGCATGGAGCGGACTGTGGGTGTCCGTTAGGGAGTGTAAGTGGTCCCTGATGGGACTTAGACACCCACATAGACGCGCTTAGAGGAAAACATTGCCTTATCTGATAAAACAGTGGAGTGCCTGGGAAAGGGCTCCCTGTAATCCTTCTGGTAAATCCTTTGATCGTTTTTACATTAATTACTGCATTCATCTCGAGAGCGCCTGGGAAAGGGCTCTCCTGTGTTATTTTATTCATTATTTTTATCATTGCTTTTAATTCTTGTATACTGTGTTTTTAGAACGCTGGAAAAGATAATATCTTCTATATCACTGAGACCCCTCATTGGAGCTTACCTGCCGGTTGGGCTCGGCGTCCCTCCCCGTTCCAGCGCGGATTTTTCCGTTTGTTTGGAGGGAGGTGCCACCCACCGGAAGTCAGATTTATCCACTTCCGCCCTGATTGCCATCAAGGTTAGCATTCTAGGCTACCCCCACTATAAAGGACATGCCCAAACAGACGCGCAGCGGACGCGCTTAGAGGAAAACATTGCCTTATCTGTTTAAACAGTGGAGTGCCTGGGAAAGGGCTCCCTGTAATCCTTCTGGTAAATTCTTTGATCGTTTTTACATTAATTACTGCATTCATCTCGAGAGCGCCTGGGAAAGGGCTCTCCTGTGAATTTTATTCATTATTTTTATCATTGCTTTTAATTCTTGTATACTGTGTTTTTAGAACGCTGGAAAAGATAATATCTTCTATATCACTGAGACCCCTCATTGGAGCTTACCTGCCGGTTGGGCTCGGCGTCCCTCCCCGTTCCAGCGCGGATTTTTCCGTTTGTTTGGAGGGAGGTGCCACCCACCGGAAGTCAGATTTATCCACTTCCGCCCTGATTGCCATCAAGGTTAGCATTCTAGGCTACCCCACTATAAAGGACATGCCCAAACAGACGCGCATCGGACGCGCTTAGAGGAAAACATTGCCTTATCTGTTTAAACAGTGGAGTGCCTGGGAAAGGGCTCCTGTAATCCTTCTGGTAAATCCTTTGATCGTTTTTACATTAATTACTGCATTCATCTCGAGAGCACCTGGGAAAGGGCTCTCCTGTGTTATTTTATTCATTATTTTTATCATTGCTTTTAATTCTTGTATACTGTGTTTTTAGAACGCTGGAAAAGATAATATCTTCTATATCACTGAGACCCCTCATTGGAGCTTACCTGCCGGTTGGGCTCGGCGTCCCTCCCCGTTCCAGCGCGGATTTTTCCGTTTGTTTGGAGGGAGGTGCCACCCACCGGAAGTCAGATTTATCCACTTCCGCCCTGATTGCCATCAAGGTTAGCATTCTAGGCTACCCCCACTATAAAGGACATGCCCAAACAGACGCGCAGCGGACGCGCTTAGAGGAAAACATTGCCTTATCTGTTTAAACAGTGGAGTGCCTGGGAAAGGGCTCCCTGTAATCCTTCTGGTAAATCCTTTGATCGTTTTTACATTAATTACTGCATTCATCTCGAGAGCGCCTGGGAAAGGGCTCTCCTGTGTTATTGTATTCATTATTTTTATCATTGCTTTTAATTCTTGTATACTGTGTTTTTAGAACGCTGGAAAAGATAATATCTTCTATATCACTGAGACCCTTCATTGGAGCTTACCTGCCGGTTGGGCTCGGCGTCCCTCCCCGTTCCAGCGCGGATTTTTCCGTTTGTTTGGAGGGAGGTGCCACCCACCGGAAGTCAGATTTATCCACTTCCGCCCTGATTGCCATCAAGGTTAGCATTCTAGGCTACCCCCACTATAAAGGACATGCCCAAACGGACGCGCAGCGGACGCGCGCGCAGCGGGCGCGCCGCTGGCGCGCCTAAGGCAAGCCCGTCTGCGCCCGTCCGCGGTCGACCGGGGCTAGGGGCCACAACCCCTGCCCGTCTCTCCACCCACATCAGGAGTTATAGCCCCAATTCCCTTTACAAATTAAGAGGAACAACCCCAGCTCTGTGCCACTCTTCTTGGAATTTAGCAGATCCACACACCACTTGCTCGTACTGTGGTTTTCAATTCCATTCTGCACCACTAACCAAGAAAAGCCAGCAAAATATGTACCTTTTGAACTGTAGATCACTCCCTAAACATTCTACGGAAATATTTTGGTTGTTAGAAGAGCTCAACCCAGACGCCGTATACCTGACAGAGACCTGGCTCAATACTGAGTCAGAACCCGATCTCATTCAGGCTCTCCCCCAAGGGTATCAAATCCTATGTGAAGATCGCAAAGTGGGGAAAGGAGGTGGACTAGCAGTCATTTATAAAGATTGTTACAAGTGCCGCAGCTTTCCCAATACGATACCTGACTGCGAAAGTCTTTCTTTCGCTATAGACTTTTCCCCTACTAGTACCTTCTCGGGGATACTTATATATCGTCCACCTGGAGCTCTGGGACAATTCCACATCACTCTTCCTCCCATCATAGCTAACCTAGCATGCAGTTCATCCAATTTTACTTTACTAGGCGATTTTAATATTCATTTCGATAACACCGCTGACCATACTGCCCTAGAAATGACCACTAGTCTTTTAGCACTACAATTAAAACAGCTAGTGCTTACACCGACCCACACCAAAGGTCATTTACTTGACCCTATTTTTAGTAATTGTGCAGATCTCATAGTTGGAACACCCTCCCCCCTCCCGTGGACGGACCACTTCCTGATCTCCCTCTCCTGGGTCATCCCTGACCCCCACTATTCTTTCAATACAATCACACGTAGGGAAAGAAACTGGTCAAAACTTCCCCTAGAGGATTGGCTGGTAGCTCTTGAAACCTCCAGACCACCTAATAACCCTGATCTCATCTTAGCCAATGAGGATTATAACAGATGGATCTCTGAATCATTAGACTCTGTACTTCCCATGAAACGCATTGAGCTTAAGCGCAGCACAAAGACTGCCCCCTGGTACTCCCCCGGATTACGGGAAATGAAACGCCAATGCAAAAGATTAGAAAGGAAATGGCGGCTAGACTACTCCCCTCCCAGTAAAACTGCATATAGAGAAGCGATAAAGATCTATAAAAATGAAATTAAAACTGCACAATCGATCTTCTTCGAAGAAAAAATTAATGCAGCCGCTTCCAGGCCCAAAGAAATATATCGCATTGCGAAAACCCTCCTTAAGCTCCCTGAAAAACCTCCAAATACTATCAACGCACAAATTCGCTGCAATAACCTGGTAGAGTTTTTCTCTCCAAAAATACAAACCATCTACACTTCCTTTTCCCCTGGTCAGACTGACCCTCCACTCACTAAATCACTTGATTCAGGCACCCAGCCGCTGGCCACACTAGAATCCTTCCCCCACTTAATTCTGTCAAGTTAAAAACCATTATGCATCAGGTCAAATCCGGTTCCCCTAACGACCCGGCACCCCGCGCACTCTGTTGTCAGTCATTGACAACGTCCTCCCCACGATACTTGACCTGCTTAATGCCTCCCTGTCCTCAGGCACCGTCCCGCTTCCCTGGAAACGGGCTATGGTTAAAGCCCTTCTTAAAAAATCTAATTTAGACCAAGATGACCCTGGCAACTATCGACCAATCTCTCTGTTGCCCTGGTTGAGCAAGATCTTGGAAAAATATGCCAACATGGTGTTGGCAGAGTTCCTTGAGACTAATCATCTGCTCGACCCCTCCCCAGACGGGATTCCGTCCCATGCACGGGATCGAAACCGCTCTGGTCGCAGTGACGGAGGAGGCAAGGAAGATTCTTGATCAGGGAGGATCTGCAGCAATTATCCTCCTTGACCTAAGTGCAGCCTTCGACACTGTAAACCATAACATCTTACTTCACCGTCTCACTGGTGTAGGAGTCTCAGGAAAAGCAATTGCCTGGTTTAAATCTTTTCTTTCAGACCGCTCCTTTCAGGTCTTTGAGGGCGACATCACTTCCCCTAGCAAACATCTCGGCTGCGGGGTACCACAGGGCTCTTCCTTAAGCCCTACGCTATTTAACATATACATGAGCCCACTGGCTGAGATAGTCCGTCCGTTCGGAATAAAAATCATTACCTATGCTGACGACACTCAGCTAGTGGTGGCTCTCAATCAGACACACACCGCGAATAACAGCCTGAGGGAGTGCTTAGAGGAAGTGACCAAATGGATGACCTTGTCATGTCTTAAACTGAATGGAGACAAAACTGAGCTGATGCTTCTAGGTAACCCCCCTAAACTTACGACCAACTCACTGTGGCCCTCCTGCCTTGGCCCTGCTCCCATGCCAAAGGATACGATAAAAAGTCTGGGAATTTGGTTGGATAAGTCCCTTGACTTTAATTGCCAAGCAGCTAAATTATCAGCCACCTGTTTTGGTCTACTCAGGCTTCTGCGGAAGATTCTCCCCTTGCTGCCTTTTCAAGCGAGACAGATTATGGTCCAGGGACTCATTCTGTCTCGTCTGGATTTCGGGAATGCCCTCTTTTTAGGGGCCCCCCAATCCACCCTACGCAAGCTCCAGATAATTCAGAATTGCGCTGCTCGAACTCTGCTTCAGATTCCTCGTCGACTCTCAGCTAAACCTGGACTGAAGAGCCTTCATTGGCTCCCAGTCAGGGAAAGAATCGAATTTAAAACTCTGTGCATTGTTCATCGAGCTTTCTGGAGAACAGGTGCTGTCATCAATCATTCACTGATCACCCCTTACCATCCAAATAGACAGCTTAGATCAGCCTCCTCTCTCCTCACGACAGTTCCTAGGATCAAGAGAGCCAGATGTGGAGGTCGGTCTTTTTCCTATAACTCAGCTAAACTCTGGAACTCGCTCCCCTTCTATATGCGATCAGAACCCAATTTACTTCTGTTTCGCAAACGCCTAAAAACTCTGCTCTTCAATAAAACTGAATAATTCAATGGTCTTTTTATAGGCTCTGTCCGTAGCGCTAGGACGCCTGAGGGTAGCTACCGCGCTCAATAAATGGTCTTTTCATTTCATTTAATTTCATTTCACATATGGCATCTAGTTTGGCTGCCATGAGGTCGAAACCCAACCGCACCTGTTCAGCCAGCCCCCTCTGGCAGTCTGACACACGGCGTTGGAATGCCATGTGTTCTTCGGTGCGGTGCTGGGAGCCAGCCGTGGTGGTGGGTGCTTCCTGCTGTGTGGTCTGTGCAGGGGGTGGTATCACCTCGATGCAGCTGGGCTGCCCTGCTCCTGGAGGTGGGGTGCGGAGGCTGTCCATGAGCCGTTGGAGGGTGTCGGAGCAGATGGCCAGGGGTTCCTCCTCCTCATCACTGAAGAGATGTCTGGTCTGCTCTGCAGGAGGTGTTGATTGTCCCTCTGCAATGTGAAGGGGAGATGCAGGTTAACAGTGTGTTACATGTATGTGCACGCATTGTACATGTTTACATACTGACTGCATGACAATGTACATTGTGACTGTTTTGGAGGAGCTGGGTATTTGATGGGGGACAGTGGACATTCCGACTACATGACGGATGTGAGGTTGTACTCGTACATTATCATCTGACAGTTTCCTGCTATGCCTGATGTGATTGGCCATTTTCTACGCACATGCGGCACCAGTTGTGTCTCCTCTGTTCTGTGGTGTTAGTGTGGCACTTTGTACCACATTGTCGTCAATGTTGATGTGCTGTGATTGCTATGTGTGTGTGCTGCATTGTGGGAGAGTCGCCCCTGCAGCTCTGATTTAGCGGCACATTATCCCTTTGAGGCGGTGTGTCTTTGACTTGTGTGCTTTTACGGTGCTGAGATGTTGGCGACTTGGGTCATTTGTGCTCTTGGACGGATTTTGTACTCTTGTGCATTGTTTGTCTGCAGATGTGTTGTTGACGTCAGGGGTTGTATGTGCACGTGGATGTGTCAGAGTGTGACCTGCTCCTTTGAGGATGTTATCCACACTGGGCCACCTCAGTGTCGTGTCGTGCACCATGTCATGTATTTTGATTGCAGCCATGCTATTGGTCATGCAGTGTCACTTGCATTGTCAGTGTGGCTCACAGAGCCGCTGCTTTGCTGGGTTCAGCACATGTGCATGGGTATGTTGTGAGATTGGTGATGGGGGGGCCTTTTGTGCACATGGTGGACGGGGGCCTACTTGGTGTTTCTATGTGTGCTGCAGTGTGCCAAGGCCATCAGGGACATGTTCCACAGTCATTGTGGGTGTGCAGTGTGCTATTCTTGATTGTGCATGTGTGCCATTGTGCCCATCTCCCCCCGTCCCCCCAGTCCCTGGTGGTTACTCACCCTGTTGCTGTTGGGTCAGGTCATATCGAGCAGTGTCCGGACCCCCAACTCCTTGCGCTGTCTCCGCACTGATGACTGTGGCCACCATTTCCTCCAGCTCATCCAGCTCCTCCTGTGGCGCAGGACTCCCACCTCCAGTGGCCGTTGCTGCCTTCCGGTTGGCAGCGAGTTTCTGCTTGGTTTGGCTTGTCACATCATGCCAGCGCCTCTTGACCTCCTCCATTGACCTCCTCGACACTCCGACTGCATTCACGTTGTTCACTATGGACTGCCATATTTCCGTTTGTGTTGCCGATGACACAGTGGAGATGACGAACAGTTGTTGGTAGTGTTCGGTCACCTCCGTGACGATGATCCGGTTTTCCTGCGGACTGAACACCGTCTTCCTCTTCCTCTTCTCCTTGCCCTTCCCCGGCCCCGGGGTTCCTGGCTGGTCGTCTGTGGGGCTTGTGGGGTTCGCGTTGTCCTCTGCACTCGGTCCGGGTGCGTCCATGGTACTACGTAGTTACATTCTTTTGTCTTTTTTTTTCTCTGCTTTATAGTGCATTCTCACGCATGACGCATGGGAATAGCAGTCCTGTCGCTGGTTTTCACAGATTTTTGTATCGCCATTGGGGTCATCGCCACTTTTTTCACATTCGTGTTTCGCATTTTTTCGGCGTCGCGTTGATTTTAACGCGGGCATTTGTCGTGTTATCGTGAGGTTATCACACGGTGCCGCCGGGTTGTGAATACTGCGTTAACACAGTGTTATTTTCCAGCGATAGACTGCAATGTGAGAAGTTGCGTTAAGCGATTTTGGCGATAGTTAACACACGTTCTTGAGAATATCCCCCATAGAAGTCTAATTGAGTAACAGACAAAAAGAACTCTGGATAACCCTGTCCCACGAAATTCATTGAGAAAAATGTGATTGCAAATTGACTTAACACACAAGTGTAGTGTACTAGTGTGCAGCACACCTCATTTTCACACTCTAAAAATATGTATATTCAAGCATGCACTGCAGTGCTTAATTTGAGCTGGTGGTTGCAATTTGGGCCACTGGCACTCATTTTTGGGGACTGGCACTTATTTTTCTTCATCAGATTTTGACCCAGAGCAAGAGAGGAAATACTTAGGTTGTTTTCCAGAGTCTCTTCGAAATTTTCTGATGAGGTCCCTCAGCCACACTGTCACGGCAGGGGTATATCTTGGTTCTCAGCTTATTTTATTAAGTGGGACGAATCATCATAGGGTCTTGGCACCTGAGTGTCCCATTCTCCAGGTGTTCATCATCCTTCACCAGGAGGGAGACTGTCTGGTGTGCGACAGTCGTGAATGGGAAGAGTGTTGGAATTAAAAATTATTAAAAATATCTTCTCTCCTGTGTAGTTCCTTTTTATTTTCACAGGGGAGGGATAAGGTTAAAAAAGTGGGCAGTGCTTAATTGGATGATTATAGGTCGACATGTTTCAGCCTGTTACGCCCAAATGGGTCGGATGGCTTTTTTCACGACCAGAGGAACCAGCCGTCTCAAATGTTGAGGGGCTGTGTATGTGCTATGTAAGGTAAGTGGATTCGCTCACCAAATTAGATCTACAAGTTGTATTTAATGCCTGTTATGAACATGTGGTAATAAGCTGTGGAGGATAAAGAGAAAATAAGGAAGGAGTTAACAGACCCCCCAGGATATTGTGGCATAGATTTGCAAATTTAGCAGCACAAAAATGGAAATTTTGCGGCACAAAAATGGAAATTTAGCGGCATAAAAATGGAAATTTTGCTGCATTATTGCAGCACTTTGCTGTACTTGTAATCATTCCTTTTAAGACTTAAATCAATGGAAACTGTTCTAGTATATTTTATGTTTTATTATATTTAAACACCTACTTCCTGATAAAAGCAAAGGAAGAAACCAGCTCTTCTTTCGATGACAGTGAACAAACTGGTTCTTTGGCAGGCCCTTCCTTGTATGTAAATATGACTGGTCAATGCTGTAGCTAGGATTCCATGTACAGCCTGAGAGCAAACCTCTCCGCCCCAATTTATTTTTTAAAGATTGCAGGCACAACTTTTTAGGACAAGTTATTGTACTCATATTTTGCTTTTTGCACTGAGACCGCTAGCTGCTCTCTCTATCTCTCTCTCTCTCTCTCTCTCTCACTCTCTCACTCTCTCTGTCCCCTGATTCTGTCTCTATTTCGCTCCTCCTCCTGCTGAAAACACTGACTTCAAGAAATGACTCTTACACTCTTTATCCTCTCTTTTCTTCATTCATTCCTCTGTGTAATGGATCCAAAAAAGACAAAGGAAAACATATTGCTTTAAAATGTTGTCTTTTTTAGACATTTTTTCCCCTCCAAAGTGCAGCCTCTGGACAGATCAAAAAAGGAACAATTGCTTCCAATTGCTCCCAAGACCTAGGTGCAAACTGCCTCCCTTCCAAAACCAAGCTTAAAAACTATCCCCGCATCTCACATTAGTCTTTAAGCAAAACCTCTATAACAGGTTACAGACTGCCCATATGTCCCAAATCCTAGCCAAAAAACTGCCTCCTTTTCTTCTGGCAAGCTGAAATATGTTGCATAACAAAGCTGCAAATCACCCCCATAGTAAAATACGCAAATTATAGTAACACAGGTTGTAAACTACTTCCCAGACAGACTGCAAGCTTGTCTTGTCTTCTGACTCCAGACTGCCTCACTATGATGGAACCTTGTCCATTATACAGTGCAAACCGTCACCCCGTCCGACACATGGTGTGGATTATCCACCTGCACATAATACCTAGTCTCACATCTACTCCACCGGCCACACAGTGCATCTCCCCTACAGTCCTTCCCTAGAGATGGACAAAGTCCCAAGTAGGCTGTGCACTGTCCCCTCACAGCAGTCTGAAACCACTCTGCAAGCAGACTGCAAACTGTCCCCTGCTCTCGCCAGGGAACAAGCTGCCTCTGTTCCAACATAGAGTGCAAACAGCCATCTTGTCCGACACAAAGTAAAAACTCCTCCTTACTCCCAAAGCTGGACACAGTATCAAAAGCGGTAAACTGTCCAGTGAAACTGCACAGTCCTCTAACCCTTGACAGGGTGGAAACTGCTCTGTTCAGCACAAACTGCAAACATCCACCACCACGACCACAGAAGTCTACCCCTCCCAATCACAGCCACAAACTGGTCTCCCCGTAGGCTGCAACCTGCCGCCCACCCACGGCTGCACAAGGCCTGCACCCGTCAAACATCTTACCTGGGTGTCATTTTCCGGATGACCTCCTGCCACCGCCAGGTGGTGCTTGCTTCACTCCATGCTCCGTGTCCTAAGTAGCTGTCTAAGTACATTAAAGACACAGTGGGCCCAATTTCGCAGGCACTTTTGTAAAAAGCGATGCCTTTTTACAAAAGTGCCGATTGTGCGATTTTTTTGCAAATCGCGAAATCCTGGAGGGTCTGGTTAAAGGCTTACTTATTATGCAAGGCAAAATTATATGTAGGCTTACACGTTATCGACTTCTTTTTTTAAAAAGTTCTATTTCTTTCTTAATGTGATTTAGATGTTGTAATACGTTTCACAGTGCTGGCTTCCTGTTGTGGTAGACGTAAAGTATTACAAGCCGGAGTAAACTTCCAGGTTTTAAAGGAAGAGAAAATGTGCCGAAAAGCTGACGTATAGTGAATTCCTGGAAGATTACCAAAGATGCGTTTGTGTGCCTCTATGAGGATAAAAGTGCAAGTTGAAAGTGAGAGAGCTTTAGGAAAAATAGATTTGGTTAGTTTTACCTGGAATCTATGCGGGCGTCTGAGTTCCATGATGCTGACACTGCAGCTTGTAATCCTGCTGTGTGGGATTCGTAAGACATGTGCTGTCGCTGTCTTCTTTGCCCTGGAACAGGAAGTAGATTCGGACGGTGGGACTCTGTTGTTTGCTTTTCCGCATGTAGTCTGATTGGTCGCAATTTCCTATGGCTAACAGTGCTCAGCAACAATCGTTCTTGATGTCTGCGTAAGGGCCAAGAGAGCTCTTAATGTTAATATAGGAAGTGTTAAAGTGTGGATATTTTTGGTAGCAGTTTTTAGAAGCACTTGAGGGAGGAAATGTCTAATAATGCTGCCTTATGGGTAATGTAGTTTGGATGAGAACTGGCACTATATTTCTCAGGATCATGGAGGATAAAATGCGATGTCGCACTCAAAAAGGTTTCCGATTTGTTCAGTGAAAAGTTTTGTAATGTACTTAATCACATATATTATTGCTCTTTATTCAGCAGGTAATATTCGTTCTTACGTGCCCTTGGTGATTCATGGTATATGTTCATTACTGGAATGATAACCACGGGATAGTGTCGTTTAATCCTTGGTTATAAGTTCCCAAGCAGTACACCCACCTCTGTTATTTCTCGAAAAGGATGCATTCCACATTCTCTTGCACAGTGTCTAAAGTCTCCAGAATGACCCATCGTAGGTCATCTGTTGAGTGTTGTTCAGTTATGTAGTGGACGCTCATCTTGGTGGTTGATTTTTTGCACCGGATATTACTACTGTGCTCCCCTATGCATTGTTTGACTTTTCGGCAAGTCATTCCAATGTAATTTAGATTACTGGGGCATGTGATCAAATAGATTACGTGACTTGTGTTACAATTTGTGTGGCGTCTCAGAGTCCACTTCAAATCTCTGGTGAGTTGTAAGGACTTAGTTGGTTGTGTGAGATGGCAGACTGAGCAGGAACCACAAGGATAGTGGCCTGTGGGGGGGTCAGGCCCCATGAGGAAAGTACATTTTCCCCAACTTTCTTTTTTTCTCGAGGACTAGTGTGAACTAGTATGTCACAGATATTTTTACTTTTTCTTTTGACGAATCTCAGTTTTGGCCACTTCAGAGTGCCTGAGTCAGTATGCACCAGTGTTTGTTAATGGCTTGTTTTACTTGATTTGTGCAGCTGTTGTATGTGGTTACACAGGTAAGGACATCTTTGTTGTGGTGTTTTGTGACAGTTTATAGGAGGCTGTCACGGTTCTGATTGAGGGCTCTTTTTAACATTTGGATATTATTTTGTCTGGGTAGTTTCTTTCTCTCAGTTTTATGCTGAGGGCTCATGCTTGCTGCTTGTCGCCCTCTTTTTCGCTGCAATTTCTCTTAATGCGGAGGAATTGGCTAAAGGGAAGATTTTCTCTCAGTGGGCGGGGATGGAAACTGTTGAAAGATGTTAGGCTGTTTTTAGCTGTCGGTATGTAATAGGTTTTGGTTTTCAGATTGTTATCTTCAGCGAAGATGGTGATGTCTAAGAAGTCCAAGGTGGTACGGTTGGCTTTGTAGGTGAATTTAAAAAAAATTGTCACATGAATTGAGCCAAGTTTGGAAATCTGATAAACTCTCTTCTGTGCCTTTCCAGATCATAATGACGTCATCTATGTATCTTTTCCAGAATTGTATTTGACATCTGTGTGGGTTGAGATTGTTAAGGACAAATTTTCCTTCGAAAGTGCTGATGTACAATCCTGCCAGACGTGGGGCGGAGGTACTGCCCATAGAAGTTGTGTGGGTTTGTAGATATAGTGTGCCTTCATACTCAAAGACATTTTCTGTGAGAGGGAGGTGACATCATTCAAGAATGAAATGCCTCGGGGTTTGAAAAGTCCAGTTTTCTTTTAAATGAATTTCCTCAATGGTTTTTAGTGTGGCTTCTTGGGGAAGGCTGGTGTAAAGACTTCCGACATCCAAGCCAACTAGTAGTTCTGTTTCGAGGTCATATTCAATGTATTTAAGTTGGTTCAGTAGGTCTTGGGTATCCTTGAGGTAAGTAGAAGTCTTTTGCACAATGGGTCTGAGGAAGAAATCTGCAAATTGTGACAGGGGTTCTAGGATTGAGTTGATCCCTGACACAACTGGACGCCCAGGAGGAGGGATTCTATTTTTGTGCATCTTCGGTAAAGAATAGAAGTACTGTGTTCTTGGGTTTTTTGCTCGTAGGAAGTCTGATTCTTTCTTAGTAATCCACTAATTTGTTTCTTCTTCTTCCACCATTATATTGATAGAGTTTTTTAGTCTTGTGGTGGAATCTGTGGGTAAAAGTCTGTAAAATTTTTCATCAGACTGAAGGTTGATACATTGTTGATTGTAATTTTCTAGTGTTAGTAGCACTTTGCCACCGCCTTTGTACGCCGGTTTTATGATCAGGTTGTTGTCTTCTTTTAGTTGATCCAGTGCTATACGTTCTTTCTTTGTTATATTGACAAATGGGTTGTTGGTGGTGTCCAGACACTCAATTTCTTTGAAGGCAAGGATCTCTACCGGTGTGGAAGTGTGGTGAGGGCAGAAAGTTGATTTTCTTCTGAGATCAGTGTCTTCTTCTGTTGGTATCTCGGTTGTATTTTGGAAAAATGCCTTAAGTCTTATTTTGCAGCAAAATTCAGCAACTTCACAGTGGAGCTTGAATTTGTCCCCGGGTTGTGTGGGGACGAAGCCTAATCATTTATTCAGGAGTTGGTGTTGATCTTCCGTCAGGTTGATGTCCGTAAGGTTAAAGACTAGTGATTCGTGTTGCTTGTTCCTGGTCGATCCGGGTCCTTTGACATGCTCCTGGTTAAAACTCGCTGATCTTCGTCCCATCTCACTCCCTTTTTTTTTTGGCGTGAGGGGCTCTGGCCTCTTCCTAAAAAAGGAGGTCTGTAAGTGGAGAAGTTGTTGTGAGGGCCTTGTTGGAAGGGATTGATCCATCCCGTGTATTGAGTTACATATGGTTGGAACAAAGGGTGCGGTTGTTCCTCAAATTGTGACGTTCTCCAGGTGGGGTATCGTCCCCGTGTATGTCTTCTGCCTCGTCCTCTTCCTCGTCGTTGGTGTTGATTTTCGTCCCCACTACTCCAATCTGAGTTGCCTGATGTACTCCCTCATGTGGAGCCATTGTCCCTGTTGTCTATTGATGGTGTGTACTCTTCTTTGATGTATGGATACATCTTTTCTTGTGAGAAACGTTTTATATCTTTACTCAGCTTTTGGATTTTGCTTTGGGTAATGAATTTTTTGGTTCCATTCATTTCTTTGTTGATTTCCTCCAATCTTTTTTGAAGACAGAAATATGTACCAAGATCTTTAGTTTTGCCTCACTGATTTGGATTTTAATGGTCAATGCCTCTGCTAGTCTTGTTGCTGTTTTTATGATGAGGACTAAATAGTCTCTTGTGCATTTCCTCGAAATAGCTGCCCAGTCTATTCTAAACGTGATGTCTTGTAGGAAGATTCATGGGGCATTGTGAACTCATAAGCCCTTTGGTGCAGCGTTGGCACGAAGGTATTCGGTCATAATCAGTCCGTGTATAGCCGTTTTTATTTGTTCTTTTTTTGTCATTAGTTAGAGAATCCCAATCGTTGGTTTGGGCAAGTGTTTGGTTGAGTTATGTATTCTGGAGTAGGGAAGGGCCTGAAAGGATGGCATTGATTTCGTCATCAGTATAGCTCAGTCCTTGGTTTTCAGTCATGATTCGAAGTCGGTAAGCCTATATTGGGATGAGGATAAGTGTAGACACTTGATCTCCTTTCAAGTGTTGTATCAACAGTATTTTATAGTATTTACAAGGCACATACACAGCCCCTCGACACTTGAGACAGCTGGTTCCTCTGGTCCTGAATAAAGCCATCCGACCCATTTCGGCAACACAGGCTGAAACATGTCGACTAACCTCTCACCAGGTGCTTTAGACCTATCATCATCTAACTAGGCACCACCTACTTTTTTAACCTTATCCCTCTCCTGTGAAAATAAAAGCAAACTACACAGGAGAGAAGATATTTTAAATAATTTTTTATTCCAACACTCTTCCCATTCACGATTGTTGCACACCAGACAGTCTCCCTCCTGGTGGAGGATGATGAACATCTGGAGAACGGGACACTCAGGTGTCAGGACCCTATGATGAATCATCCCACTTAATCAAATAAGCGGAGAACCAAGATATACGGCTGCCATGACAGTGTGGCTGAGGGTCCTCATCAGAAAATCTCCAAGAGACTCTGGAAAATGACCGAAGTGATTAATTATTTTTGATTATTTAAGTACTGGCTCAGGGAAGCTGAATAAATCTCTGCTTCTCTCCCTCTTCCTGTTTTTTGGAACAAGAGAGGAAATATACAAGGGGGGAGAGGAAGAAGGAGGAATAGAAATACAGCTAACCCGTGACTAAAGGAGAAAGCATGGATGAAAAAGAACCTGCGAGAGTGAGATAAAGGGGTTGGGAGTGCCTGGTGGATGATTAAAGAGGCATGACGTGGAAGCAAGTCTACCAACCCTTTCATTTGACACACTGACATTAAATTGCTGGCTGCTGTCATCTGAGCAAAACTTTGGACACCAGCACTTATTCCTTTTACAAATTAAGCTATGATAAGCAGCAAGCCAGTAACCCACTCTAGTGTAAGAGTCTAGAGATGCAGCAAGCTGGCCCATAAGTGTTTGTCTCCCACCACTTCCCTGAGGTGTCTGTAGATCTGGCAATGGAAGAAAGACAGGGAAAGTGGCTACTCTACTGCTTCTCAGAGCACTGAAATAATCAGTTTTGTTTTTTACTTCTAAAACGTCAAAGTAATGAACACCTGGGGTCAGACTCCCATATTTCCTATATTGGTTGGCTATGTAACGCCTACACTAGAGGTAGAACTGTTGATGGGCAGCTGACAGTTGCAAGGTTGTTTTCCACCATGGAGTTCCAAGTGACATCATACTAAAGGTGCACATCTATTATATTACTTATAATAGCCAAAACTCCATGTTATTGCCAGCTATACTTCAACAATGTATGTTACGCACGCCACACAAAGACTCTTGCCCTGAAAAGATGATCCCATGTATCAGTAGTGCAGAGCTAGAAGAAAGCTTTGCACAACACGGCCTTACCCTCAGTAGCCTCCCTCCCAGGTCCTGTGTCTTAAAATCATTTGCGCTTGGCATGCTGCCAATCACCCCATCACCCTGTGGGCACCATTCCATCCTTTAAAAAAATAAAAAATAGAAAAAGGAAATATGTGGCATCAGGCCACCCAGTCCCACCAACTTTTTATCACACTCTTCTACCCCTCTCCAAATATTGAAAAGAAACAAGGTCCTGCCACACTCCATTACTTGCACAGTTCCAACATTGCCTTCCACGCAAAAATATTTAAAGACATACTTGACATAACCACCCCGCTTCCCTACCACCACAAGGCCTTCCCTCTCTTCCCCCTCCAAAGCGGAGTACCATAGAGCCAGCACTCCCTGACAATGTGTCTCACTGAGCCACTCTCAACATGGTGAACTTTAATGTCCCCATCGTCAGTGGTGCCGGAAGTAGGATTGAGACAGGTGTTGCAGCAACCCCAGGTGACCTGAAAGGTGTTCATCTGGGGAATTAATGGGAAATAATAAGTCCATTTCAAATGTTCCTTTTTTAACACAGATAAGCAATTTCTTTTTTTCAAATTACGGTTTTCCCTGTTTTCAAGCAGATGTATATTTATACATGTGTTCCTGCAAATTGATGGCAATTTGTAACTTGGACTTTAGACCACTATAGATTGTGGGCTATTCAATTTTACTAATCTCCCAGAGAAGCAAATACAGCTTGCGAGGTTCCTCTTTCAACAATTTGCACATACTTTAAATATTTTACTATTATTGGAAACACAAATGTGGCATAGTATTCGAGCATACTTTACTAGGATGGGAACAATATCTTTGAGTGATGCAGACAAAACTAGAACAAGTCGGAATTACAATTTTATTTCTGCAGAACATACCATTATAGTCAAAATTGACATTGTTGTATACCAAGAGATGAGGAGAGGAAGCTCTGCATGTTTGGCAGAAAGAAGAGGATTGAAGGCTAGGCAGTAGGCAGAGGTGGGGTACATGCTGGTCACCAGGAATACGAAATACAGGCGTGTGTCAAGACACTACTATAAGAAATAGGGGCGGAGGGAGCAGGCCTGGATGGCAAGTATTTTTTAAAGATTAGGAAGGAAGATGCATAGGACCGAACGAGTTGAGGGAGGCTGGCATTACAACAGGTATCTTTTTAAAATTACAGGTGAGAGAGCATAGCAAGGTTGAGGGTAGTGAAGGGGGAGGAGTAACATATTTTCTTGCTGTTTATATTTTCACAACCATATTCTTGTTCCCCTTCTGATTTATAATTCAACATGTTTTCAGTGAGGTCTTATTAAAATGGAAAAAAACAAGTTTAATGTTGTCTATCACAATTTCCCATTTTTATTCAATAAAATTAACATCACCTGAGCACTTATTTTCATATTTTTTTTTAGAGAAATTGGTCACACTTTATTATAGACTGGTTTTCTCTTACATTTTGCCACTCTGTTCTCTTTCCCTTTTTACCTCTTTCACAAATAATTATTTACAAAGCTGTTTTACATCTGTGTGCATCATTATTGTTTCACTGGCACCTGATAATACATTTCAGCACATCTACTTGCACACAAATGCCTTTATTGTTAAATCTGTTAAAAAGCCATTAAAGAGAACAATTCAAAATCACATAATTTGTAAAGACAATACGAATGTAACAATAAAATACACAGAACATTTGGTATGTAAGAAGGACCAACGAGGGCATTTATCACAAATTCCTTTACAACAACGCTTGAACCACAACAGCGTCTTTACAACGAAAGTCTTTACAACAACTTTTTTTTACCACGAGTATGCCTTTACCATGAGAATGTAAGTATTTTACAGGTAAGTATATACTTACATGTATATATATACATTTGAGATGTCATCAGTGATGTCATCAGTGATGTCACTGACCATGTCATGAGTGATGTAATATGTGACGTCATCAGCAGTGCATTATGGGGCGCGAGTTATAGTTAGCTGAACTAACTATAACGGGGGAATTTCACGGGTTTTGTACGAGTGAAATGTCCAACTAACTATAACTGTCCCTAAAACCTATGGTTTTTTCAGTGAATTTCAAAGGTTTTTTAAATGCTAATTTGTAACTATAACATATCTGAAACCTATGGTTTTTTCAGTGAATTTCAAAGGTTTTTTAAATGCTAATTTGTAACTATAACTGTCCCTAAAACCTATGGTTTTTTCAGTGAATTTCAAAGGTTTTTTAAATGCTAATTTCTAACTATAACGTGTCTGAAACCTATGGTTTTTTCAGTGAATTTCAAAGGTTTTTTAAATGCTAATTTGTAACTATAACGTGCCTGAAACCTACGGTTTTTTCAGTGAATTTCAAAGGTTTTTTAAATGACATTTTTTAAATGTATTAATTTTTATATTAATTTTTTTCATACTGATTTACTACATTTTTAGCAACAATTTCTTTTACATATTTTATTTTTTAAATTACATTGTAATTACATTATACATTACATTACAAAAAATACTTTCTTAGAATGAATTACTTTAGTTTAAATACTTAGCACATAGGCAATAGACTTTTAAGTACAGTAGTTACAGTTGTTGCAATGGGCAACACATTTTCAAACACAATGCAACATTCAGCTCAATGTGAAATTCTAGTTAAATGCAATTAGTTACTTTATGGATTACTTTTCTAACCACAGGACTGGATCCTAGATTCAGTCCTGGGACATCTCCTGTAAACAGTTGAGTAAAAGCGTTTTGGTTACAGTCGTGATTTTTAAGGAATATTATTGTATTTTAAAAGTTGACACTTAGAAACTTTTCCTCATAGAATCACCAATGTTATCCTATGGAAGGAAATTCACTTAGCAGGTAAAAACTGTTATCGTTACTTTTTCTTACTCAGTGTTGGATCCTGGATCCAGCACTGGTGCCTCTCCTGTAAACAGTTGAAAAAATGCGTTTAAGTCATACAGGCGATTTTTAAGGAATATTTGTAGTTTGTGAAAATCGACACTTTGAAACTTTTCTGCTGAAAACCAGACAATGGATTCTTATGGAAGAAATTCAAGTTACTGATAAGTACGGTTAAAATTACTTTTCAGGACAAGTACTGGGCTGAAAGATGCAGCACTGAGCTCTCTCCTGATAACAGGTGAGTAAATCAGAATTCGGATTTCGGCTGATTTTAGAGGAATATTTGTATGTTTCAAAAATCAACACTTAGAAACTTTTTCAGCAAAAAGCAGGCAATGATATCCTATGGAAGGAAATTCAAGTTACTGGTAAGTACGGTTAAAATTACTTTTCAGGATTAGTACTGGGCTGAAAGATGCAGCACTGAGGTCTCTCCTGATAACAGGTGAGTAAATCGGAATTCGTATTTCGGCTGATTTTAGAGGAATATTTTAAAGTTCCAAAACTCCACACTTAGAAGAATTTCCAAGTGAAACCAGTCAATGTTAGCCTATGGAAGGAAATTCAAGTTACTGGTAAGTACGGTTAAAATTACTTTTCAGGACCAGTACTGGGCTGAAAGATACAGCACTGAGGTCTCTCCTTATAACAGGTGAGTAAATCGGAATTCGTATTTCGGCTGATTTTAGAGGAATATTTGTAGGTTTCAAAAATCAACACAGAAACTTTTTCAGGAAAAAGCAGGCAATGATATCCTATGGAAGGAAATTCAAGTTACTGGTAAGTACGGTTAAAATTACTTTTCAGGACCAGTACTGGACTGAAAGATACAGCACTGAGGTCTCTCCTTATAACAGGTGAGTAAATCGGAATTCGTATTTCGGATGATTTTAGAAGAATATTTGCACAATGGTGAAGGGAGGGGCGGGGCCTGAGGTGACATCTGTGCAAACGCGCCCCGTGGCGCGTTTTAAGTTGGGGGATTAAGTCCCCTTGAATCCTGAGGGTCCCTACGGGCCAACTAGCCCACCAGGAACCTCCAATATGCGCCAGGGGCTGCGTTGCAGAGACTGTAGAGAGGCCACACCCCTTTTACACCTCTCTGCAACGCAGCTCTGTGGCGCTTTCTGGATGTACCTGTTGGGCTAGT
The DNA here is from genome assembly GCA_963921515.1 of Calotriton arnoldi. Lineage (NCBI taxonomy): Eukaryota > Metazoa > Chordata > Amphibia > Caudata > Salamandridae > Calotriton > Calotriton arnoldi. The sequence continues at coordinate 94,402 of CAWUFW010014650.1, read as the reverse complement.
TGGCCCCCAGGGACCCTCAGGATTGAAGGGGATTTAATCCCCAACTTAAAACGCGCCACGGGGCGCGTTTGCACAGATGTCACCTGAAGCCCCGCCCCTCCCTTCACCACTGTGCAAACGTGCCCCGTGGCGCGTTTTAAGTCGGAGGATTAACTCCCCTTGAATCCTGAGGGTCCCTGGGGGCCAACTAGCCCAACAGGTATATCCAAAAAGCGCCACAGAGCTGCGTTGCAGAGAGGTGTAAAAGGGGCGTGGCCTCTGTACACCTCTCTGCAACGCAGCCCCCTGGCGCATACTGGAGGTTCCTGGTGGGTTAGTTGGCCCCAGGGACCCCCAGTATTCAAGGGGAATTTGCCCTCTGCAAACGCGCCAGGGGCGCGTTTGCAGAGTGGTGAAGGAAGGGGGCGGGGCCTGCGGGCCCGATCGTTTTTTTTTTTTTTTTGTGGGGCCCCTTCCTTTTCCTATTTTTAGGCCCTGGGGACCCCATCCCCCAGGGCCTTACCCCTTTTTTTTTAATTAAAATTTTTAAAAAAACGGGAAGGGGCCGCGTGGCCCCCTTCCCTGGGCCTGTATTGGCCCCGGGGACCCCATCCCCGGGGCATGGCCTCTTTTTTTTTTATTTGGAGGGGGGCTGCGTGGCCCCCTCCTCAGGCCATTTAAGGCCCCGGGGACCCCATCCCCGGGCCGGCCTTGCACTTTTTTTTTTTTTTTACTTTTTTACCTTTGGGTAGGGGGGCTGCGTGGCCCCCCTCCATGGCCACTTATGGCCCCGGGGACCCCATCCCCCAGGGCCTGGCCTCTCGTTGGGGACTGTGGGGGGGTCCCCAAACCCCCCACAGTCCCGCCGGCTCCCCGTTTCCCTACGGGAGCCGGCATTGCTTTTACACATGGGAGCAGCTAACATGCTGCTCCCCATGTGGAAAGCAATCAGCTTTGGATATTGGAAGAGAGAGCAGGTTTCCTGCTCTCTCTTCCAATATCCAAAGCAGTTTGCAATGACAGGACGGGAGCCGCGTCCCGGGCTCCCAGCAGTGTCCCGGGGGTAGGCACCCCGGGACACTGCAGGAGCCGGCCCTGGGGGGTGGCGGTCCCCAGGGCCACCACAGGCTCCAGGAGGGGGGCCGCGCGGCCCCCTCCTTACATTTTGAAAGCCCTGGGAGGTGGTGGTCCAAAACGGACCCCCATTGTAATTTTTCTTAGTGCCCCGGGGAGGTGGTGGTCCCCGGGGCGTGTGGGGGGGCTGGAGCCCCCCCACACAGGTTTTACAAAAATAAAAAAAGAAGCCCCGGGAGGTGGCGGTCCTCGGGGCTGCGGGAGGGCTCAGAGCCCTCCCGCACCATTATACATAAAGCCCCGGGGGGTGGTGGTCCCCGGGGCTTAGGGGCCCTTAGAGGCCCCCCACACATAAAATTAACCCCCCCAGCATGCCCTCGGGACTTGGCCCACCCGGGGGCCAATTAACATCAAAGCGCGGGAGACCGCGCTTCGATTTTTTTTTTTTCGGCAGGATTCGCGCACCCTGAGCGCATCCTGCCGATGTTTTTTTTTGCCCAGGGGTCCTTGTGGGACCCCCTGAGCAAACCTAGGGGTCAGGGTGTTTCTACCCTGCTCCCTTTGTGCGCTTTGCGCACTTGTTTCTGTCCCTCGGTTCTACCGAGGGATAAAATGGCTGCCAACATTTCCTGAATCGGAATGTTGACAGCCAGCTGACAGCCAATTAACATGCAGCTCGTGATCGGGACGGTGCGCGCAGGGTGCGCTGAGGGTACGCGGACCCTACTCGGCCATAGATATCACTATCTTTTTACTTTTGATTTTCTCAGCAACTACTGAACGGATTTACACCATTTAACAAAAGGGTTCTTTCTGAACCAAGAACTACCTCTTTGCCAAATTTGGTGTAATTCCGTTCAGCAGTTCGGGCTGTAGCCGTGTCTAAAGTTTCCTATGGAAAATTGCATGGGGAAAACGCGTTTTGGGACCCCCCTTTTTTCTCGGCCCCCGCTTGACGAATCCCCCCGAGACTTTCAGGGTAGGAGCGGACCGGAGCGGGCCATAAAGTTTGAAACTTTTGCGAAGATACGTCAACCAGCAAGAGAGTTATTTCAAATAGAATGTCGCGGATTTCCTATGGATAATAGGTTGTAACTATAACTATCTACTGGCGACCGCCAGTAGATAATATATATATGTATCTATATATATATATATATGTATATATATACCCCAATGCAAAAACAAAGTCGCTCTTACCCGAGCCTCCAGCGACGGCGTTCCACGACGGGATGGCGAGTCCCAATCAATCAAACAAAGCACTGCTCTTTCTTGCAAAATAACAGCATGCCGTGGACTCCCAATATTGCAATATATATATATATTCACTGAAAAAGCTGAGGTTTCAGGGACGTTATAGGTAGGAATTAGCATTTAAAAAGCTTAGAAATTCACTGAAAAAAACCATAGGTTTCAGGGACGTTATAGTTAGGAATTAGCACTTAAAAAACCTTAGAAATTCACTGAAAAAACCACAGGTTTCATGGACCTTATAGTTAGGCTGACATTTCACTCGTACAAAACCAGAGAAATTTGTCTGTTATAGTTAGCTGAGCTAACTATAACTCGCGCCCCGCAATGCACTGCTGATGACATCACATATTACATCACTCATGACATGGTCAGTGACTGATGACATCTCAAATGACATCACTGATGACATCACTGATGACATCATCCACTTAATATCTGATGCACCTCTTCACACCCTAATGTAACCTTTGATACACCCACTCTAAAATACAGACTACCATTCTCGAAACCATAGACACACCAATCCCAGTTAGTACATACCTACTCACTGATTCATAGGTGTACACACATCCACTCACTCACCCATACAGTTACTCATACACACAGTCACTCATCAATACAGCCACTGACATATGCACTCAAACACCCATACAGACACTCACACACCGCCACTCACCCATAGAGTTACTCAAACACCTAGTCAGTCACCCAAAGAATCAATCACACTGCCATTTACTCACCTATACAGTTATACACACACACCACCTCACTTATTCATACAGATACTAACACATACTTACTCTCTTATACAATCACTGACACAAGCACCCACTCATCCATACAGTCACTCTCACAATCCTCACTCTCACATATAGTCACTTACATACTCCAACACTTACATATACTGCCTTTCACATATGTAGTTACTCACACATATACCACTGAGATATCCACTCACTCACCAACACAGCTATACACACACTCGCTCACCCATATAGCCCCTCGCACATGCACTCATGAACCCATACGCCCAGTGAATCACCCACTCACACGTCCATGCAGGGAGTCACACACCCCCCACCCACCCACACAGACACTCAGGCACCCATACAGGTACTCAGACAACAAATCATTAACTCATATAGACACTCATGTTGCTACACACCAACCCATGCAGCCACTTACACACCAACTGACAGACTGATGCAGACATTCACACAGATTAGTCATTCACCCATGCATTCACTGACATGGTCAATCACTCACTTATACAGTCAGTCACGCACCCACTAAATCATCCATTCAGACACTCATTCACCCACTCATTTTCAATACACCTTGGCGTATATATATATATAGCGTAATTTGGAATAAAGCAGAGACTGTATTGAAATTCCATCCCCCGTGTCGGTGTCTGCTTTTTAAGCATAAAGGCAGTAATGGTTGGAATATATATATATATATATATATATAACATTCTTAAACTTTTTAGAAACACTCAGTCACTGGATGATGTCATCAGTGATGTCATTTGAGATGTCATCAGTGATGTCACTGACCATGTCATAAGTGATGCAATATCTGACGTCATCAGCAGTGCATTGCGGGGGTGCGAGTTATAGTACTATAAGGGCCGAATTTCTCTGGTTTTGTACGAGTGAAATGTCAGCCTAACTATAACGTCCCTGAAACCTGTGGTTTTTTCAGTGAATTTCTAAGGTTTCTTAAATGCTAATTCCTAACTATAACATTCCTGAAACTTGTGGTTTTTTCAGTGAATTTCTAAGGCTTTTTAAATGCTAATTCCTAACTATAACGTCTTTGAAACCTCTGTTTTTTTCAGTGAATTTCTAGGGTTTTTTAAATGCTAATTTCTAAATATGCCTAAATAGGTAGGACATATGCAGAAAGAGGAAGAAAGGCGCAGAAAGAAGCAAGAGAAGTGCAGAAAGAGGCAACAGAAGTCCAGAAAGAGGAGGAAAGGTAGAGAAAGAAGCAAGAGAAGTGCAGAAATAACCAACAGAGGTGCAGAAAGAGGCCTACTTGGACTGTACCTTACAGTAGCCTAATCACTAATCCTTCTCCAAAGATGTATTAAACCTCACTTCTCTCTTGAAGGTTCACTATTAATTGACTGCTCAGAATGTTAGGCCTACCAAATATAAACAGCAATCCTAAGCATATCACTGTTGTAAGTTTGACCAGGTTTGTGAAGGTATGCATGCGTGTCTCTGCTTTTACCTAGTGACATATTACATAAAAATAAACATACAAATATTTGAATACCTGTGTTTCAAACAGCATACTCTGTAAATATGTGTACAAAAAGGTGTATGTATTTCTTTATACTCATAATACAGGGCGCATGGGTATTCAATAGTATATTTGAGGGGCTCTATAACACCTATATACATAAGACATGTCTGCCTGTGCAAATGAATGACAGAGCAGAACTGAGAACATTTAACCACCGATAGGAGAAGCTACCCACTTTTTAAGCTGCCATCTTCAGATGCATAACACACGTGAGAATACATATACAAGTAGACATATACCTCAGTCACAAGAGCACACAGACCTTTAAACTTGACAGCTTGCACTTCCCATTTGAGTACAGTAAGAGGTGAGAGAAGTACAGAAAGAAGCAAGAGATGTGCAGAAAGAAGCAAAAGAAGTGCAGAAAGAAGCAACAGAGGTACAGAAAGAGGCAACAGGGGTGCAGAAAGAGGGAAGAGGGGTGGAGAAAGAGGCAAGGGGGAGCAGAAAGAAGCAAGCGAGCAGCAGAAAGAAACAAAAGAAGTGCAGAAAGAAGGAACAGAGGTGCAGAAATAGGCAAGAGGGGTGCAGAAAGAGGGAAGATGGGTGCAGAAAGAGGGAAGAGGGGTGTAGAAAGAGACAAGAGTGATGCAGAAAGAGGGAAGAGGGGTACAGAAAGAGGGACGAGGGGTGCAGAAAGAAGCAAGAGAGGTGCAGAAAGAAGCAAGAGAAGTGCATAAAGAAGCAACAGAGATGCAGAAAGGGGGAAGTGGGGTGGAGAAAGAGGCAAGAGAAGTGCAGAAAGAAACAACAGAGGTGCAGAAAGGGGGTAGAGGGGTGGAGAAAGAGGAGTGCAGAAAGAAGCAAGAGAGTTGCAGTAAGAAACAAAAGAAGTGCAGAAAGAAGGAACAGAGGTGCAGAAAGAGGCAAGATGGGTGCAGAAAGAGGGAAGAGGGGTACAGAAAGAGGCACGAGGGATGCAGAAAGAAGCAAGAGATGTGAAGAAAGAAGCAAGAGAAGTGCAGAAAGAAGCAACAGAGGTGCAGAAAGAGGGATGGGGTGGAGAAAGAGGCAAGAGAAGTACAGAAAGAAGCAACAGAGATGCAAAAAGGGTGAACAGGGGTGGAGAAAGTGGCAAGAAGGGTGCAGAAAGAAGCAAGAGAGGTGCATAAAGAAACAAAAGAAGTGCAGAAAGAAGGAACAGAGGTGCAGAAAGAGGCAAGAGGGGTGCAGAAAGAGGGAAGAGGGGTGCAGAAAGAAGCACGAGTGGTGCAGAAAGAAGCAAGAGAGGTGTAGAAAGAAGCAAGAGGAATGCAGAAAGAAGATACAGAGATGCAGACAGAGGCAAGAGGGGTGCAAAAACTGGGAAGAGGGGTACAGAAAGAGGCACGAGGGATACAGAAAGAAGCAAGAGATGTTCAGAAAGAAACAAAAGAAGTACAGAAAGAAGGAACAGAGGTGCAGGAAGAGGCAACAGAGGTACAGAAAGAGGGAAGAGGGGTGGAGAAAGAGGCAAGAGGGGTGCAGAAAGAGGCAAAAAGGGTGCAGAAAGAAGCAAGAGGTGTAGAAGAAACAAAAGAAGTGCAGAAAGAAGGAACAGAGGTGCAGAAAGAGGCAAGAGGAGTGCAGAAAGAGGGAAGAGGAGTGGAGAAAGAGGCAAGGGGGTGCAGAAAGAAGCAAGAGAGCTGCAGAAAGAAACAAAAGAAGTGCAGAAAGAAGGAACAGAGGTGCAGAAAGAGGCAAGAGGGGTACAGAAAGAGGGAAGAGGGGTAGAGAAAGAGGCAAGGGGTGCAGAAAGAAGCAAGAGAGGTGCAGAAAGAAACAAAAGAAGTGCAAAAAGAAGGAACAGAGGTGCAGAAAGAGGCAAGAGAAGTGCAGAAAGAGGGAAGAGGGCTGGAGAAAGCGGCAAGGGGGTACAGAAAGAAGCAAGAGGGCTACAGAAAGAAACAAAAGAAGTGCAGAAAGAAGGTACAGAGGTGCAGAAAAAAGAAAGAGGGGTGCAGAAAGAGGGAAGAGTGGTGCAGAAAGAGGGAAGAGCGGTGCAGAAAGAAGCAAGAGAGGTGCAGAAAGAAACAAAAGAAGTGCAGAAAGAAGGAACAGAGGTGCAGAAAGAGGCAAGAGGGGTGCAGAAAGAGGGAAGAGGGGTATGAAAGAGGCACGAGGGGTGCAGAAAGAAGCAAGAGAGGTGCAGACAGAAGCAACAGAGGTACAGAAAGAGGAAACAGGGGTGGAGAAAGAAAGAAGAGAAGTGCAGAAAGAAGCAACAGAGATGCAGAAAGGGGCAAGAGGGTGGCAGAAAGAAGCAAAAGAAGTGCAGAAAGAAAGAACAGAGGTGCAGAGAGAGGCAAGACGGGGGGAAGAAAGAAGGAAAAGGGGTGCAGAAAGAGGCACAAGGGGTATAGAAAGAAGTAAGAGAAGTGCAGAAAGAAGCAAGAGAAGTGCAGAAAGAAGCAACAGAGGTGCAGAAAGAGGGATGGGGTGGAGAAAGAGGCAAGAGAAGTACAGAAAGAAGCAACAGAGATGCAAAAAGGGTGAACAGGGGTGGAGAAAGTGGCAAGAAGGGTGCAGAAAGAAGCAAGAGAGGTGCATAAAGAAACAAAAGAAGTGCAGAAAGAAGGAACAGAGGTGCAGAAAGAGGCAAGAGGGGTGCAGAAAGAGGGAAGAGGGGTGCAGAAAGAAGCACGAGTGGTGCAGAAAGAAGCAAGAGAAATGTAGAAAGAAGCAAGAGGAATGCAGAAAGAAGATACAGAGATGCAGACAGAGGCAAGAGGGGTGCAAAAACTGGGAAGAGGGGTACAGAAAGAGGCACGAGGGATACAGAAAGAAGCAAGAGATGTGCAGAAAGAAACAAAAGAAGTACAGAAAGAAGGAACAGAGGTGCAGGAAGAGGCAACAGAGGTACAGAAAGAGGGAAGAGGGGTGGAGAAAGAGGCAAGAGGGGTGCAGAAAGAGGCAAAAAGGGTGCAGAAAGAAGCAAGAGGTGTAGAAGAAACAAAAGAAGTGCAGAAAGAAGGAACAGAGGTGCAGAAAGAGGCAAGAGGAGTGCAGAAAGAGGGAAGAGGAGTGGAGAAAGAGGCAAGGGGGTGCAGAAAGAAGCAAGAGAGCTGCAGAAAGAAACAAAAGAAGTGCAGAAAGAAGGAACAGAGGTGCAGAAAGAGGCAAGAGGGGTACAGAAAGAGGGAAGAGGGGTAGAGAAAGAGGCAAGGGGTGCAGAAAGAAGCAAGAGAGGTGCAGAAAGAAACAAAAGAAGTGCAAAAAGAAGGAACAGAGGTGCAGAAAGAGGCAAGAGAAGTGCAGAAAGAGGGAAGAGGGCTGGAGAAAGCGGCCAGGGGGTACAGAAAGAAGCAAGAGGGCTACAGAAAGAAACAAAAGAAGTGCAGAAAGAAGGTACAGAGGTGCAGAAAAAAGAAAGAGGGGTGCAGAAAGAGGGAAGAGGGGTGCAGAAAGAGGGAAGAGGGGTGCAGAAAGAAGCAAGAGAGGTGCAGAAAGAAGCAAAAGAAGTGCAGAAAAAAGGAACAGAGGTGCAGAAAGAGGCAAGAGGGGTGCAGAAAGAGGGAAGAAGGGTATGAAAGAGGCACGAGGGGTGCAGAAAGAAGCAAGAGAGGTGCAGACAGAAGCAACAGAGGTACAGAAAGAGGGAACAGGGGTGGAGAAAGAAAGAAGAGAAGTGCAGAAAGAAGCAACAGAGATGCAGAAAGGGGCAAGAGGGTGGCAGAAAGAAGCAAAAGAAGTGCAGAAAGAAGGAACAGAGGTGCAGAGAGAGGCAAGACGGGGGGAAGAAAGAAGGAAAAGGGGTGCAGAAAGAGGCACAAGGGGTATAGAAAGAAGTAAGAGAAGTGCAGAAAGAAGCAACAGAGGTGCAGAAAGAGGGAAGAGGGGTGCAGAAAGTGGCAAGAGAAGTGCAGAAAGAAGCAACAGAGATGGAGAAAGAGGTAAGAGAAGTGCAGAAAGAGAGATGGAAAAAGAAGCAAGGGGTGCAGAAAGAAGCAAGAGAGCTGCAGAAAGAAACCAAAAAAGTGCAGAAAGAATGAACAGAGGTGCAGAAAGAGGCAAGAGGGGTGCAGAAAGAGAGAAGAGCGGTGCAGAAAGAGGCAAGGGGGTGCAGAAAGAAGCAAGAGAGGTGCAGAAAGAAACAAAAGAAGTGCAGAAAGAAGGAACAGATGTGCAGAAAGAGGCAAGAGAAGTGCAGAAAGAGGGAAGAGGGGTGGAGAAAGGGGCAAGGGCATGTAGAAAGAAGCAAAAGAGGTGCTGAAAGAAATAAAAGAAGTACAGAAAGAAATAACAGAGGTGCAGAAAGAAGCAAGAGAAGTGCAGAAAGAAGCAACAGAAATGCAGAAAGGGGGAAGTGGGGAGCAGAAAGAGGCAAGAGAGGTGCAGAAAGAAGCAAGAGAGTTGCAGAAAGAAACAAAAGAAGTGCAGAAAGAAGGAACAGAGGTGCAGAAAGAAACAAGAGAGGTGCAGAAAGAAACAAAATAAGCGCAGAAAGAAGCAACAGAGGTGCAGAAAGAGGCAAGATGGGTGCAGAAAGAGGCAAGAGAGGTGCAGAAAGAAGCAACAGAGTTGCAGAAAGGGGGAAGAGGGGTGAAGAAAGAGGCAAGAGAGGTGCAGAAAGAAGCAAGAGAGTTGCAGAAAGAAACAAAAGAAGTGCAGAAAGAAGGAACAGAGGTGCAGAAAGAGACAAGAGGGGTGCAGAAATAGGGAAGAGGGGTGCAGAAAGAGGCATGAGGGGGCAGAAAGAAGCAAGAGAGGTACAGAAAGAAGAAAGAGAAGTGCAGAAAGAAGCAACAGAGGTGCAGAAAGAGGTGCAGAAAGAGGGAAGAGGGGTACAGAAAGAGGCACGAGGGGGCAGAAAGAAGCAAGAGAGGTGCAGAAAGAAGCAAGGGAAATGCAGAAAGAAGCAACAGAGATGCAGAAAGGGGGAAGTGGGGTGGAGAAAGAGGCAAGAGAAGTGCAGAAAGAAACAACAGAGGTGCAGAAAGGGGTAGAGGGGTGGAGAAAGAGGAGTGCAGAAAGAAGAAAGAAACAAAAGAAGTGCAGAAAGAAGGAACAGAGGTGCAGAAAGAGGCAAGATGGGTGCAGAAAGAGGGAAGAGGGGTACAGAAAGAGGCACAAGGGATGCAGAAAGAAGCAAGAGATGTGCAGAAAGAAGCAAGAGAAGTGCAGAAAGAAGCAACAGAGGTGCAGAAAGAGGGATGGGGTGGAGAAAGAGGCAAGAGAAGTACAGAAAGAAGCAACAGAGATGCAAAAAGGGTGAACAGGGGTGGAGAAAGTGGCAAGAAGGTTGCAGAAAGAAGCAAGAGAGGTGCAGAAAGAAACAAAAGAAGTGCAGAAAGAAGGAACAGAGGTGCAGAAATAGGCAAGAGGGGTGCAGAAAGAGGGAAGAGGGGTGCAGAAAGAAGCAAGAGAGGTGCAGAAAGAAGCAACAGAGGTGCAGAAAGAGGGAAGAGGGGTGCAGAAAGTGGCAAGAGAAGTGCAGAAAGAACCAACAGAGATGGAGAAAGAGGTAAGAGAAGTGCAGAAAGAGAGATGGAAAAAGAAGCAAGGGGTGCAGAAAGAAGCAAGAGTGCTGCAGAAAGAAACAAAAGAAGTGCAGAAAGAATGAACAGAGGTGCAGAAAGTGGCAAGAGGGGTGCAGAAAGAGAGAAGAGCAGTGCAGAAAGAGGCAAGGGGGTGCAGAAAGAAGCACGAGAGGTGCAGAAAGAAACAAAAGAAGTGCAGAAAGAAGGAACAGATGTGCAGAAAGAGGCAAGAGAAGTGCAGAAAGAGGGAAGAGGGGTGGAGAAAGGGGCAAGGGCGTGTAGAAAGAAGCAAAAGAGGTGCTGAAAGAAATAAAAGAAGTACAGAAAGAAGTAACAGAGGTGCAGAAAGAAGCAAGAGAAGTGCAGAAAGAAGCAACAGAAATGCAGAAAGGGGGAAGTGGGGAAGTGGGGAGCAGAAAGAGGCAAGAGGGATACAGAAAGAAACAAGAGAGGTGCAGAAAGAAACAAAAGAAGCGCAGAAAGAAGCAACAGAGGTGCAGAAAGAGGCAAGATGGGTGCAGAAAGAGGCAAGAGAGGTGCAGAAAGAAGCAACAGAGTTGCAGAAAGGGGGAAGAGGGGTGAAGAAAGAGTCAAGAGAGGTGCAGAAAGAAGCAAGAGAGTTGCAGAAAGAAACAAAAGAAGTGCAGAAAGAAGTAACAGAGGTGCAGAAAGAGACAAGAGGGGTGCAGAAATAGGGAAGAGGGGTGCAGAAAGAGGCATGAGGGGGCAGAAAGAAGCAAGAGAGGTACAGAAAGACGAAAGAGAAGTGCAGAAAGAAGCAACAGAGGTGCAGAAAGAGGGAAGAGGGGTACAGAAAGAGGCACGAGGGGGCAGAAAGAAGCAAGAGAGGTGCAGAAAGAAGCAAGGGAAATGCAGAAAGAAGCAACAGAGATGCAAAAGGGAGGAACAGGGGTGGAGAAAGTGGCAAGATGGGTGCAGAAGGAAGCAAGAGAGGTGCAGAAAGAAACAAAAGAAGTGCAGAAAGAAGGAATAGAGGTGCAGAAAGAGGGAAGAGGGGTGCAGAAAGAGGCAAGAGGGATGCAGAAAGAGGGAAGAGGGGTACAGAAGGAAGCACGAGGGGTGCAGAAAGAAGCAAGAGAGGTGCAGAAAGAAGCAAGAGAAGTGCATAAAGAAGCAACAGAGATGCAGAAAGGGGGAAGTGGGCTGGAGAAAGAGGCAAGAGAAGTGCAGAAAGAAACAACAGAGGTGCAGAAAGGGGTAGAGGGGTGGAGAAAGAGGAGTGCAGAAAGAAGCAAGAGAGTTGCAGTAAGAAACAAAAGAAGTGCAGAAAGAAGGAACAGAGGTGCAGAAAGAGGCAAGATGGGTGCAGAAAGAGGGAAGAGGGGTACAGAAAGAGGCACAAGGTATGCAGAAAGAAGCAAGAGATGTGCAGAAAGAAGCAAGAGAAGTGCAGAAAGAAGCAAGAGAAGTGCAGAAAGAAGCAACAGAGGTGCAGAAAGAGGGATGGGGTGGAGAAAGAGGCAAGAGAAGTACAGAAAGAAGCAACAGAGATGCAAAAAGGGTGAACAGGGGTGGAGAAAGTGGCAAGAAGGTTGCAGAAAGAAGCAAGAGAGGTGCAGAAAGAAACAAAAGAAGTGCAGAAAGAAGGAACAGAGGTGCAGAAAGAGACAAGAGCGGTGCAGAAAGAGGGAAGAGGGGGTGCAGAAAGAAGCACAAGTGGTGCAGAAAGAAGCAAGAGAGGTGCAGAAAGAAGCAACAGAGGTGCAGAAAGAGGGAAGAGGGGTGCAGACAGTGGCAAGAGAAGTGCAGAAAGAACCAACAGAGATGGAGAAAGAGGTAAGAGAAGTGCAGAAAGAGAGATGGAAAAAGAAGCAAGGGGTGCAGAAAGAAGCAAGAGAGCTGCAGAAAGAAACAAAAGAAGTGCAGAAAGAATGAACAGAGGTGCAGAAAGTGGCAAGAGGGGTGCAGAAAGAGAGAAGAGCAGTGCAGAAAGAGGCAAGGGGGTGCAGAAAGAAGCAAGAGAGGTGCAGAAAGAAACAAAAGAAGTGCAGAAAGAAGGAACAGATGTGCAGAAAGAGGCAAGAGAAGTGCAGAAAGAGGGAAGAGGGGTGGAGAAAGGGGCAAGGGTGTGTAGAAAGAAGCAAAAGAGGTGCTGAAAGAAATAAAAGAAGTACAGAAAGAAGTAACAGAGGTGCAGAAAGAAGCAAGAGAAGTGCAGAAAGAAGCAACAGAAATGCAGAAAGGGGGAAGTGGGGAGCAGAAAGAGGCAAGAGGGATACAGAAAGAAACAAGAGAGGTGCAGAAAGAAACAAAAGAAGCGCAGAAAGAAGCAACAGAGGTGCAGAAAGAGGCAAGATGGGTGCAGAAAGAGGCAAGAGAGGTGCAGAAAGAAGCAAGAGAGTTGCAGAAAGAAACAAAAGAGTTGCAGAAAGAAACAAAAGAAGTGCAGAAAGAAGGAACAGAGGTGCAGAAAGAGACAAGAGGGGTGCAGAAATAGGGAAGAGGGGTGCAGAAAGAGGCATGAGGGGGGCAGAAAGAAGCAAGAGAGGTACAGAAAGAAGAAAGAGAAGTGCAGAAAGAAGCAACAGAGGTGCAGAAAGAGGTGCAGAAAGAGGGAAGAGGGGTACAGAAAGAGGCACGAGGGGGCAGAAAGAAGCAAGAGAGGTGCAGAAAGAAGCAAGGGAAATGCAGAAAGAAGCAACACAGATGCAAAGGAGGGAACAGGGGTGGAGAAAGTGGCAAGATGGGTGCAGAAGGAAGCAAGAGAGGTGCAGAAAGAAACAAAAGAAGTGCAGAAAGAAGGAATAGAGGTGCAGAAAGAGGGAAGAGGGGTGCAGAAAGAGACAAGAGGGATGCAGAAAGAGGGAAGAGGGGTACACAAGGAAGCACGAGGGGTGCAGAAAGAAGCAAGAGAGGTGCAGAAAGAAGCAAGAGAAGTGCATAAAGAAGCAACAGAGATGCAGAAAGGGGGAAGTGGGGTGGAGAAAGAGGCAAGAGAAGTGCAGAAAGAAACAACAGAGGTGCAGAAAGGGGGTAGAGGGGTGGAGAAAGAAGAGTGCAGAAAGAAGCAAGAGAGTTGCAGTAAGAAACAAAAGAAGTGCAGAAAGAAGGAACAGAGGTGCAGAAAGAGGCAAGATGGGTGCAGAAAGAGGGAAAAGGGGTACAGAAAGAGGCACGAGGGATGCAGAAAGAAGCAATAGATGTGCCGAAAGAAGCAAGAGAAGTGCAGAAAGAAGCAACAGAGGTGCAGAAAGAGGGATGGGGTGGAGAAAGAGGCTAGAGAAGTACAGAAAGAAGCAACAGAGATGCAAAAAGGGTGAACAGGGGTGGAGAAAGTGGCAAGAAGGGTGCAGAAAGAAGCAAGAGAGGTGCAGAAAGAAACAAAAGAAGTGCAGAAAGAAGGAACAGAGGTGCAGAAAGAGGCAAGAGGGGTGCAGAAAGAGGGAAGAGGGGTGCAGAAAGAAGCATGAGTGGTGCAGAAAGAAGCAAGAGAGGTGCAGAAAGGAGCAAGAGGAATGCAGAAAGAAGCAACAGAGATGCAGACAGAGGCAAGAGGGGTGCAAAAACTGGGAAGAGGGGTACAGAAAGAGGCACGAAGGGTGCAGAAAGAAGCAAGAGATGTGCAGAAAGAAACAAAAGAAGTACAGAAAGAAGGAACAGAGGTGCAGGAAGAGGCAACAGAGGTGCAGAAAGAGGGAAGAGGGGTGGAGAAAGAGGCAAGAGGGGTGCAGAAAGAGGCAAAAGGGGTGCAGAAAGAAGCAAGAGGTGTAGAAGAAACAAAAGAAGTGCAGAAAGAAGGAACAGAGGTGCAGAAAGAGGCAAGAGGAGTGCAGAAAGAGGGAAGAGGAGTGGAGAAAGAGGCAAGGGGGTGTAGAAAGAAGCAAGAGAGCTGCAGAAAGAAACAAAAGAAGTGCAGAAAGAAGGAACAGAGGTGCAGAAAGAGGCAAGAGGTGTACAGAAAGAGGGAAGAGGGGTAGAGAAAGAGGCAAGGGGTGCAGAAAGAAGCAAGAGAGGTGCAGAAAGAAACAAAAGAAGTGCAAAAAGAAGGAACAGAGGTGCAGAAAGAGGCAAGAGAAGTGCAGAAAGAGGGAAGAGGGCTGGAGAAAGCGGCAAGGGGGTACAGAAAGAAGCAAGAGAGCTACAGAAAGAAACAAAAGAAGTGCAGAAAGAAGTTACAGAGGTGCAGAAAAAGGAAAGAGGGGTGCAGAAAGAGGGAAGAGGGGTGCAGAAAGAGGGAAGAGGGGTGCAAAAAGAAGCAAGAGAGGTGCAGAAAGAAGCAACAGAGGTGCAGAAAGAGGGATGGGGTGGAGAAAGAGGCTAGAGAAGTACAGAAAGAAGCAACAGAGATGCAAAAAGGGTGAACAGGGGTGGAGAAAGTGGCAAGAAGGGTGCAGAAAGAAGCAAGAGAGGTGCAGAAAGAAACAAAAGAAGTGCAGAAAGAAGGAACAGAGGTGCAGAAAGAGGGATGGGGTGGAGAAAGAGGCTAGAGAAGTACAGAAAGAAGCAACAGAGATGCAAAAAGGGTGAACAGGGGTGGAGAAAGTGGCAAGAAGGGTGCAGAAAGAAGCAAGAGAGGTGCAGAAAGAAACAAAAGAAGTGCAGAAAGAAGGAACAGAGGTGCAGAAAGAGGCAAGAGGGGTGCAGAAAGAGGGAAGAGGGGTGCAGAAAGAAGCATGAGTGGTGCAGAAAGAAGCAAGAGAGGTGCAGAAAGGAGCAAGAGGAATGCAGAAAGAAGCAACAGAGATGCAGACAGAGGCAAGAGGGGTGCAAAAACTGGGAAGAGGGGTACAGAAAGAGGCACGAAGGGTGCAGAAAGAAGCAAGAGATGTGCAGAAAGAAACAAAAGAAGTACAGAAAGAAGGAACAGAGGTGCAGGAAGAGGCAACAGAGGTGCAGAAAGAGGGAAGAGGGGTGGAGAAAGAGGCAAGAGGGGTGCAGAAAGAGGCAAAAGGGGTGCAGAAAGAAGCAAGAGGTGTAGAAGAAACAAAAGAAGTGCAGAAAGAAGGAACAGAGGTGCAGAAAGAGGCAAGAGGAGTGCAGAAAGAGGGAAGAGGAGTGGAGAAAGAGGCAAGGGGGTGTAGAAAGAAGCAAGAGAGCTGCAGAAAGAAACAAAAGAAGTGCAGAAAGAAGGAACAGAGGTGCAGAAAGAGGCAAGAGGTGTACAGAAAGAGGGAAGAGGGGTAGAGAAAGAGGCAAGGGGTGCAGAAAGAAGCAAGAGAGGTGCAGAAAGAAACAAAAGAAGTGCAAAAAGAAGGAACAGAGGTGCAGAAAGAGGCAAGAGAAGTGCAGAAAGAGGGAAGAGGGCTGGAGAAAGCGGCAAGGGGGTACAGAAAGAAGCAAGAGAGCTACAGAAAGAAACAAAAGAAGTGCAGAAAGAAGTTACAGAGGTGCAGAAAAAGGAAAGAGGGGTGCAGAAAGAGGGAAGAGGGGTGCAGAAAGAGGGAAGAGGGGTGCAAAAAGAAGCAAGAGAGGTGCAAAAAGAAGCAAGAGAGGTGTAGAAAGAAACAAAAGAAGTGCAGAAAGAAGGAACAGAGGTGCAGAAAGAGGCAAGAGGGGTGCAGAAAGAGGGAAGAGGGGTATGAAAGAGGCACGAGGAGTGCAGAAAGAAGCAAGAGAGGTGCAGACAGAAGCAACAGAGGTGCAGAAAGAGTGAACAGGGGTGGAGAAAGAAAGAAGAGATGTGCAGAAAGAAGCAACAGAGATGCAGAAAGGGGCAAGAGGGTGGCAGAAAGAAGCAAAAGAAGTGCAGAAAGAAGGAACAGAGGTGCAGAGAGAGGCAAGAGGGGGGAAGAAAGAAGGAAAAGGGGTGCAGAAAGAGGCACAAGGGGTACAGAAAGAAGCAAGAGAAATGCAGACAGAAGCAACAGAGGTGCAGAAAGAGGGAAGAGGGGTGCAGAAAGTGGCAAGAGAAGTGCAGAAAGAAGCAACAGAGATGGAGAAAGAGGTGAGAGGAGTACAGAAAGAGAGATGGAAAAAGAGGAAAGGGGTGCAGAAAGAAGCAAGAGAGCTGCAGAAAGAAACAAAAGAAGTGCAGAAAGAATGAACAGAGGTGCAGAAAGAGGCAAGAGGGGTGCAGAAAGAGAGAAGAGCGGTGCAGAAAGAGGCAAGGGGGTGCAGAAAGAAGCAAGAGAGGTGCAGAAAGAAACAAAAGAAGTGCAGAAAGAAGGAACAGATGTGCAGAAAGAGGCAAGAGAAGTGCAGAAAGAGGGAAGAGGGGTGGAGAAAGGGGCAAGGGCGTGTAGAAAGAAGCAAGAGAGGTGCTGAAAGAAATAAAAGAAATACAGAAAGAAGTAACAGAGGTGCAGAAAGAAGCAAGAGAAGTACAGAAAGAAACAACAGAAATGCAGAAAGAGGGAAGTGGGGAGCAGAAGGAGGCAAGAGGGATACAGAGAGAAACAAGAGAGGCGCAGAAAGAAACAAAAGAAGCGCAGAAAGAAACAACAGAGGTGCAGAAAGAGGCAAGATGGGTGCAGAAAGAGGCAAGAGAAGTGCAGAAAGAAGCAACAGAGATGAAGAAAGGGGGAAGAGGGGTGAAGAAAGAGGCAAGAGGGGTGCAGAAAGAAGCAAGAGAGTTGCAGAAAGAAACAAAAGAAGTGCAGAAAGAAGGAACAGAGGTGCAGAAAGAGACAAGAGGGATGCAGAAATAGGGAAGAGGGGTGCAGAAAGAGGCATGAGGGGGCAGAAAGAAGCAAGAGAGGTGCAGAAAGAAGCAAGAGAAGTGCAGAAAGAAGCAACAGAGGTGCAGAAAGAGGTGCAGAAAGAGGGAAGAGGGGTACAGAAAGAGGCACGAGGGGGCACAAAGAAGCCAGAGAGGTGCAGAAAGAAGCAAGGGAAATGCAGAAAGAAGCAACAGAGATTCAAAAGGGGGGAACAGGGGTGGAGAAAGTGGCAAGATGGGTGCAGAAGGAAGCAAGAGAGGTGCAGACAGAAACAAAAGAAGTGCAGAAAGAAGGAATAGAGGTGCAGAAAGAGGGAAGAGGGGTGCAGAAAGAGGCAAGAGGGATGCAGAAAGAGGGAAGAGGGGTACAGAAAGAAGCACGAGGGGTGCAGAAAGAAGCAAGAGAGGTGCAGAAAGAAGCAAGAGAAGTGCAGAAAGAAGCAACAGAGGTGCAGAAAGAGGGATGGGGTGGAGAAAGAGGCAAGAGAAGTACAGAAAGAAGCAACAGAGATGCAAAAAGGGTGAACAGGGGCGGAGAAAGTGGCAAGATGGGTACAGAAAGAAGCAAGAGAGGTGCAGGAAGAAACAAAAGAAGTGCAGGAAGAAGGAACAGAGGTGCAGAAAGAGGTAAGAGGCGTGCAGAAAGAGAGAAGAGGGATGCAGAAAGAGGCACGAGGGGTGCAGAAAGAAGCAAGAGAGGTGCAGAAAGAAGCAAGAGGAATGCAGAAAGAAGCAACAGAGATGCAGAAAGAGGCAAGAGTGGTGCAAAAACTGGGAACAGGGGTGCAGAAAGAGGCACGAGGGGTGCATAAAGAAGCAAGAGATGTGCAGAAAGAAACAAAAGAAGTACAGAAATAAGGACCAGAGGTGCAGGAAGAGGCAACAGAGGTGCAGAAAGAGGGAAGAGGGGTGGAGAAAGAGGCAAGAGCGGTGCAGAAAGAGGCAAAAGGAGTGCAGAAAGAAGCAAGAGGTACAGAAAGAAACAAAAGAAGTGCAGAAAGAAGGAACAGAGGTGCAGAAAGAGGCAAGAGGTGTGCAGAAAGATGGAAGAGGAGTGGAGAAAGAGGCAAGGGGGTGCAGAAAGAAGCAAGAGAGCTGCAGAAACAAACAAAAGAAGTGCAGAAAGAAGGAACAGAGGTGCAGAAAGAGGCAAGAGGGGTGCAGAAAGAGGGAAGAGGGGTAGAGAAAGAGGCAAGGGGGTGCAGAAAGAAGCAAGAGAGGTGCAGAAAGAAACAAAAGAAGTGTAAAAATAAGGAACAGAGGTGCAGAAAGAGGCAAGAGAAGTGCAGAAAGAGCAAAGAGGGCTGGAGAAAGGGGCAAGGGGGTACAGAAAGAAGCAAGAGAGCTACAGAAAGAAACAAAAAAAGTGCAGAAAGAGGGTACAGAGTTGCAGAAAAAGGAAAGAGGGGTGCAGAAAGAGGAAAGAGGGGTGCAGAAAGAGGGAGGAGGGGTGCAGAAAGAAGCGAGAGAGGTGCAGAAAAAAACAAAAGAAGTGCAGAAAGAAGGAACAGAGGTGAAGAAAGAGGCAAGAGGGGTGCAGAAAGAGGCAGGAGGGGTGCAGAAAGAGGGAAGAGGGTTGTGAAAGAGGCACGAGGGGTGCAGAAAGAAGCAAGAGAGGTGCAGACAGAAGCAACAGAGGTGTAGAAAGAGGGAACAGAGGTGGAGAAAGAGACAAGAGAAGTGCAGAAAGAAGCAACAGAGGTGCAGAAAGAGGCAAGAGGGGTGCAGAAAGAGGCAGGAGGGGTGCAGAAAGAGGGAAGAGGGGTGTGAAAGAGGCAAGAGGGATACAGAAAGAAACAAGAGAGGTGCATAAAGAAACAAAATAAGCGCATAAAGAAGTAACAGAGGTGCAGAAATAGGCAAGATGGGTGCAGAAAGAGGCAAGAGAAGTGCAGAAAGAAGCAACAGAGATGCAAAAAGGGGGAAGAGTGATGAAGAAAGAGGCAAGAGGGGTGCAGAAGGAAGCAAGAGAGGTGCAGAAAGAAACAAAAGAAGTGCAGAAAGGAGGAATCGAGGTGCAGAAAGAGGTGCAGAAAGAGGGATGAGGGGGGAGAAAGAGGCAAGGGAAGTGGTGAAAGAAGCAACAGAGATGCAAAAAGGGGGAACAGGGGTGGAGAAAGTGGCAAGATGGGTGCAGAAGGAAGCAAGAGAGGTGCAGAAAGAAGCAAAAGAAGTGTAGAAAGAAGGAATTGAGGTGCAGAAAGAGGCAAGAGGGGTGCAGAAAGAGGGAAGAGGGGTGCAGAAAGAAGCACAAGTGGTGTTGAAAGAAGCAAGAGAGGTACAGAAAGAAGCAAGAAGAGTGCAGAAAGAAGCAACAGAGATGCAGATAGAGGCAAGAGGTGTGCAAAAGAAAAGTGGGAAGAGGGGTGAAGAAAGAGGCAAGAAGTGTGCAGAAAGAAGCAAGAGATGTGCAGAAAGAAACAAAGGAAGTGCAGAAAGAAGGAACAGAGTTGCAGGAAGAGGCAACAGAGGTGCAGAAAGAGGGAAGAGGGGTGGAGAAAGAGGCAAGGGGGTGCAGAAAGAAGCAAGAGAGTTGCAGAAAGAAACTAAAGAAGTGCAGAAAGAAGGAACAAAGGTGCAGAAAAAGGCAAGAGGGGTGCAGAAAGAGGCAAAAGGGGTGCAGAAAGAAGCGAGAGGTGCAGAAAGAAACAAAAGAAGTACAGAATGAAGGAACAGAAGTGCAGAAAAGGGCAAAAGGCATGCAGAAAGAGGGAAGAGGGGGGGAGAAAGAGGCAAGGGGTGCAGAAAGAAGCAAGAGAGCTGCAGAAAGAAACAAAAGAAGAATACAGAAAGAAGGAACAGAGGTACAGAAAGAGGCAAGAGGGATGCAGAAAGAAGGAAGAGGGGTTGAGAAAAAGGCAAGGGGGTGCATACAGAAGAAAGAGAGGTGCAGAAAGAAACATAAGAAGTGCAGAAACAAGGAACAGAGGTGCAGAAAGAGGCAAGCGGAGTGCAGAAAGAGGAAAGAGGGGTGGAGAAAGAGGCAAGGGGGTGCAGAAAGAAGCAAGAAAGCTGCAGAAAGAAACGAGAAGTGCAGAAAGAAGGAACAGAGGTGCAGAAAGAGGCAAGAGGGGTACAAAAATAGGGGAGAGGGGTATAGAAAGAGGAAAGATGGGTGCAGAAAGAAGCAAGAGAGGTGCAGAAAGCAGCAACAGAGGTGCAGAAAGAGTGAACAGGGGTGGAGAAAGAGATAGGAGAAGTGCAGAAAGAAGGAACAGAGGTGCAGAAAGAGGCAAGAAGGGTGCAGAAAGAGGGAAGAGGGGTGTGAAAGAGGCACAAGGGGTGCAGAAAGAAGCAAGAGAGGTGCAGAAATAAGCATTAGAGGTGCAGAAAGAGAGAACAGGGAAGGAAAAAAGAGACACGAGAAGTGCCGAAAGTCGTAACAGAGATGCAGAAAGGGGTAAGAGGGATGGAGAAAGAAGCAAGAGGGGTGTAGAAAGAAGCAAGAGAGGTGCAGAAAGAAACAAAAGAAGTACAGAAAGAAGGAACAGAGGTACAGAAAGAGGCAAGAGGGGTGCATAAAGAGGGAAAAGGGGTGCAGAAAGAGGCACGAGGGGTGCAGAAAGAAGCAAGAGAAGTGCAGAAAGACACAACAGAGGTGCAGAAAGAGGGAAGAGGGGGCAGAAAGAGGCAAGAGAAGTGCAGAAAGAAGCAAGAAATGGAGAAAGAGGAAAGAGGGGTGGAGAAAGAGGCAAGGGGGTACAGAAAGAAGCAAGAAAGCTGCAGAAAGAAACAAAGGAAGTGCAGAAAGAAGGAACAGAGGTGCAGAAAGAGGCAAGAGTGGTGCGGAAAGAGGGAAGAGGGTGTGAAAGAGGCACAAGGGATGTAGATAGAAGCAAGAGAGGAGCAGAAAAAAGCAACAGAGGTGCAGAAAGAGGGAACAGTGGTGGAGACAGAGAGAAGAGAAGTGCTGAAAGAAGCAACAGAGATGCAGAAAGGGGTAAGAGGGGTGGAGAAAAAGGCAAGAGAAGTGCAGAAACAAGCAACAGAGAAGAAGAAAGGTGGGAAAGGGGTGGAGAAAAAGGCAAGAGGAGTTCAGAAAGAGGGGTGAGAAAGAAGCAAGAGAGCTGCAGAAAGAAACAAAAGAAGTGCAGAAAGAATGAACAGAGGTGCAGAAAGAGGCAAGGGGTGCAGAAAGAGGGAAGAGGGGTGCAGAAAGAGGAGTGCAGAAAGAGGGGATGAGGGGTGCAGAAGGAAGCAAGAGAGGTGGAGAAAGAAACAAAGGAAGTGCAGAAAGAAGGAACAGAGGTGCAGAAAGAGGCAAGAGTGGTGCGGAAAGAGGGAAGAGGGTGTGAAAGAGGCACAAGGGGTGTAGAAAGAAGCAAGAGAGGAGCAGAAAAAAGGAACAGAGGTGCAGAAAGAGGGAACAGGGGTGGAGACAGAGATAAGAGAAGTGCTGAAAGAAGCAACAGAGATGCAGAAAGGGGTAAGAGGGGTGGAGAAAAAGGCAAGAGAAGTGCAGAAAGAAGCAACAGAGAAGAAGAAAGGTGGGAAAGGGGTGGAGAAAAAGGCAAGAGGAGTTCAGAAAGAGGGGTGAGAAAGAGGCAAGGGGTGCAGAAAGAAGCAAGAGAGCTGCAGAAAGAAACAAAAGAAGTGCAGAAAGAATGAACAGAGGTGCAGAAAGAGGCAAGAGGGGTGCAGAAAGAGGGAAGAGGGGTGCAGAAAGAGGCAAGGGGGTGCAGAAAGAAGCAAGAGAGGTGCAGAAAGAAGGAACAAAGGTGCAGAAAGAGGCAAGAGGAGTGCAGAAAGAGGGAACAGGGAAGGAAAAAAGAGACAAGAGAAGTGCCAAAAGAAGTAACAGAGATGCAGAAAGGGGTAAGAGGAATGGAGAATGAGGCAAGAGGGGTGCAGAAAGAAGCAAAAGAGGTGGAGAAAGAAACAAAAGAAGTGCAGAAAGAAGGAACAGAGGTGCAGAGAGAGGCAAGAGGGGTACATAAAGAGGGAAATGGGGTGCAGAAAGAGGCACGAGGGGTGCAGAAAGAAGCAAGAGAAGTGCAGAAAGAAGCAACAGAGGTGCAGAAAGAGGGAAGAGGGGGGCAGAAAGAGGCAAGAGAAGTGCAGAAAAAGGCAACAGAGATGGTAAAAGAGGAAAGAGGGGTGGAGAAAGAGGCAAGGGGGTGCAGAAAGAAGCAAGAATGCTGCAGAAAGAAACAAAAAAAGTGCAGAAAGTTGGAACAGCCTTGCAGAAAGAGGCAAGAGGGGTGCAGAAAGAGGGAAGAGGGGTGCAGAAAGAGGGGAAGAGGGGTGCAGAAGGAAGCAAGAAAGGTGCAGAAAGAAACAAAGGAAATGCAGAAAGAAGGAACAGAGGTGCAGGGAGAGGCAAGAGCGGTGCATAAAGAGGGAAAAGGGGTGCAGAAAGACGCAAGAGAGCTGCAGAAACAAACAAAAGAAGTGCAGAAAGAATGAATAGAGGTGCAGGAAGAGGCAAGAGGGGTGCAGAAAGAGGGAAGAGGGGTACATAAAGTGGCAAGGGGGTGCAGAAAGAAGCAAGAGCGGTGCAGAAAGAAACAAAAGAAGTGCAGAAAGAAGGAACAGAGGTGCAGAAAGAGGCAAGAGGAGTACAGAAGGAGGGAGGAGGGGGAGAAAGAGGCAAGGGGTGCAGAAAGAAGCAAGAAAGCTGCAGAAAGAAACAAAAGAAGTGCAGAAAGAAGGAACATATGTGCAGAAAGAGGTAAGAGGGGTGCAGAAAGAGGGAAGAGGGGTGCAGAAAGAGGCACGAGGGGTGCAGAAAGAAGCAAGAGAAGTGCAGAAAGAAGAAAGAGAGGTGCAGAAAGAGGCAAGAGGGGTGCGGAAGAGGGAAGAGGGCATGAAAGAGGCAGAAGGGGTGTAGAAAGAAGCAAGAAAGGTGCGGAAAGAGGGAACAGGGGTGGAGAAAGAGATAAGCGAAGTGCTGAAAGAAGCAACAGAGATGCAGAAAGGGGTAAGAGGGGTGGAGAAAGAGGCAAGAGGGGTGCAGAAAGAAGCAAGAGAGGTGCAGAAAGAAACAAAAGAAGTACAGAAAGAAGGAACAGAGGTGCAGAGAGAGGCACGAGGGGTGCATAAAGAGGCAAGACAAGTGCAGAAAGAAGCAACAGAGATGCAGAAAGGGGGAAGAGGAGTGGAAAAAAAGGCAAGAGGAGTGCAGAAAGAGGTGTGGAGAAAGAGGCAAGGGGGTGCAGAAAGAAGCAAGAGAACTGCAGAAAGAAGCAACAGAGGTGCAGAAAGAGGGAAGAGGGGGCAGAAAGAGGCAAGAGAAGTGCAGAAAGAAGCAACAGAGATGGAGAAAGAGGAAAGAGGGGTGGATAAAGAGGCAAGGGGGTGCAGAAAAAAGCAAGAAAGCTGCAGAAAGAAACAAAAAAGTGCAGAAAGAAGGAACAGATGTGCAGAAAGAGGCAAGAGGGGTGCAGAAAGAGGCAAGAGGGGTGCAGAAAAAGGGAAGAGGGGTGCAGAAAGAAGCAAGAGAGGTGCAGAAAGAGGGAACAGCGGTGGAGAAAGAGATAAGAGAAGTGCTGAAAGAAGCAATAGAGATGCAGAAAGGGGTAAGAGGGGTGGAGAAAGAAGCAAGAGAGGTGCAGAAAGAAACAAAAGAAGTACAGAAAGAAGGAAAAGAGGTGCAGAGAGAGGCACGAGGGGTGCATAAAGAGGGAAACAGGGGTGCAGAAAGAGGCCCGAGGGGTGGAGAAAGAAGCAAGAGAAGTGCAGAAAGAAGCAACAGAGGTGCAGAAAGAGGCAAGGGTGTACAGAAGGAAGCAAGAGAGGTACAGAAAGAAACAAAAGAAGTGCAGAAAGTAGGAACAGAGGTGCAGAAAGAGGCAAGAGAGTGCAGAAAGAGGGAAGAGGGTGGAGAAAGAGGCCAGGGGTGCTGAAAGAAGCAATAAAGCTACAGAAAGAAACAAAAAGAAGTGCAGAAAGAAGGAACAGATGTGCAGAAAGAGGTAAGAGGGGTGCAGAAAGAGGGAAGAGGGGTGCAGAAAGAGGCAAGAGAGGCGCAGAAAGAAACAAAGGAAGTGCAGAAAAAAGGAACAGAGGTGCAGAAAGAGGCATGAGCGGTGCAGAAAGAGGGAAGAGGGGTGTGAAAGAGGCACAAGGGTGCAGAAAGAAGCAACAGAGGTGCAGAAAGAAGCAACAGAGGTGCAGAAAGAGGCAAGAGGAGTACAGAAGGAGGGAGGAGGGGGAGAAAGAGGCAAGGGGTGCAGAAAGAAGCAAGAAAGCTGCAGAAAGAAACAAAAGAAGTGCAGAAAGAAGGAACATATGTGCAGAAAGAGGCAAGAGGGGTGCAGAAAGAGGGAAGAGGGGTGCAGAAAGAGGCACGAGGGGTGCAGAAAGAAGCAAGAGAAGTGCAGAAAGAAGAAAGAGAGGTGCAGAAAGAGGCAAGAGGGGTGCGGAAAGAGGGAAGAGGGCATGAAAGAGGTACAAGGGGTGTAGAAAGAAGCAAGAAAGGTGCAGAAAGAGGGAACAGGGGTGGAGATAGAGATAAGCGAAGTGCTGAAAGAAGCAACAGAGATGCAGAAAGGGGTAAGAGGGGTGGAGAAAGAGGCAAGAGGGGTGCAGAAAGAAGCAAGAGAGGTGCAGAAAGAAACAAAAGAAGTACAGAAAGAAGGAACAGAGGTGCAGAGAGAGGCACGAGGGGTGCATAAAGAAGGAAAAAGGGTGCAGAAAGAGGCACGAGGGGTGGAGAAAGAAGCAAGAGAAGTGCAGAAAGAAGCAACAGAGGTGCAGAAAGAGGGAAGAGGGGTGCATAAAGAGGCAAGACAAGTGCTGAAAGAAGCAACAGAGATGCAGAAAGGGGTAAGAGGGGTGGAGAAAGAGGCAAGAGGGGTGCAGAAAGAAGCAACAGAGGTGCAGAAAGAGGCAAGAGGGGTGCAGAAAGAGGGAAGAGGGGTGCAGAAAGAGGCACGAGGGGTGGAGAAAAAAGCAAGAGAAGTGCAGAAAGAAGCAACAGAGGTGCAGAAAGAGGCAAGAGGGGTGCAGAAAGAGGGAAGAGGGGTGGAGAAAGAGGCAAGGGGTGCTGAAAGAAGCAAGAAATCTACAGAAAGAAACAAAAGAAGTACAGAAAGAAGGAACAGATGTGCAGAAAGAGGTAAGAGGAGTGCAGAAAGAGGGAAGAGGGGTGCAGAAAGAGGAAAGAGAGGTGCAGAAAGAAACAAAGGAAGTGCAGAAAGAAGGAACAGAGGTGCAGAAAGAGGCAAGAGGGGTGCAGAAAGAGGGAAGAGGGGTGTGAAAGAGGCACAAGGGTGCAGAAAGAAGCAAGAGAGGTGCAGAAAGAAGCAACAGAGGAGCAGAAAGAGGGAAAAAGGGTGGAGAAAGAGACAATAGAAGTGCAGAAAGAAGCAACAGAGATGCAGAAAGGGGTAGGAGGGATGGAGAAAGAGGCAAGAGGGTGCAGAAAGAAGCAAGAGAGGTACAGAAAGATACAAAAGAAGTGCAGAAAAAAGGAACAGAGGTGCAGAGAAAGGCAAGAGGGGTGCTTAAAGAGGGAAAAGGGGTGCGTAAATAGGCACGAGGGGTGCAGAAAGAACAAAGAGAAGTGCAGAAAGAAGCAACAGAGGTGCAGAAAGGGGGAAGAGGGGTGTAGAAAGAGGCAAGAGAAGTGCAGAAAGAAGCAACAGAGATGCAGAAAGGGGGAAGAGGGGTGGAGGAAAAGGCAAGAGGAGTGCAGAAAGAGGGGTGGAGAAAGAGGCAGGGGGGTGCAGAAAGAAGCAAGAAAGCTGCAGAAACAAACAAAAGAAGTGCAGAAAGAAGGAACAGATGTGCAAAAAGAGGCAAGAGGAGTGCAGAAAGAGGTAAGGGGGTGCAGGAAGTGGGGTGCAGAAAGAGGGAAGAGGGGTGCAGAAAGAAACAACAGAAGTGCTGAAAGAAGCAACAGAGGTGCAAAAAGGGGTAAGAGCGGTGGAGAAAGAGGCAAGAGGGGTGCAGAAAGAAGCAAGAGAGGTGGAGAAAGAAACAAAAGAAGTACAGAAAGAAGGAACAGAGGTGCAGGGAGAGGCAAGAGCGGTGCATAAAGAGGGAAAAGGGGTACAGAAAGAGGCACAAGGGGTTGAGAAAAAAGCAAGAGAAGTGCAGAAAGAAACAACAGAGATGCAGAAAGGGGGAAGAGGGGTGGAGAAAGAGGCAAGAGGAGTGCAGAAAGAGGGGTGGAGAAAGAGGTAAGGGGGTGCAGAAAGAAGGAACACATGTGCAGAAAGAGGCAAGAGGGGTGCAGAAAGAGGGAAGAGGGGTGCAGAAAGAAGAAAGAGGGGTGGAGAAAGAAGCAAGAGAAGTGCAAAAAGAAACAAACAAAGCGCAGAAAGAAGGAACAGGGGTGCAGAAAGAGGCAAGAGTGGTGCAGAAAATGGGAAGAGGGTGTGAAAGAGGCACATGGGGTGCAGAAAGAAGCAAGAGCGGTGCAGAAAGAAGCAACAGAGGTGCAGAAAGAGGGAACAGGGGTGGAGAAAGAGGCAAGAGAAGTACAGAAAGAATCAACAGAGATGCAGAAAGGGGTAAGAGGGGTGGAGAAAGAGGCAAGAGGGGTGCAGAAAGAAGCCAGAGAGATGCAAAAAGAAATAATAGAAGGACAGAAAGAAGGAACGGGGGGCAGAGAGGGGCAAGAGGGGTTCAGAAAGAAGCAAGAGAAGTGCAGAAAGAAGCAACAGAGGTGCAGAAAGAGGGAAGAGGGGTGCAGAAAGAGGCAAGAGAAGTGCAGAAAGAAGCAACAGAGATGCAGAAAGGGGGAAGAGAGGTGGAGAAATCAGCAAGAGGAGTGCAGAAAGAGGGGTAGAGAAAGAGGGAAGAGAGCTGCAGAAAGAAGCAAGAGAGCTGCAGAAAAAAACAAAAGAAGTGCAGAAAGAATGAACAGAGGTGCAGAAAGAGGCAAAAGGGTTGCAGAAAGAAAGAAGAGGGGTGCAGAAAGAGGCAAGGGGTGCAGAAAAAAGCAAGAGAGGTGCAGAAAGAAACAAAAGAAGTGCAGAAAGAAGCAACAGAGGTGCAGATAGGGGTAAGAGCGGTGGAGAAAGAGGCAAGAGGGGTGCAGAAAGAAGCAAAAGAGGTGGAGAAAGAAACAAAAGAAGTACAGAAAGAAGGAACAACGGTGCAGGGAGAGGCAAGAGCGGTGCATAAAGAGGGAAAAGGGGTGCAGAAAGAGGCACAAGGGGTTGAGAAAGAAGCAAGAGAAGTGCAGAAAGAAACAACAGAGATGCAGAAAGGGGGAAGAGGGGTGGAGAAAGAGGCAAGAGGGCTGCAGAAAGAGGGGTAGAGAAAGAGGTAAGGGGTGCAGAAAGAAGGAACAGATGTGCAGAAAGAGGCAAGAGGGGTGCAGAAAGAGGGAAGAGGGTGCAGAAAGAGGAAAGAGGGGTGCAGAAAGAAGCAAGAGAAGTGCAAAAAGAAACAAACAAAGTGCAGAAAGAAGGAACAGGGGTGCAGAAAGAGGCAAGAGTGGTGCAGAAAATGGGAAGAGGGGTGTGAAAGAGGCACATGGGGTGCAGAAAGAAGCAAGAGCGGTGCAGAAAGAAGCAACAGAGGTGCAGAAAGAGGGAACAGGGGTGGAGAAAGAGGCAAGAGAAGTACAGAAAGAATCAACAGAGATGCAGAAAGGGGTAAGAGGGGTGGAGAAAGAGGCAAGAGGGGTGCAGAAAGAAGCCAGAGAGATGCAAAAAGAAATAACAGAAGGACAGAAAGAAGGAACGGGGGGCAGAGAGGGGCAAGAGGGGTTCAGAAAGAAGCAAGAGAAGTGCAGAAAGAAGCAACAGAGGTGCAGAAAGAGGGAAGAGGGGTGCAGAAAGAGGCAAGAGAAGTGCAGAAAGAAGCAACAGAGATGCAGAAAGGGGGAAGAGAGGTGGAGAAAGAGGCAAGAGAAGTGCAGAAAGAGGGGTAGAGAAAGAGGGAAGAGAGCTGCAGAAAGAAGCAAGAGAGCTGCAGAAAAAAACAAAAGAAGTGCAGAAAGAATGAACAGAGGTGCAGAAAGAGGCAAAAGGGTTGCAGAAAGAAAGAAGAGGGGTGCAGAAAGAGGCAAGGGGTGCAGAAAAAAGCAAGAGAGGTGCAGAAAGAAACAAAAGAAGTGCAGAAAGAAGCAAAAGAGGTGCAGAAAGGGGTAAGAGCGGTGGAGAAAGAGGCAAGAGGGGTGCAGAAAGAAGCAAAAGAGGTGGAGAAAGAAACAAAAGAATTACAGAAAGAAGGAACAACGGTGCAGGGAGAGGCAAGAGCGGTGCATAAAGAGGGAAAAGGGGTGCAGAAAGAGGCACAAGGGGTTGAGAAAGAAGCAAGAGAAGTGCAGAAAGAAACAACAGAGATGCAGAAAGGGGGAAGAGGGGTGGAGAAAGAGGCAAGAGGGCTGCAGAAAGAGGGGTAGAGAAAGAGGTAAGGGGGTGCAGAAAGAAGGAACAGATGTGCAGAAAGAGGCAAGAGGGGTGCAGAAAGAGGGAAGAGGGGTGCAGAAAGAGGGAAGAGGGGTGTAGAAAGAAGCAAGAGAAGTGCAAAAAGAAACAAACGTAGTGCAGAAAGAAGGAATAGGGATGCAGAAAGAGGCAAGAGTGGTGCAGAAAATGGAAAGAGGGGTGTGAAAGAGGCACATGGGGTGCAGAAAGAAGCAAGAGTGGTGCAGAAAGAAGCAACAGAGATGCAGAAAGAGGGAACAGGGGTGGAGAAAGAGGCAAGAGAAGTACAGAAAGAATCAACAGAGATGCAGAAAGGGGTAAGAGAGGTGGAGAAAGAGGCAACAGGGGTGCAGAAAGAAGCCAGAGAGATGCAAAAAGAAATAATAGAAGGACAGAAAGAAGGAACGGGGGCAGAGAGGGGCAAGTGGGGTGCAGAAAGAAGGAAAAGGGGTGCAGAAAGAGGCAAGAGGGGTTCAGAAAGAAGCAAGAGAAGTGCAGAAAGAAGCAACAGAGGTGCAGAAAGAGGGAAGAGGGGTGCAGAAAGAGGCAAGAGAAGTGCAGAAAGAAGCAACAGAGATGCAGAAAGGGGGAAGAGAGGTGGAGAAAGAGGCAAGAGGAGTGCAGAAAGAGGGGTAGAGAAAGAGGGAAGAGAGCTGCAGAAAGAAGCAAGAGAGCTGCAGAAAGAAACAAAAGAAGTGCAGAAAGAATGAACAGAGGTGCAGAAAGAGGCAAAGGGTGCAGAAAGAAAGAAGAGGGGTGCAGAAAGAGGCAAGGGGTACAGAAAAAAGCAAGAGAGGTGCAGAAAGAAACAAAAGAAGTGCAGAAAGAAGCAACATAGGTGCAGAAAGGGGTAAGAGAGGTGGAGAAAGAGGCAAGAGGGATGCAGAAAGAAGCAAAAGAGGTGGAGAAAGAAACAAAAGAAGTACAGAAAGAAGGAACAAAGGTGCAGGAAGAGGCAAGAGCGGTGCATAAAGAGGGAAAAGGGGTGCAGAAAGAGGCACAAGGGGTTGAGAAAGAAGCAAGAGAAGTGCAGAAAGAAACAACAGAGATGCAGAAAGGGGGAAGAGGGGTGGAGAAAGAGGCAAGAGGGGTGCAGAAAGAGGGGTGGAGAAAGAGGTAAGGGGGTGCAGAAAGAAGGAACAGATGTGCAGAAAGAGGCAAGAGGGGTGCAGAAAGAGGGAAGAGGGGTGCAGAAAGAGGGAAGAGGGGTGCAGAAAGAAGCAAGAGAAGTGCAAAAAGAAACAAACGTAGTGCAGAAAGAAGGAACAGGGATGCAGAAAGAGGCAAGAGTGATGCAGAAAATGGACAGAGGGATGTGAAAGAGGCACATGGGGTGCAGAAAGAAGCAAGAGTGGTGCAGAAAGAAGCAACAGAGGTGCAGAAAGAGGGAACAGGGGTGGAGAAAGAGGCAAGAGAAGTACAGAAAGAATCAACAGTGATGCAGAAAGGGGTAAGAGGGGTGGAGAAAGAGGCAAGAGGGGTGCAGAAAGAAGCAAGAGAGATGCAGAAAGAAATAATAGAAGGGCAGAAAGCAGGAACGGGGCAGAGAGAGGCAAGAGGGGTTCAGAAAGAAGCAAGAGAGGTGCAGACAGAAGCAAGAGAGGTGTAGAAAGAGGGAACAGAGGTGGAGAAAGAGACAAGAGAAGTGCAGAAAGAAGCAACAGAAATGCAGAAAGGGGCAAGAGGGGTGCAGAAAGAGGCAAAAGAAGTTCAGAAAGAAGGAACAGAGGTGCAGAGAGAGGCAAGAGGGGGGAAGAAAGAAGGAAAAGTGGTGCAGAAAGAGGCACAAGGGATACAGAAAGAAGCAAGAGAAGTGCAGAAAGAAGCAACAGAGGTGCAGAAAGAGGCAAGAGGGGTGCAGAAAGAAGCAAAAGAGGTGGAGAAAGAAACAAAAGAAGTACAGAAAGAAGGAACAAAGGTGCAGGGAGAGGCAAGAGCGGTGCATAAAGAGGGAAAAGGGGTGCAGAAAGAAGCACAAGGGGTTGAGAAAGAAGCAAGAGAAGTGCAGAAAGAAACAACAGAGATGCAGAAAGGGGGAAGAGGGGTGGAGAAAGAGGCAAGAGGGGTGCAGAAAGAGGGGTGGAGAAAGAGGTAAGGGGGTGCAGAAAGAAGGAACAGATGTGCAGAAAGAGGCAAGAGGGGTGCAGAAAGAGGGAAGAGGGGTGCAGAAAGAGGAAAGAGGGGTGCAGAAAGAAGCAAGAGAAGTGCAAAAAGAAACAAACAAAGTGCAGAAAGAAGGAACAGGGGTGCAGCAAGAGGCAAGAGTGGTGCAGAAAATGGGAAGAGGGGTGTGAAAGAGGCACATGGGGTGCAGAAAGAAGCAAGAGCGGTGCAGAAAGAAGCAACAAAGGTGCAGAAAGAGGGAACAGGGGTGGAGAAAGAGGCAAGAGAAGTACAGAAAGAATCAACAGAGATGCAGAAAGGGCTAAGAGGGGTGGAGAAAGAGGCAAGAGGGGTGCAGAAAGAGGGGTGGAGAAAGAGGCAGGGGGGTGCAGAAAGAAGCAAGAAAGCTGCAGAAAGAAACAAAAGAAGTGCAGAAAGAAGGAACAGATGTGCAAAAGGAGGCAAGAGGGGTGCAGAAAGAGGTAAGGGGTGCAGGAAGAGGGGTGCAGAAAGAGGGAAGAGGGGTACAGAAAGAAACAACAGAAGTGCTGAAAGAAGCAACGGAGGTGCAAAAAGGGGTAAGAGCGGTGGAGAAAGAGGCAAGAGGGGTGCAGAAAGAAGCAAGAGATGTGGAGAAAGAAACAAAAGAAGTACAGAAAGAAGGAACAGAGGTGCAGGGAGAGGCAAGAGCGGTGGATAAAGAGGGAAAAGGGGTGCAGAAAGAGGCACAAGGGGTTGAGAAAGAAGCAAGAGAAGTGCAGAAAGAAACAACAGAGATGCAGAAAGGGGGAAGAGGGGTGGAGAAAGAGGCAAGAGGGGTGGAGAAAGAGGCAAGAGGAGTGCAGAAAGAGGGGTGGAGAAAGAGGTAAGGGGGTGCAGAAAGAAGGAACAGATGTGCAGAAAGAGGCAAGAGGGGTACAGAAAGAGGGAAGAGGGGTGCAGAAAGAGGAAAGAGGGGTGCAGAAAGAAGCAAGAGAAGTACAAAAAGAAACAAACAAAGTGCAAAAAGAAGGAACAGGGGTGCAGAAAGAGGCAAGAGTGGTGCAGATAATGGGAAGAGGGGTGTGAAAGAGGCACATGGGGTGCAGAAAGAAGCAAGAGCGGTGCAGAAAGAAGCAACAGAGGTGCAGAAAGAGGGAACAGGGGTGGAGAAAGAGGCAAGAGAAGTACAGAAAGAATCAACAGAGATGCAGAAAGGGGTAAGAGGGGTAGAGAAAGAGGCAAGAGGGGTGCAGAAAGAAGCCAGAGAGATGCAAAAAGAAATAATAGAAGAACAGAAAGAACAGAAAGAAGGAACGGGGGGCAGAGAGAGGCAAGAGGGGTGCAGAAAGAAGGAAAAGGGGTGCAGAAAGAGGCAAGCGGGGCTCAGAAAGAAGCAAGAGAAGTGCAGAAAGAAGCAACAGAAGTGCAGAAAGAGGGAAGAGGGGTGCAGAAAGAGGCAAGAGAAGTGCAGAAAGAAGCAACAGAGATGCAGAGAGGTGGAGAAAGAGGAAAGAGGAGTGCAGAAAGAGGGGTAGAGAAAGAGGCAAGAGAGCTGCAGAAAGAAACAAAAAAGTGCAGAAAGAATGAACAGAGGTGCAGAAAGAGGCAAAAGGGTGCAGAAAGAAAGAAGAGGGGTGCAGAAAGAGGCAAGGGGTGTAGAAAAAAGCAAGAGAGGTGCAGAAAGAAACAAAAGAAGTGCAGAAAGAAGGAACAGATGTGCAGAAAGAGGCAAGAGGGGTGCAGAAAGAGGGAAGAGGGGTGCAGAAAGAGGGGTGCAGAAAGAAACAAAAGAAGTGCTGAAAGAAGCAACAGAGGTGCAGAAAGGGGTAAGAGCAGTGGAGAAAGAGGCAAGAGGGGTGCAGAAAGAAGCAAAAGAGGTGGAGAAAGAAACAAAAGAAGGAACGAAAGAAGGAACAAAGGTGCAGGGAGAGGCAAGAGCAGTGCATAAAGAGGGAAAACGGGTGCAGAAAGTGGCACAAGGGGTTGAGAAAGAAGCAAGAGAAGTGCAGAAAGAAACAACAGAGATGCAGAAAGGGGGAAGAGGGGTGGAGAAAGAGGCAAGAGGGGTGCAGAAAGAGGGGTGGAGAAAGAGGTAAGGGGGTGCAGAAAGAAGGAACAGATGTGCAGAAAGAGGCAAGAGAAGTGCAGAAAGAAGCAACAGAGATGCAGAGAGGTGGAGAAAGAGGAAAGAGGAGTGCAGAAAGAGGGGTAGAGAAAGAGGCAAGAGAGCTGCAGAAAGAAACAAAAAAGTGCAGAAAGAATGAACAGATGTGCAGAAAGAGGCAAGAGGGGTGCAGAAAGAGGTTAGGGGGTGCAGAAAGAAACAAAAGAAGTGCTGTAAGAAGCAACAGAGGTGCAGAAAGGGGTAAGAGCGGTGGAGAAAGAGGCAAGAGGGGTGCAGAAAGAAGCAAAAGAGGTGGAGAAAGAAACAAAAGAAGGAACGAAAGAAGGAACAAATGTGCAGGGAGAGGCAAGAGCGGTGCAGAAAGAGGGAAAAGGGGTGCAGAAAGAGGCACAAGGGGTTGAGAAAGAAGCAAGAGAAGTGCAGAAAGAAACAACAGAGATGCAGAAAGGGGGAAGAGGGGTGGAGAAAGAGGCAAGAGGGGTGCAGAAAGAGGGGTGGAGAAAGAGGTAAGGGGGTGCAGAAAGAAGGAACAGATGTGCAGAAAGAGGCAAGAGGGGTGCAGAAAGAGGGAAGAGGGGTGCAGAAAGAGGGAAGAGGGGTGCAGAAAGAAGCAAGAGAAGTGCAAAAAGAAACAAACGAAGTGCAGAAAGAAGGAACAGGAATGCAGAAAGAGGCAAGAGTGGTGCAGAAAATGGAAAGAGGGGTGTGAAAGAGGCACATGGGGTGCAGAAAGAAGGAACAGGGGTGGAGAAAGAGGCAAGAGAAGTACAGAAAGAATCAACAGAGATGCAGAAAGGGGTAAGAGGGGAGGAGAAAGAGGCAAGAGGGGTGCAGAAAGAAGCAAGAGAGATGCAGAAAGAAATAATAGAAGGGCAGAAAGCAGGAACAGGGGTAGAGAGAGGCAAGAGGCGTGCAGAAAGAAGGAAAAGGGGTGCAGAAAGAGGCAAGAGAGGTGCAGAAAGAAACAAAAGAAGTGCAGAAAGAAGGAACAGATGTGCAGAAAGAGGCAAGAGGAATGCAGAAAGAGGGAAGAGGGGTGGAGAAAGAGGTGAGGGCATGCAGAAAGAAGCAAGAGAGCTGCTGAAAGAAATAAAAGAAGTACACAAAGAAGGAACAGAGGTGAGAAAGAAGCAAGAGAAGTGCAGAAAGAAGCAACAGAAATGCAGAAAGGGGGAACTGTGGAGCAGAAAGAGGCAAGAGGGATACAGAAAGAAACAAGAGAGGTGCAGAAAGAAACAAAAGAAGCACAGAAAGAAGAGACAGATGTGCAGAAATAGGCAAGATGGGTGCAGAAAGAGGCAAGAGAAGTGCAGAAAGAAGCAACAGAGATGCAGAAAGGGGGAAGAGTGGTGAAGAAAGAGGCAAGAGGGGTGCAGAAGGAAGCAAGAGAGGTGCAGAAAGAAACAAAAGAAGTGCAGAAAGAAGGAATCGAGGTGCAGAAAGAGGGATAAGGGGTGGAGAAAGAGGCAAGGGAAGTGGGGAAAGAAGCAACAGAGATGCAAAAAGGGGGAACAGGAGTGGAGAAAGTGGCAAGATGGGCACAGAAGGAAGCAAGAGAGGTGCAGAAAGAAACAAAAGAAGTGCAGAAAGAAGGAATAGAGGTGCAGAAAGAGGCAAGAGAGGTGCAGAAAGAGGCAAGAGAAGTACAGAAAGAATCAACAGAGATGCAGAAAGGGGTACGAGGGGTGGAGAAAGAGGCAAGAGGGGTGCAGAAAGAAGCCAGAGAGATGCAAAAAGAAATAATAGAAGGACAGAAAGAAGGAACGGGGGGCAGAGAGAGGCAAGAGGGGTGCAGAAAGAAGGAAAAGGGGTGCAGAAAGAGGCAAGAGGGGTTCAGAAAGAAGCAAAAGAAGTGCAGAAAGAAGCAACAGAGGTGCAGAAAGAGGGAAGAGGGGTACAGAAAGAGGCAAGAGAAGTGCAGAAAGAAGCAACAGAGATGCAGAAAGGGGGAAGAGGGGTGGAGAAAAAGGCAAGAGGAGTGCAGAAAGAGGGGTGGAGAAAGAGGCAGGGGGTGCAGAAAGAAGCAAGAAAGCTGCAGAAAGAAACAAAAGAAGTGCTGAAAGAAGGAACAGATGTGCAAAAAGAGGCAAGAGGGGTGCAGAAAGAGGTAAGGGGGTGCAGGAAGAGGGGCGCAGAAAGAGGGAAGAGGGGTGCAGAAAGAAACAACAGAAGTGCAGAAAGAAGCAACAGAGGTGCAAAAAGGGGTAAGAGCGGTGGAGAAAGAGGCAAGAGGGGTGCAGAAAGAAGCAAGAGAGGTGGAGAAAGAAACAAAAGAAGTACAGAAAGAAGGAACAGAGGTGCACGGAGAGGCAAGAGCGGTGCATAAAGAGGGAAAAGGGGTGCAGAAAGAGGCACAAGGGGTTGAGAAAGAAGCAAGAGAATGCAGAAAGAAACAACAGAGATGCAGAAAGGGGGAGGAGGGGTGGAGAAAGAGGCAAGGGGAGTGCAGAAAGAGGGGTGGAGAAAGGGATAAGGGGGTGCAGAAAGAAGGAACAGATGTGCAGAAAGAGGCAAGAGGGGTGCAGAAAGATGGAAGAGGGGTGCAGAAAGAGGAAAGAGGGGTGCAGAAAGAAGTAAGAGAAGTGCAAAAAGAAACAAACAAAGTGCAGAAAGAAGGAACAGGGGTGCAGAAAGAGGCAAGAGTGGTGCAGAAAATGGGAAGAGGGGTGTGAAAGAGGCACATGGGGTGCAGAAAGAAGCAAGAGTGGTGCAGAAAGAAGCAACAGAGGTGCAGAAAGAGGGAACAGGGGTAGAGAAAGAGGCAAGAGAAGTACAGAAAGAATCAACAGAGATGCAGAAAGGGGTAAGACGGGTGGAGAAAGAGGCAAGAGGGGTGCAGAAAGAAGCCAGAGAGATGCAAAAAGAAATAATAGAAGAACAGAAAGAAGGAACGGGGGGCAGAGAGAGGCAAGAGGGGTGCAGAAAGAAGGAAAAGGGGTGCAGAAAGAGGCAAAAGGGGTTCAGAAAGAAGCAAGAGAAGTGCAGAAAGAAGCAACAGAGGTGCAGAAAGAGGGAAGAGGCGTGCAGAAAGAGGCAAGAGAAGTGCAGAAAGAAGCAACAGAGAAGCAGAAAGGGGGAAGAGAGGTGGAGAAAGAGGCAAGAGGAGTGCAGAAATAAGGGTAGAGAAAGAGGCAAGAGAGCTGCAGAAAGAAGCAAGAGAGCTGCAGAAAGAAACAAAAGAAGTGCAGAAAGAATGAACAGAGGTGCAGAAAGAGGCAAAAGGGGTGCAGAAAGAAAGAAGAGGGGTGCAGAAAGAGGCAAGGGGTGCAGAAAAAAGCAGGAGAGGTGCAGAAAGAAACAAAAGAAGTGCAGAAAGAAGGAACAGATGTGCAGAAAGAGGCAAGAGGGGTGCAGAAAGAGGTAAGGGGTGCAGAAAGAGGGAAGAGGGGTGCAGAAAGAAACAAAAGAAGTGCTGAAAGAAGCAACAGAGGTGGAAAAAGGGGTAAGAGCGGTGGAGAAAGAGGCAAGAGGGGTGCAGAAAGAAGCAAAAGAGGTGGAGAAAGAAACAAAAGAAGGAACGAAAGAAGGAACAAAGGTGCAGGGAGAGACAAGAGCGGTGCATAAAGAGGGAAAAGGGGTGCAGAAAGAGGCACAAGGGGTTGAGAAAGAAGCAAGAGAAGTGCAGAAAGAAACAACAGAGATGCAGAAAGGGGGAAGAGGGGTGGAGAAAGAGGCAAGAGGAGTGCAGAAAGAGGTAAGGGGGTGCACAAAGAAGGAACAGATGTGCAGAAAGAGGCAAGAGGGGTGGAGAAAGTGGCAAGAGGGGTACAGAAAGAAGTAAGAGAGATGCAGAAAGAAATAATAGAAGGGCAGAAAGCAGGAATGGGGGCAGAGAGAGGCAAGAGGGGTGCAGAAAGAAGGAAAAGGGATGCAGAAAGAGGCAAGAGGGGTTCAGAAAGAAGCAAGAGAGGTGCAGACAGAAGCAACAGAGGTGTAGAAAGAGGGAACAGAGGTGGAGAAAGAGACAAGAGAAGTGCAGAAAGAAGCAACAGAGATGCAGAAAGGGGCAAGAGGGGTGCAGAAAGAGGCAAAAGAAGTCCCTAAAGAAGGAACAGAGGTGCAGAGAGAGGCAATAGGGGGAAGAAAGAAGGAAAAGGGGTGCAGAAAGAGGCACAAGGGGTACAGAAAGAAGCAAGAGAAGTGCAGAAAGAAGCAACAGAGGTGCAGAAAGAGGGAAGAGGGGTGCAGAAAGTGGCAAGAGAAGTGCAGAAAGAAGCAACAGAGATGGAGAAAGAGGTAAGAGGAGTTCAGAAAGAGAGATGGAAAAAGAGGCAAGGGGGTGCAGAAA
Organism: Calotriton arnoldi; assembly: GCA_963921515.1. Lineage (NCBI taxonomy): Eukaryota > Metazoa > Chordata > Amphibia > Caudata > Salamandridae > Calotriton > Calotriton arnoldi. The sequence goes on along the minus strand of CAWUFW010014650.1, from coordinate 57,876 downwards.
GAAGCAAGAGAGGTGCAGAAAGAGAGAAGAGCGGTGCAGAAAGAGGCAAGGGTTGCAGAAAGAAGCAAGAGAGGTGCAGAAAGAAACAAAAGAAGTGCAGAAAGAAGGAACAGATGTGCAGAAAGAGGCAAGAGGAGTGCAGAAAGAGGAAAGAGGGGTGGAGAAAGAGGCGAGGGCATGCAGAAAGAAGCAAGAGAGCTGCTGAAAGAAATAAAAGAAGTACAGAAAGAAGGAACAGAGGTGCAGAAAGAAGCAAGAGAAGTGCAGAAAGAAGCAACAGAAATGCAGAAAGGGGGAAGTGGGGAGCAGAAAGAGGCAAGAGGGATACAGAAAGAAACAAGAGAGGTGCAGAAAGAAACAAAAGAAGCACAGAAAGAAGCAACAGAGGTGCAGAAATAGGCAAGATGGGTGCAGAAAGAGGCAAGAGAAGTGCAGAAAGAAGCAACAGAGATGCAGAAAGGGGGAAGAGTGGTAAAGAAAGAGGCAAGAGGGGTGCAGAAGGAAGCAAGAGAGGTGCAGAAAGAAACAAAAGAAGTGCAGAAAGAAGGAATCGAGGTGCAGAAAGAGGTGCAGAAAGAGGGATGAGGGGTGGAGAAAGAGGCAAGGGAAGTGGGGAAAGAAGCAGCAGAGATGCAAAAAGGGGGAACAGAAGTGGAGAAAGTAGCAAGATGGGCTCAGAAGGAAGCAAGAGAGGTGCAGTAAGAAACAAAAGAAATGCAGAAAGAAGGAATAGAGGTGCGGAAAGAGGCAAGAGGGGTGCAGAAAGAGGGAAGAGGGGTGCAGAAAGAAGCACAAGTGGTATATAAAGATGCAAGAGAGGTACAGAAAGAAGCAAGAAGAGTGCAGAAAGAAGCAACAGAGATGCAGATAGAGGCAAGAGGTGTGCAAAAGAAAAGAGGGAAGAGGGGTGCAGAAAGAGGCAAGAAGTGTGCAGAAAGAAGCAAGAGATGTGCAGAAAGAAACAAAAGAAGTGCAGAAAGAAGGAACAGAGTTGCAGGAAGAGGCAACAGAGGTGCAGAAAGAGGGAAGAGGGGTGGAGAAAGAGGCAAGGGGGTACAGAAAGAAGCAAGAAAGTTGCAGAAAGAAACAAAAGAAGTGCAGAAAGAATGAACAGAGGTGCAGAAAGAGGCAAGAGGGGTGCAGAAAGAGGCAAAAGGGGTGCAGAAAGAAGCGAGAGGTGCAGAAAGAAACAGAAGAAGTGCAAAAAGAAGGAACAGAGGTGCAGAAAAGGGCAAAAGGCATGCAGAAAGAGGGAAGAGGGGGGGAGAAAGAGGCAAGGGGTGCAGAAAGAAGCAAGAGAGCTGCAGAAAGAAACAAAAGAAGAATACAGAAAGAAGGAACAGAGGTACAGAAAGAGGCAAGAGGGGTGCAGAAAGAAGGAAGAGAGGTGGAGAAAAGGCAAGGGGGTGCATAAAGAAGAAAGAGAGGTGCAGAAAGAAACATAAGAAGTGCAGAAATAAGGAACAGAGGTGCAAAAAGAGGCAAGCGGAGTGCAGAAAGAGGAAAGAGGGGTGGAGAAAGAGGCAAGGGGTGCAGAAAGAAGCTAGAAAGCTGCAGAAAGAAACAAGAGAAATGCAGAAAGAAGGAACAGAGGTGCAGAAAGAGGCAAGAGGGGTACAAAAAGAGGGGAGAGGGGTATAGAAAGAGGAAAGATGGGTGCAGAAAGAAGCAAGAGAGATGCAGAAAGAAACAAAAGAAGTGCAGAAAGACGGAACAGAGGTGCAGAAAAAGGCAAGAGGGGTGCAGAAAGAGGGGTGTGAAAGAGGCATGAGAGGTACAAAAAGAAGTAAGAGAGGTGCAGAAAGCAGCAACAGAGGTGCAGCAAGAGGGAACAGGGGTGGAGAAAGAGATAGGAGAAGTGCTGAAAGAAGCAACAGAGATGCAGAAAGGGGTAAGAGGGGTGCAGAAAGGGGTAAGAGGGGTGGAGAAAGAAGTAAGAGGGATGCAGAAAGAAGCACCAGAGGTGCAGAAAGAAACAAAAGAAGGGCAGAAAGAAGGAACAGAGGTGGAGAGAGAGGCAAGAGGGGTGCAGAAAGAAGGAAAAAGGGTGCAGAAAGAGGCATGAGGGGTGCAGAAAGAAGCAAGAGAAGTGCAGAAAGAAGCAACAGATGTGCAGAAAGAGGGAAGGGGGTGCAGAAAGAGGCAAGAGAAGTGCAGAAAGAAGCAACAGATATGCAGAAAGGGGGAAGAGGGGTGGAGAAAGAGGCAAGAGAAGTGCAGAAAGAGGGGTGGAGAAAGATGCAAGGGGGTGCAGAAAGAAGCAAGAAAGCTGCAGAAAGAAACAAAAGACATGCAGAAAGAATGAACAGAGGAGCAGAAAGAGGCAAGAGGGGTGCTGGAAGAGGGGTGCAGAAAGAGGCAAGGGGGTGCAGAAAGAACCAAGAGAGGTACAGAAAGAAACAAAAAAAAGTGCACAAAGTAGGAACAGAGGTGCAGAAAGAGGGAAGAGGAGTGCAGAAATAGGGAAGAAGGGTGGAGAAAGAGGCAAGGTGGTGCAGAAAGAAGCAAGAAAGCTGCAGAAAGAAACAAAAGAAGTGCAGAAAGAAGGAACAGATGTGCAGAAAGAGGCAAGAGGGGAGCAGAAAGAGGGAAGAGGGGTGCAGAAAGAAGCAAGAGCGGTACAGAAAAAGGCAAGGGGTGCAGAAAGAAGCAAGAGAGGTGCAGAAAGAAACAAAAGAAGTGCAGAAAGAAGGAACAGATGTGCAGAAAGAGGCAAGAGGAGTGCAGAAAGAGGGAAGAGGGGTGGAGAAAGAGGCGAGGGCATGCAGAAAGAAGCAAGAGAGCTGCTAAAAGAAATAAAAGAAGTACAGAAAGAAGGAACAGAGGTGCAGAAGGAAACAAGAGAAGTGCAGAAAGAAGCAACAGAAATGCAGAAAGGGGGAAGTGGGGAGCAGAAAGAGGCAAGAGGGATACAGAAAGAAACAAGAGAGGTGCAGAAAGAAACAAAAGAAGCGCATAAAGAAGCAACAGAGGTGCAGAAATAGGCAAGATGGGTGCAGAAAGAGGCAAGAGAAGCGCAGAAAGAAGCAACAGAGATGCAAAAAGGGGGAAGAGTGGTGAAGAAAGAGGCAAGAGGGGTGCAGAAGGAAGCAAGAGAGATGAAGAAAGAAACAAAAGAAGTGCAGAAAGAAGGAATCGAGGTGCAGAAAGAGGGATGAGGGGGAGAAAGAGGCAAGGGAAGTGGTGAAAGAAGCAACAGAGATGCAAAAAGGGGAAACCGGGGTGGAGAAAGTGGCAAGATGGGTGCAGAAGGAAGCAAGAGAGGTGCAGAAAGAAACAAAAGAAGTGCAGAAAGAAGGAATAGAGGTGCAGAAAGAGGCAAGAGGGGTGCAGAAAGAGGGAAGAGGGGTGCAGAAAGAAGCACAAGTGGTGTAGAAAGATGCAAGAGAGGTACAGAAAGAAGCAAGAAGAGTGCAGAAAGAAGCAACAGAGATGCAGATAGAGGCAAGAGGTGTGCAAAAGAAAAGAGGGAAGAGGGGTGCAGAAAGAGGCAAGAAGTGTGCAGAAAGAAGCAAGAGATGTGCAGAAAGAAACAAAAGAAGTGCAGAAAGAAGGAATAGAGGTGCGGAAAGAGGCAAGAGGGGTGCAGAAAGAGGGAAGAGGGGTGCAGAAAGAAGCACAAGTGGTGTAGAAAGATGCAAGAGAGGTACAGAAAGAAGCAAGAAGAGTGCAGAAAGAAGCAACAGAGATGCAGATAGAGGCAAGAGGTGTGCAAAAGAAAAGAGGGAAGAGGGTGCAGAAAGAGGCAAGAAGTGTGCAGAAAGAAGCAAGAGATGTGCAGAAAGAAACAAAAGAAGTGCAGAAAGAAGGAACAGAGTTGCAGGAAGAGGCAACAGAGGTGCAGAAAGAGGGAAGAGGGGTGGAGAAAGAGGCAAGGGGGTACAGAAAGAAGCAAGAAAGTTGCAGAAAGAAACAAAAGAAGTGCAGAAAGAATGAACAGAGGTGCAGAAAGAGGCAAGAGGGGTGCAGAAAGAGGCAAAAGGGGGTGCAGAAAGAAGCGAGAGGTGCAGAAAGAAACAAAAGAAGTGCAAAAAGAAGGAACAGAGGTGCAGAAAAGGGCAAAAGGCATGCAGAAAGAGGGAAGAGGGGGGGAGAAAGAGGCAAGGGGTGCAGAAAGAAGCAAGAGAGCTGCAGAAAGAAACAAAAGAAGAATACAGAAAGAAGGAACAGAGGTACAGAAAGAGGCAAGAGGGGTGCAGAAAGAAGGAAGAGAGGTGGAGAAAAAGGCAAGGGGGTGCATAAAGAAGAAAGAGAGGTGCAGAAAGAAACATAAGAAGTGCAGAAATAAGGAACAGAGGTGCAAAAAGAGGCAAGCGGAGTGCAGAAAGAGGAAAGAGGGGTGGAGAAAGAGGCAAGGGGGTGCAGAAAGAAGCTAGAAAGCTGCAGAAAGAAACAAGAGAAATGCAGAAAGAAGGAACAGAGGTGCAGAAAAAGGCAAGAGGGGTGCAGAAAGAGGGAAGAGGGGTGTGAAAGAGGAAAGATGGGTGCAGAAAGAAGCAAGAGAGGTGCAGAAAGAAACAAAAGAAGTGCAGAAAGACGGAACAGAGGTGCAGAAAAAGGCAAGAGGGGTGCAGAAAGAGGGAAGAGGGGTGTGAAAGAGGCATGAGAGGTGCAAAAAGAAGCAACAGAGGTGCAGAAAGCAGCAACAGAGGTGCAGAAAGAGGGAACAGGGGTGGAGAAAGAGATAGGAGAAGTGCTGAAAGAAGCAACAGAGATGCAGAAAGGGGTAAGAGGGGTGCAGAAAGGGGTAAGAGGGGTGGAGAAAGAAGTAAGAGGGATGCAGAAAGAAGCACCAGAGGTGCAGAAAGAAACAAAAGAAGGGCAGAAAGAAGGAACAGAGGTGGAGAGAGAGGCAAGAGGGGTGCAGAAAGAAGGAAAAAGGGTGCAGAAAGAGGAAAGAGGGGTGGAGAAAGAGGCAAGGGGGTGCAGAAAGAAGCAAGAGAAGTGCAGAAAGAATCAACAGATGTGCAGAAAGAGGGAAGGGGGTGCAGAAAGAGGCAAGAGAAGTGCAGAAAGAAGCAACAGATATGCAGAAAGGGGGAAGAGGGGTGGAGAAAGAGGCAAGAGAAGTGCAGAAAGAGGGGTGGAGAAAGAGGCAAGGCGGTGCAGAAAGAAGCAAGAAAGCTGCAGAAAAAAACAAAAGACGTGCAGAAAGAATGAACAGAGGTGCAGAAAGAGGCAAGAGGGGTGCTGAAAGAGGGAAGAGGGGTGCAGAAAGAGGCAAGGGGGTGCAGAAAGAACCAAGAGAGGTACAGAAAGAAACAAAAAAAGTGCACAAAGTAGGAACAGAGGTGCAGAAAGAGGGAAGAGTAGTGCAGAAAGAGGGAAGAAGGGTGGAGAAAGAGGCAAGGTGGTGCAGAAATAAGCAGAAAGCTGCAGAAAGAAACAAAAGAAGTGCAGAAAGAAGGAACAGATGTGCAGAAAGAGGCAAGAGGGGAGCAGAAAGAGGGAAGAGGGGTGCAGAAAGAAGCAAGAGCGGTGCAGAAAAAGGCAAGGGGTGCAGAAAGAAGCAAGAGAGGTGCAGAAAGAAACAAAAGAAGTGCAGAAAGAAGGAACAGATGTGCAGAAAGAGGCAAGAGGAGTGCAGAAAGAGGGAAGAGGGTTGGAGAAAGAGGCGAGGGCATGCAGAAAGAAGCAAGAGAGCTGCTGAAAGAAATAAAAGAAGTACAGAAAGAAGGAACAGAGGTGTAGAAAGAAACAAGAGAAGTGCAGAAAGAAGCAACAGAAATGCAGAAAGGGGGAAGTGGGGAGCAGAAAGAGGCAAGAGGGATACAGAAAGAAACAAGAGAGGTGCAGAAAGAAACAAAAGAAGCGCATAAAGAAGCAACAGAGGTGCAGAAATAGGCAAGATGGGTGCAGAAAGAGGCAAGAGAAGTGCAGAAAGAAGCAACAGAGATGCAAAAAGGGGGAAGAGTGGTGAAGAAAGAGGCAAGAGGGGTGCAGAAGGAAGCAAGAGAGGTGCAGAAAGAAACAAAAGAAGTGCAGAAAGAAGGAACATAGGTGCAGAAAAAGGCAAGAGCGGTGCAGAAAGAGGCAAAAGGGGTGCAGAAAGAAGCGAGAGGTGCAGAAAGAAACAAAAGAAGTACAGAATGAAGGCACAGAGGTGCAGAAAAGGGCAAAAGGCATGCAGAAAGAGGGAAGGGGGGAGAAAGAGGCAAGGGGTGCAGAAAGAAGCAAGAGAGCTGCAGAAAGAAACAAAAGAAGAATACAGAAAGAAGGAACAGAGGTACAGAAAGAGGCAAGAGGGATGCAGAAAGAAGGAAGAGGGGTTGAGAAAAAGGCAAGGGGGTGCATAAAGAAGAAAGAGACGTGCAGAAAGAAACATAAGAAGTGCAGAAACAAGGAACAGAGGTGCAGAAAGAGGCAAGCGGAGTGCAGAAAGAGGAAAGAGGGGTGGAGAAAGAGGCAAGGGGGTGCAGAAAGAAGCAAGAAAGCTGCAGAAAGAAACGAGAAGTGCAGAAAGAAGGAACAGAGGTGCAGAAAGAGGCAAGAGGGGTACAAAAAGAGGGGAGAGGGGTATAGAAAGAGGAAAGATGGGTGCAGAAAGAAGCAAGAGAGGTGCAGAAAGCAGCAACAGAGGTGCAGAAAGAGGGAACAGGGGTGGAGAAAGAGATAGGAGAAGTGCAGAAAGAAGGAACAGAGGTGCAGAAAGAGGCAAGAAGGGTGCAGAAAGAGGGAAGAGGGGTGTGAAAGAGGCACAAGGGGTGCAGAAAGAAGCAAGAGAGGTGCAGAAATAAGCATTAGAGGTGCAGAAAGAGAGAACAGGGAAGGAAAAAAGAGACACGAGAAGTGCCGAAAGACGTAACAGAGATGCAGAAAGGGGTAAGAGGGATGGAGAAAGAAGCAAGAGGGGTGTAGAAAGAAGCAAGAGAGCTGCAGAAAGAAACAAAAGAAGTGCAGAAAGAATGAACAGAGGTACAGAAAGAGGCAAGAGGGGTGCATAAAGAGGGAAAAGGGGTGCAGAAAGAGGCACGAGAGCTGAAAGAAGCAATAGAGGTACAGAAAGAAACAAAAGAAGTGCAGAAAGATGGAACAGATGTGCAGAAAGAGGCAAGAGGGGTGCAGAAAGAGGGAGGAGGGGTACAGAAAGAGGCACAAGGGGTGTAGAAAGAAGCAAGAGAGGAGCAGAAAAAAGCAACAGAGGTGCAGAAAGAGGGAACAGGGGTGGAGAAAGAGATAAGAGAAGTGCTGAAAGAAGCAACAGAGATGCAGAAAGGGGTAAGAGGGGTGGAGAAAGAGGCAAGAGGGGTGCAGAAAGAAGCAAGAGAGGTGCTGAAAGAAACAAAAGAAGTGCAGAAAGAAGGAACAGAGGTGGAGAAAGATGAGGGGTGCAGAAAGAGGGCAGAGGGGTACAGAAAGAGGCAAGAGAGGCGAAGAAAGGTACAGAAAGAGCAAGCGGGGTAGAGAAAGAAGCAAGTGAGGTGCAGAAAGAAGCAACACAGGTGCAGAAAGAGGCAAGAGAGGTGCAGAAAGTAGAATAGATGTGCCGAAAGAGGCAAGAGAAGTGCAGAAAAAGAAAGAAAGGTGCAGAAAGAAGCAACAGAAATGCAGAAAGAGGCAAGAGAGGCGCAGAAAGAAGCAAGAGTGGTTTGCACACCATAAGTACCAATGTAACACCCACATTTAGCAATAAGTAACAGGTGACCATTCTAGGTTTGCAAAGGGCCTTCCACCACGCTGTAACACTTGTTGCTGCATTTTTGGTAACATTTGAGCCGTTTGAGCTAGAAAACAAGGCTTTTTTTTGTTCAAATCTGCAGATTAGGCAGCAGATGATGGATTATGTGGCTAATGCGGAAAATGTATAATTGTGCCAAAGTCGGTGCAGCCAAACAGTTACATAATTCCAGTGGCCCTGCTCATACCTCTGACTAGGTCCAGAAGTGCTCCTCAGTGGTTCCTTCTTTTTTTTGTCTCATTGAGTTCATAGTTTAGCTTCTATGGAAATGAGGACGACTAAACCTGAGGTTACCACTCCACAACGCAGACTACCATACCACATAATTACTCTCCATAACACATAATCCCACTCAACATAATTCCTATACACTAAATACCACATACTTTCTATCCACATAATTTCACTGCACAACATACCACATAATTCCACTCCACACAACGTACATCCTCTCCACTCCAATAAACATTAGTAAAAAACGTTTACATTTACAACGCCAATAGCTCTAACTCTCGCAAATGCGAAACCTATTACATTGCAAATACGTCTTTAACTAGTAGTCGCGTTTGCAGAGTCGTGGAGAAAAGGTGCTGGGCCTCTGACCAGTGCTCAGGAATTCCACTGCGTAGGACTTACAGGAGGTACCAGGAGGGCTTCTTGGCCCCCAAAGTCCCTCAGGAGTAAAGTGGACTTCATCCCCCAACCCGTAGTGTGCCAGGAGGCGCGTTTGCAGAGTGGTGGAGAAAGGGGGCGTGGCCTTCAAACACCTCTTAGCAATCTCACTGTGTGGGACTTACTGGAGGTAACAGGAGGGGTAGTTGGCCCCCAAGGACATCTTTTGGGGCCAACTACCCCTCCTATTACCTCCAGTAAGTCCCACACAGCAGGATTGCTAAGTTCTCATAGCAGGCCATGCCCCCTTTGCCCATCACTCTGCAAACGCATGGACACTTGTTTAAAAAAAAAACTACAATTAAAGGAGGGGCCCCCCTCCTGAGGCCTTTTTTGGCCCCGGGGACCCCATCCCCCGGGGCTTTGCCTCTTTTTTTCTTTCCTTTTTTTTCAGGAGGGGGGCCGCGTGGCCCCCTTCCCTTGGCCACTTTTGGCCCTGGGGACCCCATCCCCTGGGGCCTGGCCTCACGTTGGGGAACGCGGGGGGAGCCCCAATGCCCCTGCAGTCTCTGCCGTCTCCCCGCCTCCTGCGGGAGCCGGCATTGCTATTGAGCAGAGGGAGCTGCAAACATGCAGCTCCCTTTGCCCAAAAGCAATACTGCTTCGCTTCATGGAAGCAAGAGTAGGTTTCCTGCTCTTGCTTCCATGAAGCGAAGCAGAAGTTTGCAATGGCAGGGCGGGAGCAGTGCTCCCGCCCTGGCATTGCACACTGCAATGTCCCAGGGGTGGGCACCCCGGGACATTGCTGGTGCCGGCCCTGGGGGGTGGCGGCCCCCAGGGCCAAGGAGGGCTCCCTGAGGGAGGCCGTGTGGCCCTTCTCCCAACTGATGTGAAGCCCCAGGGAGGTGGTGGTCCCCCGGGGTCGGGGGTCTGCAACGGCCCCCCATATTTAAATGAAGCGTGCCCCGGGGAGGTGGTAGTCCCCAGGGCAGTGTGGGGGGGCTGGAGCCCCCCAAACATCCTTTTTACAAGTAGCCCCGGGTAGGTGGCGGTCCCCGGGGCTTCGGGGCCCATGAGGCCCCCCTCCCATATTAAATTAAAGACCCAGGGGGGTGGCGGTCCCTGGGGCAGCGTGGGGGGGGAGGTGGCGTTCCCCGGGGCTGCGGGGGGGCCACATGCCCCCTGCAAATTATTAGCAAAGCCCTGGGGAGATGGTGGTCATCGGGGATGCAGGGGCCCCCGCAGGCCCCCGCTATATAATACTGGATTGCCCTAGGGACCTGGCCCACCCTGGGGCATAAAACAAACAAAGCGTTTTTTTAATTTTCTGTCGGATTCGCGGATCCTAAGTGAATCCCGACGATTTTTTTAAATGCTTTTTTGGCCCTGAGCAGGCCTAGGGGGCCAGGGTGTTTCTACCCTGCCCATTATCTTGTTTTTTACGTTTTGTCTTGTGACTCGGTTCTACCGAGTCACAAGATGGCTGCCAAAACTTCCTGGTCTGAAGTGTTGGCAGCCAATCAGAGTCAAGCTCGTGCTCGGGAGGGTTCGCGGATCCACCGCGGTCACCAGATATATAAATATTTTTAAATATGAATATTTCAGGAACTACTGAACGGATTTACACCATTTTTTAAAAAAAAGGTCGCTTTCTGAACCAAGAGCTACCTTTTTGCCAAATTTGGTGTAATTCTGTTCAGCAGTTCTGGTTGTAGCCTTCTCCAAATTTCCTATGGAAATTAACATGGAGAAAACGCGTTTTGGGACCCCTCTTTTTTCTCGGCCCTTGCTTGACGAATCACTCCGAAACTTCAAAGACAGGAGCTGACTGGGGCGCCCCATTAGTTTTGAAAATTTTGCAAAGATTCATCAAATGGCACCAAAGATATTGGCAAATCAAAAAAACCTTTTCCTATGAAAACTAGGTCCTAACTATAACTACCTACTGGCGGTCATACATACATATATATACATACATATATTACCTACTGGCACTCGCCAGTAGGTAGTTACAGATAGGACCTAGTTGCCTAGTATGAAGAGAATTATTTCACTTGTTAATAACTTTGGCTTCGTTTGACGGATCCTCATGGAATTATTAAGACTAATTTGCCACTCATGTCAGCTGCTGTGCTGAAAACTTCGTGGTGATCTATCAAGCGGGGGCAGAGAAATGGAGGGTCCCAAAACACGTTTTCCCCATGTTAATTTAAATAGGAAATCTTAGACAGGGCTACAGCCAAAACTGCTGAACGGAATTTCACCAAATTTGTCAGAAAGGTAGCTGCTGGTCCAGAAAGAGCTCTTTTTGTTAAATGCTGTACATCCGTTTAGTAGTTTCTGAGTTATTTAAAGATATTTCCAGTTGTATAAATCTCCTGCTGAGATCTAATTGACTACCAATTCTTCAAACCAGAAAGTGTTGGCAGTCATCTTGTGACTCAGTTGAACCAAGTCACAGGTAAAAACATCAAAATAAAGAAAAGTGTGCAGGGTAGAAACACTCTGACCCCCTAGGCCTCTTGGGGGAGAGGGGGGTCTCCTAGGGCCCAAGAAACATATATTTTTTAAAGATTTCGACGGGATCCATGGATCCCGCTGAAAACATTTTAAAAACGAAGCGCAAGCTCCTGCAGTTCATTTTGAATTGGCCCCCGGGTGGGCCAGGTCCCTGGGGCATTGTAATAAAGGAGAGGGGGTGCACAACCCCCCTCCTGGGGCTCATTGATGCCCCGGGGACCACCACCTCCCCGGGGCTTATTTCTTTGTTTGGATTGGGGGGCCTATCTGACACCCCAGCCCCGGGGGCTGCCACCTCCCCGGGGTTTAATCTTAAAATAATGCAGGGGATCACAACCTCCCCTGGGCATTCATTTTATTGAATGAGGAGGGCCGCGCAGCCCCCAGCAGCCCCGGGGAGTACCACCCCCGAGGCAAATTAGAAGATTAAAGGTGGGCATGTGGCCCCCCTCCTGGAGCCATAGATGGCCCTAGGGACTGCCATCCCCCAGGGCCGGCTCCTGCAATGTCCCGGGTGCCCACCCCCGGGACATCGCTGTTTTCTATAGCCTGGTGGGAGCACCGGGAGTGATGTCATTAGTGATGTTACTGACCATGTCATGAGTGATTTAATAGGTGAGGTCATAAGCAGTGCAATGCGGGGGCATAAGTTATAGTTACCTCAGGTAACTGTAACTGCTGAATTTCACTGGTTTTGTACGAGTGAAATGTGGGCCTAAATATAACGCCCCTGTAAACTTTGTTTTTTTCAGGGAATTTCTAAGGTTTTTTTAATTCTATTCCCTAACTATAATGTTCCTGTAACCTTTGTTACCTTATACTATCCTTATGATAAATTAGCTAGTACGATTCTGCACATGTGGTACAGGGGCACTTGTATATTATGCTGTCCTATGACTTTGGAGTACTGTTTGGTAGTCAGTACTATATACATATTGTACATATGTACTTATTTGAAGCGTTAACAATGTATCCAAATTTATTGACTACTTTCAGGTATGGCTTTATGTATTTTACAATATCCAGGCATGTCATGATTTGGTTTCAGGTAGTTAGATTAATTTTCATTTTTCTTTGGATCCCGTCCCTCCTTGTTTTACCTTGGAGTATGTACTTTTGATAAGATTCTGGTTAATTGGTTTTCATTGCTCAAGTGAGACCAATCACATTTCACTTTGACTGATTTCTATCATGATATATATGCATGTTGAATGTAAAATACTCAGGAGTATTATATTTTAATATCTTCACCATATGAATTATGCGCACAGAGGCTGCATGTAACAGACATATCAAGTACTGTGAACCTACCACTATGGGATCCTGGTGATGGGGAAACTATCTTGCTAATTGGAATTGGAATTGGAATTGATTATGAATATCATATGTTATTCTAGTGCTGAAGAAGTTCAAGGTGGATGGGCCTTACGTAAAACATGTTGGCTATTGATGTTTCTAATTTCGAGATAATAAAGAGCAAAGGTTTTGTAAGACTCAATGAGTACTCCTCTGTGGTGTTCACAGTGATTCTTGAATCAACTTCCCAATGAGATTATCCATCCAGGGAGTGCTTTTGGGCTTAGTGAAGATGCTTTTTCAGTCATTCTTTACATTTTTTGCACCAGCATCCTGATAAAGCCAGAACTTCTGGAGAGAGATATTCTATAACATCTGTGCCAGGACCTTACCAAAGGTAGCAGTGTACAGTTATGTACACTCATTGTGTAGTGAGGCAGCGTGTCATTGGTTCCTGTGCTCAGTAGAAGGGAAGGTGCCTCCTCTTTACTGTTCAGACCACATTGCATTTCTGTGGCCACCCTGAGGGATGTTCCAAAGCTTGCATTGAACTCAGACCGTCTAGACCGATGTTCAGGGAATGCAAGGTTGCAGGGGAAGGGAAAGAATGATGCCAAACATGGGGTTCTTCTCGTACCAGAAAGATGTCATATGACCGAAGATGTAGGCATGTCTAGCTATATATATAACTCTTTCCAAGATGGTGGCTATTCTAGTGATTGTTGTCTGAAGTTCCCAATCCAAGATGGACCTAATCAATTTCCAGCAATGTAATTTTATTTTTAGAACATATATGAGGGGATACTGATAAGGAATTGATGTGTCGCAGTGTATTCAGTCCTTTATTGTTCATTGCCTGCTTGTTAGCATTTTTGTCCCTGATACTAGCTTTACTTTGTAACTGGAATCATGTCTTGATTTCTAGTTCTGGAAAATCAATACTGGGTTATTTCTCAATCCTGATTCAGGGTAGTTTTTGAGCCTTGCTTTTCAACACATGCTTTAATTCATCATCTTACCAAGGAGTTTGTTTCTTCCCTTTGTTGCTTTTTCCTCTTAAGGAGGCACTTTACACCTTTCACACATATATTAAGTGAAACCGACACCGTGGCTGATAGGTGGAGACTCCCTTTCCTCAGATAATAAAGAAGGAAACTTGATAAACCTTGACCATGTCCAGCTTTAGACACAGATAGGTCTCGCCTGAACCCTAAGACATTAAAAAGGTACTTTATTATAACACGTGTATAGCAGACTAAACAGGTAAATATGTCTCATATGACCCTGGCTCCAAAGGAGGTGTAATGACTCCAAGTGGAACAAAAGATAAAATTAAGATAGTTTGTACCATCTATTAAGTCTTGGTAAAAATTACCTCAAACCATCTGCAGTCTGCAATCTGGGGACCCACTATGCCCTCATCCACAACCTTTCTGGGTCCATATCTCTGGAACACCTGTGCGTATGCATGTGAACTGTACAATGCAAACCTAGCTGCAGAGCATCAGACCACTCTACAGGAGAAGGATTTCGGAACAGTGTGCTCAAAGGAGTGGGTGGGAGCAGGGTGCACTCAGTGGAGTCAACACAGTATTAAGTGTGGTGAAGGATGTACTAGTGGGGGTTGTAATGAGAAACATAGGCTAGGTGGTAGAACACAAATTGGGAGGCAATGCTGGAGCAGTAGTCGGAGGGGAAGAGCCTTACTTGGGGTACCAGCCTAACCCGTCACTCTTCAATAGATCCACAATGATGTCCATTTTCAGGTAAAATTTTATCTTACATGGGGACAGCCACTCCTGATAAGAGGAAATGAGCTCCCTGATATACTGTCTTGTCTAAGAGCAAACCCAGGGATCCCAGAGGAAGACACTACGTGCTCTACTAGAGGGTTGTAACCTCATTTAGAGAGAGGTTTACATCCCAGACCTTCTTAATCAGCATATTAAAGATCTGATTCAACTCTGTGAACTGCAAAATGGTGGAGTCCTGAAAATATGGTGCAGACACCTTCTGACGCATGTGTGCCCCAAATGCATTTCATTTATTCACGTATGTGTGTTACATTTCTCATTTATAAGTGAGTACTAGATCTAGTATTAATTGCACATGGTAATCATATAATGTTTCCTTTAGTATAAGTTGATAGTGCACCAATTGCGCATATATATATTTTAGTGTGAATTATATGTAGCAGATTTTAGTGAATGTGCATTAGAATTTGTATGCTAATGATTGCATTCAGCATCATTATTCACAAGGCATGGTCGTTTCATAATAACTAGAAAAGTGTATTTGAGTGATTCAGACTCATCTCTGGGGAGAGACATCTTCAGGTTTGCTTAGGAGCTTCATTTAAGCTGTGTCTGAGCTGTAGGCCACAGGCTCTCAGATCGAGGCCTTTTCTACAACCCTTCCTAAAGCATAGTAGCTGACTGAAAACAACTTTGTTATCCAGCCATGGTATTTGTGTCAGATACCACGTAAGAAAATTAAATGGGCACTATGGTACTAAGAAAGATTAGCTAGGAGCTAAGAAGGGGGGTGTTTTATCATAGACTGAGTTTCATGGATTAATTTAATGAGCACTATCAAAACTGTTGGTTTAATTTTATAAATATTGTTTAATTGCCCGTTTTATTAACACTAAAATGTTTATTTTCATAGTAACATCTATTCATATAATCTGCGCTAAATTAGGGCATTCATTTTTAATAAATCATTTTAACCATATACAGAGCTATTCACAAAGGTAACTTACACTTGTGAGTAAGTTACACATGTAAATTTAGTCTCAAACTTATAAGTAGACTTATATGTCTTCACCCCGTTAAAGAGGAAGTATAGCCAAGTAAGTCACTACAGCCAAAAAGGAGTAGTAGTAAGTTCAGCACTACACGTGTGCAACCACTGATACAGCAACACCCTCCCATACAAAACAAGCATTGGAAATGCTATAGGTCTAGCATTTTTTTAAGCTAGAGCTATTGGCATTGCAAATGGCAATGTTTTTTTACAAATGCTCTCTTGGAGAGTGATTGGCCACAAGTAAACCGAACAAGCAGAGACTTTAAAACCAAGAAAAAGAGTTGCACAATACTCATGAATAAAAACATTATCACGAAGGATGACAGTTTGCAGGGTACATTACATGCCATTCTCAAGAGAAATTTAAAAAAGTTAGAAAATGAAAAATAAAGGGCTACTGAAGCTGGCTGTCAGTACGACCAGAAAACGATGACCAAATGAAAATGATGGATATAAAATACAGGAGTGAACCCGTTAACCCAGTTGAGACCGGGTGGAGTATATAGCAGAAATGACGGTGTCTCAACCAGTAATCATTGGCAAAGGTAATTATACAAGGTGTGTAAATCACTTGAGAGAGGGAAAGAAACGAAGGGAGTCCAGAGGCAGGTTTATAGAATATATGTATGTTATTAGTAAGTAGTTATATCAGCACTACAGTACAATTCAACTTGAAGTAACCAAAACAACCAGGTGTGCACTGGACGTGCTAGTGTGAGTGAACGACGTAGTGACAAAAAGGTGGAAAAACAGTGTCAATCACTGGATTGATTTGCCACAGAATAGCACCCGCGAAGCTGTCAATGGCAGGGATCACACTGATTTAATGTACTAAATCCACTTCCCCACTTACTTTGTGGCACTGAAGTTCAAAGCCAATGTAATACACAGACTCGATTGCCTTTCTGAATTGCAGTCCAAGGTATGAAAGAGTCGCTGTCCAAGAAAACACACCCTTCTCTGCTTACTGCATGAGTCCAAAGATTAGAAAAGAAAGAAGAAGAAACAAGGCACACTGATGTGGATGGTTTGGCCCCGGGGGCACCAGAGATTGCACAAAGAGCACAGGCGCCCTCAAGGAGGTCCCTGCTTGTGCCCTGGGGAAACGGTGGAGTGCATGCTCATTGTTTGCCTGCTTATATCAGTCTAAACTTTTTTTTATTTATAGTAGGATACTGATTGAGGGAGCGGGAAAAGTACTATATATCATGCATAGCTGCCAAGGTTTGAGATTGCTATGTGTGACATTTTCATAATTTAAGTGTACATTATGAGTGTCTTTTCAACAACTATTAGTGACACTTTCTTCCGAGCAAACTCAAGCAATGAAGACGAGGGAAACATATAAATAAATATCAGAAATTACACCCATTTGTGCAACGTGACTGCGCCAGGAAAAGCACATTTTCATAGCATAAGAAGTCAGTGCAACAGTAGGAGATCGTGACTTACACCATAGCTGTCACGTTTTCAGATTGGTTATGTATGACATTTCCATTGTTTCAATGCACTTCTGAGTGGCATTCAACTGCAAATGAGTGAAACTGAGAGTGACATTGAAAAAGCTAAATTAAGAATTGAGCAGTGAGAAGGGTTAAAAATTAAATAAAACTAATGCAAAACTCCTCAAAACCGCTTTCTAAGATGACCATTATATAAAACAGTTGAGGCGCCATTGTTCATCTCAATTAAAACAGTAAGTAACTCGGCTGCATCAGCCAGTATAGACTTGCTGTGAAAACCGCACCACAGCGCTGAAGAAGACGTATTTTGCATGTCACAATCTGTCCAATTAAGCATGCTGCCGGAATTATTTTTTATCAGAAAAAATCATCAGTTTAACCTGGCACACCCACCTAGACTGACAGGCCCACAAACAGACAAAAAAAATCATCCCATATGCTGACCTGCTGGTTCGAGACCGGACGGCACTGGTGGCAGAACAGCAACGGAAGGGAAAGCTGCAATCTGCAACATCAGTGTCTCAGAGGTCAAAGCTTAATAAGGACAAAGAGGTGCCCCTTACTGCCAAAGGAATAGGGCACTATACAGTGAATAAAAAAACAGTATCCTTTGGACCCAATATCACACTCTGGTATTCAACCAATCAATACATTTCATTCAACCCGATACTTCTTCACTATTCCTCACATGCACACTTGAGGGGATTGTGCCATATAGCTCCCACAGAGAGTCATAAACCATAAAATGTACAAGAATATATAAATCGATTTATTGATAAAAAAAACAGTATATCAAAATGACATTAAAAACTGAAGGGCAAGAAAACCCTATACTTTATAAACACGATGCATAGCATAGTAGATAGACAAAGATCACAAAAGTTTCAGAGAAAACAGTCACATGTTAAAATACAATCCATTAGAAAAAACATAATAAAATAAAATAAAATAAAATCGGGTTGAATGAAATGTATTGATTGGTTGAATACCAGAGTGTGATATTGGGTCCAAAGGATAATGTTTTTTTATTCAGAGGTCAAAGCACCATGGTCTGAACTGTCTGCTGTACCCAGTGTGCACTGACAATACCACGTGACACGAGGGCAGTAGTTTCAGCTGCCCATCCAGCACCAAATTATCTCCTGACTCACTTACTGACCGGACACTACTCCTACCCCCCTGTCCAGGGCACAGGCTTCTCTACTGTGCAGTTCTGGGGTCAGGAGGGGTACTTTAGCATGTTCCTATTGCTGCACAAACTCTTCCTGCACACAGGTCAGTACACAGAAGTACTGCACATACGGTAACCGCTCCTGATGCATGATATCTCACTGCACAGGAGTGACCCGTGCAGTGCAATTAAATATAGCACGGCTATCTAATGCGATTTAGTAGTGCATGTGCACTTTGCAGCTGCACGCTCTCTAATTGCACAATGCACCAGGGCAACGTTACTGCATGCATTCAAACTCCTGCTGAACCCAAGAGCTGCCCCCTGCACACCAAGCCTAGGGATGCACTGATCCTGTAGGCTGGTGCCCACGCCTCGCTGAAGACAGGGCCGGCCCCTCTTAGCGTCAGCGGCCATGGGGAAAGTCAGCAGGCCAAGGCCACCAGGACATTTAAATTAACAAGCCTCACCTTCATTAAAAGAAGTGAAAAGAAGCCCAAGACAAGCATACGGGCGATATTAATAAATAAATAAAGGCGCACGGCGAGTGCTGTTTAATGCTATCGTAGGTTGAAGGGGTCTACCTTAGAGGCAATGCAAAAAAAAAAAAGAAACATAAGGGCACCGTAAATAAATAAATAAAGGTGCACGGCGAGCCTGCTCAATGCAGTTTCGGAGATGAGAGGTGCGTGCTTTGCAGACAAACCATGAGAAAGAAAAAAACAAGAAACAAAAAACTTGGCAGACCGCAATGAAGTGAATGAGCCAGGAAGGTTTGGAGGGTGGGGCACGGCGGCACGGAGAGGAACCGAGCAAAACAGTCAGCCGGGGGGAGAAATAAGAATAAAATAAGCGGCCGCCATTGTCCCGGCTGCGCACGTCGTCCTGCCTGCAGTAGGAAAAAAGAAAATAGTGCTTACAAACTAATAAACATGTACCGTGTAACAGAAGTAAAGGGGCCAGTAGCCATGGGAGGTTACAAATGAAGAAAAGGCGGTACTAAGGAGGGACTAACAAACCGATTACTGAATCAGAATCCTGCATTTACGAAGGACCAAGACAGAAGCCAATAACAAATATAGGCGGAGAGTGGGCGGTGCTTCACTTCCATACTCCACTACAGTAGCTCGCCAGAGCAGCGCCTGCATGCTGACTCAGGCTCGACCTAAAAATGAAGGCAGGAACAGAATCCCATAGGATATTATGTTAAATTAATTCTTTTTGACTTCTTAAAATCTATCTATCTATTCATCTGTCTATCTATCTATCTATCCATCTATTTAAATATACATATATTTGTATATATATATATATATATAACATTATATATATATGCACACACACATACATATAATTATTGTAATGTTAAAAAAGTATTATTCTAAAGTTTAAATTAAAAAGATGCTCACTTAAAGTACAAAAGATTTGTTATATATTAAAAATTAATTTAATTATATTTAAATCACAAATAATGCTACATTAATATTTCTAAATAAAAAAATGTGTATGTTTTATTTTTAGATTTTTGAAACATGAAATTAAATGTATTTACATTTTTAAGTAGTTTAAATATTGAAATGTATTTTCACATTAGTTCTTATGGGGTTTTATTTCAAGTCCTTACCTCCATTATTTTCTATGGAAGTGTGTTGCAGTACAAGTGGTTGGCCTTATGTCATGCTGGACTTGCTCCAGCTTTGAACTGGAGCACATTTACTACTTTTTTTGCACCCTTTTTAGCTATAGTAACTTTAGAAGTGAGGTTTGCGAGTAGCAATAGGCTTGCTCTTTTATGGGTTGCTGTAAGTCCCTCCCTAAACCCCTTCCTGGGTATCAATAAACCCCCCATGCTCCTCCTTGTACTTTCCCCATGACTAATAAGTATCCCCCTTTTTCCATCCACTCCCCCAGGTCCCTCCCACGTTTACTGCTTGGTAGTAAACTTACATGTGTGAGGATCTCCCCATAGAAAAGGTAAAAGAGTTGTTGGTTGAGCGTTACACTCGCAAGTTTCTGAATTGCATTTTTTGTAATAAATAAGTAGTGCCACTGCAGTTCTACTTTATCGTTGATATTGGCCCTCTCTGCAGGGTGACCCCCAAACTTTTTACCTTCACCCCTCCTGTTTTCTGAACACACTTTTTGTTGGCTTTTAGGACTCTGTGCACTTTACCACTGCTAACCAGTGCTAGAGTGCTTCTGCTCACTCCTCTAAACCTGGTAATATTAGCTTACACCCAATTGCCACAAGTAGCTTACTGATAAGTCCCTAGTAGAGTGGTACTACATGTACCCAGGGCTTGTAAATTAAATGCCACTAATGGGCCTGCAGCGCTTACTGTGCCATCCACTGAAGTACCCTCTTACAATATGTCTCTTGAAGCCTGTGTGCAGTTTTAAACTGCCATTTTGACCACCTGGCAAAATATACCTCTTGCTAGCCTAAACCTCCCTTTTTAATACATATAAGCCACCCTAAGGTAAGCTTTAAATGCAGTGCAGTATATTTAAAAAGTTGGACATGTACTCTTAAGTTTATATGTCCTGGGAGTGAAAAACCTCCAAATTCGTTTTTTTCTACTATGATGCCTACCTCTCACATAGCATAACATTAGGTTGCCTTGTTACACTTAATAACGGCTAACCTTTGATTGGGAACAGGAAGAAACATTATGTTTGGTCTCAAAAGAATTGTAATTTAAAATCCTTTTTAATAGTGAAGTTGGATTTTAATTCACTGTCTGATAATGCAACTTTTATCAATTTGGCTTTTTCTATTGTCCTAACCATTTGGCGCCTGCAGCATGTATCCTGGGTTACATGAATAGGTGCAGTTGCTAGTTGGCCTTTGTGTATTCCTCCCAGACAGTATCACAAAGGGGGACTGGGTGTTGGCATGATGGCCCATCCTGACTTGATGGGAGGGTACATAGCTGTTACCTTCCACACTTGCATTTCAAAAGAGGTGCCTTAGCCTACATACAAAGAACTTCACACTAGCCTTTTGTGATTCCAGACATCTTGGGACCAGGACAGGGTGGAAGGAAATTCCAGAACCCACTTCAAAGCTGGCACTAGTTATAAATGTTGGACCCTCAGACCAACTATTTTGTATACTCCTAAAGCTGTGGACAGAAGAAGGACTGCCCTGCTGCCAGAGGACTGGCCTGCTGCCTGTCCTGTTGTCTGAGAAGGAAGACTGGACCAGCTCCCTTAAGTTCAGGCTACCTGAAGTGACATCAAGGTTCAGCTGACTGACCTCCTGGTCAGAGCTACAGGAGCATAACAATCTCCAGGGACCTCCCTGCAACTGCCCAGCTGCAACTGGACCTAATTGGACCTGCAAATGAACCTGCCTGAGCCCTGTTGTCCTTTGCAAGAGTGAGTCCCTGATTCCCAAGAGGCATCTCCCTAGGTCCTGGGCCCTTGGTTGGCATCAGAGTGCACTCCTCTGAAAAAGAAGGAGAAATCTTGAGGTTTTGAGCTCTTCACAACTGCAAACGGGCCCTATTGACTGAGATCATGCCACCCATGATGACCACCAACGCGAATTCCAGAGGACCCGACTCTTTGTGCTACAGCTACTGTTAGCGACGACCGATCATACAAGATCTACACTTTGCAACAGAATAGACAGCTTGTGGTGACCGCCAACAGGAAGCTCCAACAACGACCATCCATGACACCCGACATGACCTTCGTGCTACACCGATGACCGTCCACGACATCCAGCCTGCTCATCGCTTCACAGTGACAACCTTCTGCGACACTCTCCCTGCTCCTTGCAGCCTCCTCCTCCACCGCGAGCTAGACTCTTCTTGTCAGACTTTGAAATGGTAACTTTTTCAGTTATACTAACCTGGTTCCTGTAACCCTACCACACTCCTTCGCTGTCAGCCTGAGCTTGTGACTTTCACCAGGTCTTGCACGGCCAGATAACCGCAAATAGGTGCTTTGTGCTTTTATGCGCTATACTTACCGTAAATCTTTGAATTTGCATATCTCCGGTCCTACTGATTGGATTTTTGTCATTTTGGTGTCAAATAATTTATTAAGTTTAATTCTATTTTTCTATATTAATGTGGGGTTTTTCGTGTGTGTATTTCCACTTTAATTACTGTTTGTGTGCTGCATAAATGATTTACATATTACTTCTAAGTTAAGCCTAACTGCTTCTGTGCCAAGCTACCCAAGGGTAAAGCACAGGTTAATTTAGTGACTTTTTGTGGTTCACATTGACAAGGATTTTGACTGTTGCTTGAGAAAGGCTCACACCCCTCAACCAACACCCCATTTTCTCACATTTACATACTACAAAATGCAGTATTTGAATTGGGACATAGTGTGGATTTCTTCTTCTTTATGTGTTTTCATCTTTAGGCAAGGAGGCTCTGGTACTCACTAATACAAATATTCCTGCAGTCTCACAGGACTGATCATTGCCCTATGTGCACCATTCTCCAGTAATTTGTGAGAGGTTTGTAGGTTGCAGTCTGTCTGATTTCCAAGCTCAGGTTGTAAAGTTGACTAAGCTGGTGCTTTCCAATGGGTTTTGGATGTCTAAAACTGAGCCCTATTGACTAATAAGCCTGCAAAAGTATATCATAGTGCTCGGTTCGGGACAGAGCTTTGAATACCCCTCGGAGACACACACAAGACACTACCAAAAATTACTAATAAAAGCTGTCAGTTGCAATATTGGTTTCCTTCCTCATGTCAGATAGGAGCTACCTGTCTGCTGAAGGGTTTGTCAAATATGAATAGGGAAAGATTTACCCATTCGATTGCAAGTTGAATCTCATCCTGAATGTGTGCTAAAACTGCAGCTGCATCAGTAGTGATAAGGGCAAGTTTTAGAAGTACATTAACACAGTACTTCACTGGATGAGAGTTCCCTGAGGCAGGGTGGAAGTAAATCTAGTAGTGATAATACACAAAGGATATCCCTTTGAAATATTTTACTTATGGGGGAAGTTTGATGCTTTAGATCAAAATACTAGACATTCTAATAGCCATAAAGCTGTCCATCCTTCTGCACGTTATGAACCATATCATATACATAAAATCCTAATAGGATTTGAACAACATCAATTGTGGTTTGAGGGGCATGGACTACATTCCTTTGAAGATGCTAGAATGGGTTTCTTAGGACATCGTGTAGCTATCTGACCCATGTTGGGTGCTAATACTCCTCATCTAGACGTAAAAAACTAGAATGCCTGGAACTAAGACATGTATTAAATTAATTACTGAGTGTCTATAGATGACTTTGATAATATGTGCTACAGACAGTAGAGACAGTCATGTTATGTTAACTTATGTTATGCAGATTTGTAGCAAGTATTATCACCCGGGAGGGTATCCTGGCGCTGACGTATGTTAGTTCCTGCTGCCACACAGGCACCCTCTCTAAGGCAAACCATTAGTCCACCGAGCATCATTGCAAATATGGATAAAGTGACCACTAAACAAGACGTGGTTACATTTATCAGATGCCTATGACATCATTCTCGCTGAGTATGAATTATCAGGTACACACTTCATGGGGAGGAGGTAATAATGGAAGAATTCTCCTTCTTAGTACTTGAGAATTTCAGGGAAAAATATACATGTGAATGGACTTTAAAACAGACTCCAACAGTGTATAGAAACCAGGCACGGTGGGTTAAGGATTACCCCATGTTAGTCCCCCACATAGTGGGTGTAGCTGTAGGCTCAGTATCCATGAAAGCCAGAGACAAAACATGACATAGGGGCTACCCTTGATCAATTGCTGTATCAGGGTTTGATAGTGTCTTGTCACTTAGCCATGAACCCCCCTTTTTCCGATGTTAAAATTCAAACTACACATATAGAATTGTGTTAGATTATACCAATTTGAATGCATACAAGCATGCATGCGGTGCAAGACTTTTAGAGTACTGGATTGATGATGAAGGTAGCAAGGAAAAATATCAAACATCATTGAATATCTGAAACAGACCCTTCAGTAAAAATATAGTGCCTGAATCACACAATCTAACCACTTTCTAGTTTGGTGGCTTCCAGTACACTGATATGATTATGCTCCAAGGATATAATAATAGCTCTGGGCTTTTTGCGGCAAGAATTATGGAGATCTTGCAAGAAGATCCTAAAGTGTTGTTGTATGTTGATGACATACACATTTCATAATATATTAGACTATTTAATTAGGATGGGCAGAACAGTGACTCTCTTAGCTCAACATGGATATAAAATAAACTTCTGTAATGCTATGATCTTTATATGACCTTCCTTTGATATGAATTAGCCATGAGGGTAAAGGATTGGCTCCAGACTTCTTACAGAAGTGTCCTACTTTACAACCTCCAAATAAACTAAGAAAGTTGCAAGTGTTCATGGAGTTTTTGAAATGTTGAAGAGCTTATTTGCCATATTATGCTGAGTGAGTGAAACCCTTATTTTTTTGTTTAAAATTTGTTTATTGGGATTTTTACATTACTTATTACATATTGACATCTTACATCATTATAATGCATTGACACATAACTGCAATTGGGAGCGGAATGATTGTAAGGAATAGCATACACATTTTTACTGCATCACAGCCATTATAAAAAGCTAGACGTTGGAAAAAGTTTCTGGGAGGAACCCTCCTGCTGGTTTGTGCTTTTCAGTGGTAGGTTCTTATACTCTGGCTGGGCTTGCCTCCGATGGGCATGCATAAATATTCCACTCTCATGTTTTCTTTCCCAGTGTTATCGTGTCTAATCTTGTCTGAATGTGTCCCCATCTAACTGTCATCAGAGTCGTAGCTGCCGATGGGAAACAGCGAACTGCCTACTATGGTGGTGAAACTAGGGGGGACGTTGGGGAGCTATCGGACTGTGTGTCAAAGATATCAATAGTGCGGACGGTGTCATTGCTTTCGTACGGTGTAATGGTACGTAGGTGTGATTGTACGTATGTGGGGGGGGTTGGAGCTCTCATGGCAGGTTACCCTAGTGTAGAAGAGGAGAGCTCCCGATATGACTTTAGCAGGACATTAGATTTAGGCAGGTGGGCCCTGTCGTGGGACTTCTGCTACGTGAGTGAAACCCTTATATGAATGAATAACTTTGACATTATCTGAGAAGAGCTGGACGGACATGCACACTGTTATCTTATGGTGTGTACAAGCAAATATGTTCTAGATTAAGTGCCTTCAGACACTGGACAGCAAGACAAAACTAGTAATTAGGGTTGTTCCTAGCATATCAGGCTACACATATGTAGTTTACAATGAAGGACTGACAACCCCAATAGAATGAAATGAACTCATTAAAAAACAGAATGACGATTAGTAGGTATTGCTGATTGTATATCAGCCTTAATCCATCTTTTTCTTGCTTTTTAATCTTATCTTAGATTAATTTATGGTTTTGTACCATGAAGTATAGTCGAATTAGGTATAAGGCTATTGCCTATATTTTTCATTTATTGATGCCCATGGATTTATATACACATTTATGCACTACAATTGTTGCCCTTTCAATCCAGGGATGAAACATACTTTGGGCCCGATTACAAGTTTGATGGTGCAGCCGCAGGACCGCCACTCCGACGCACCGCCAAACTCGCGTGAGGACTGCCTGCCCTATAATGATTTTTTTTGTCATTGGCGGGCATTTCCTTTGCCGTTCTCACGGCGGTGCCTATAAAATAGGCACCGCAATGGGAACGTCAAAAGAAGTTCCAGCACAGCATGGACTAGGGAGTCCATGCCATGCTGGAATTTCTGTTCATGTACCCAGGGGGGCACATGTTGTGCCCCCCTGTGTGCATCCATAAGGCATGAGGGCCCCTTTTCTTTGCTCACCGCCACTGTTTCCATGGAGGAAAGACCTCCATTAAATCAGTGGCGGTGATGAAAATAGTAATATGCTTGATAGATGCCACCACCAGGGAATGGTGGTTCCTTGGCGGAGTCAGTGGTCCCAAAGCGGCATGACCACAAGTGTCGTAATGTGGCGGTCTTTGTGTGTGGAGCAGACTCAGATTGCCCCTAGTAAAGTATGAGAGAACAGGCTGCATGTGTGCCGGCTCTTGGGGGCTTTTTTTATGTTATTGTTGGCTGAAACGGCTGAACTCCCTCAATACAAATATCTTTATGTACCCATTCACCCAAATTACCTTTACCAAGCATTTAAAGGTCTCTCAATGCCCATATAATTTGCTTTGAAATAACTCATCTCCTTGCATGCTCAGATACCTTTTGTGGTTTTTTTTAACTGTTTGTAATGTAAACATTTTTATTTGTTTGCCTCATTCAACTTCCAAGTTGATGGCCCTCCTTCAATTTTTACCAACATGTTTTGGATTATTTTTTACTTTTTTCCACAGCCTAAGTTATCACCTCCGTGTGAGGATCAAGCCTCCTGCTGATGGTGAATGACTTTCTTCTATTTCTCCTCCAAGACCTCTTCCTCGTTGCTAATTTTCTGCTCATAGGGCACCCCCAACACTACCAAAGGAGGCTTGCATTCATAACACGCTCCTTTTGTCCAGGTTTATGTCTTACCTGGTGCTCTGTGCACAGGTAACAGCCTCCTCCTGTGTGTAATCCAGAAAACTGTGACAGACCTAGAATGAAGATGGAATTGAAGCCCAGCCCCCACCAACAAGCTCTGGCTGATACAATCAGAATGCTTGTTATGCTGCTCACAGGACTGACTGCTGAACCAGTGTATGTTATGATGTTTTTTTCTGAACTTTGCGTGCTACTTTCAAGATTGGAAAAGATCAGATATTAGGGGCGTGTAAAATTTACTTAATTTACTTTTTGGCCCAATCACACAAAAATTTGGAAACATTACATGAAATTACGCATAATTACACTAACTGCAAAACTCGCATTTAGTGCTACATTTTAGCACGAAATGTGTCCTAATGTCAATTCTGTAAGGAAGGATGCATTTCATGCTAAAAAAAAAAAAAGCGCAAAAAACACAAGCACCATAAACAGCAGCTGTTCGCATTTTGATCATTCCCATTGTTCCCATGTGCTTGTGCTAAATTTCCACCAAAAGCAGCACGTAATTAAGCAACACAGCGTTATCGTGGAATTTCCAGAATTTCACATGACAAATGCAACACAAAATCACTGAAATATGCAAGACTGCGCCAGCTTATTGGACATTTCGCTCAGTCCTATCAGGTCTTATAGTTGTGGCAATCACGGTGCCTTATTGCTCCTGGCGGTGACTTTGGAATTGTTGGTTGTGGTTGTCAGTGTTGGTTGTGAGGCTTGTTTCAGTGACACTCATGAGGCTGCTGCTTCCTTTGCCTGGATGTTTGAAGCCGAGCACACCACCTTATCGAAAAGCAATTGTCATACTGCTGATGCTGAGAGGGACACAAGTTGGTAATACCAGTAAAGCAGAAGTGATGTCCTATTACTTACCGGTAATCTTCATTACTCCTGGTCCCGTTGTCCTCGTCCCATTCCTTTACTAAGTGGAGATGACCATCTCCGCGACAGAAAAAAGAACAGGAGCATGCTGGGATACCCAACCCAGTCCCTCCCACTGGGAGTACATAAGCGGTACCAGCCCAGCATGCAGCCTGAAAATACCAAGCCAACAACCGGAAGGCCGGCCGCCAGGGAGGGAGGGGCGTAAGGAATGGGACGAGGACAACGGGACCAGGAGTAATGAAGATTACCGGTAAGTAATAGGACATTACCCCCAGGTCCCTCCTGTCCTCGTCCCATTCCTTTACTAAGTAGAGAATACCAAAGCAGAGAACCCGGCCTTCCGGACCCCCACCAACACCAGGGGCACCAGATCAAAAAACAGCACCCCACAGGAGCAAAAGGAGCCCACAAGAAAGGAGAAAAACGCAGGCAGGAGCACACAACCAACCACGCCCCCAACCAAGCGGACAGAGCCGAGACCCCAAAACCAGCAGGGGACGACCAGAAAAAAGCATAAGAACCCCCCAGGCAAGCCAGAAGAGGCCCCACACGCAGAGCCAAGCCCCAAGGGAACAACCAGAGGGGCCAAAACAAAGCCCCCCCCCGAACCCGACCAAAGGAAGGCCAGGAGAAGCGGAAGTGCCCCAACGGAGCAACAGAGCCAGAAAGGGCCACCGACCAGGGAGAAACCCCCAAGGGGGAAGCCCACGGCCCCAGGCACCACCATGCAGCCACCCAACCAGGGACAAAACAGGCCAACTCAGCCCAACGGCCAAGAGCAGAGGAGAACAGGCCACACAGGGCGGCAGGGCCAAAGGCCCAAGAAGGAACACAGCAGAGGCAAGACAGAGAGAACCCCCCCCCCAAAACAGGGAAGAAGGGGAACCACAGGCGTAGGAACCCACAAAGGACCACACCAAAAAGCGAGGGGAAGGAAGACGAAACCGAAGAGGCACGCCAAAGCAAGAGAGCAAGGAAAGAGATGACCAACCACAGGACCACCCCAACACACTAGGGGAAGCCACCAGCAGAGCCGCAAAGACCAAAGAGGGCAGAACCGGACAAGAAAACAGGCACCGACCCAGAGGAACAGCTAGGAAGAAAAGTGTGCAGGGAACCCAAGCAAGGCCCCCCCGCCCCCCCAGCCGACAACAGCAGCAACAGGGAACCCGGAGGCCAGAAACACCAGAAGGCCCAGGTCACAGGGCAGGAACGACCAATGGTCAACCCCAGCCGAGACACCGAAGAGCCGCAGGAACAAAAAGGCCACCACACCGGGAGAAGAACCCGGGGCACAGGAACCGGCCAAGCGGCCAGGCCCGAGGCACAACCCAAAAGCAGGAGACACTGGGACACGAAGCCCAGCAACCTGCCCAACGGAGGCCAGGGAGAGCAAAGAAGCACAACCCCAAGCAGACCCGGCCAAAACCCAGGCACAACCAAGAAAGACAACAACAGAGGCCGAACACGGAACCGGGGAAACCAAACCCCAGAACCGGGAAGGAGGAAACACCACCAACCAAGAGCCGACCCTCCCGCCAGGAGGAGAAGGGAGGACACCACGGAACCACCGCAGGCAAACCCCAAGAGGAGCAGCAGAAGGGCAAAACAGGAAAGACCAACAAGGAGGCCAACAGCCCAACCCCGCAGGAGAACCCCAAACGCCCAAGAAGCCAGCCGGAGAAACCGGCAGGCCAGCCAGCCAGTAGGCCCCAACACGGCACCACCAGGACCCGGAAGGCCACAGCCAGCTGCAAAGGAGCGACACAGGAAAGGACAGAAGACCAGCCCAGGACCGAGAACACCAGGGCCAGAACCACCGGGCACCAAGAGGCAGAAAGAACGCCAAAGCCCAAGAGAACGAGCGGCCAGGAAAGGACCCAAGCAGGGACCAAAAGAGGACTCCAAGCCAACAAGGGCCCCACAGCACAAAGCCCGACACATCAAAGCTGAGAGGTGCACCAGCGACCCACACGCACAAGCGAACGGGAGGCCAAACACAGGGACCGCAAGGGAAAACCCAACAGAGGCAGAGCCCAGGCCCCAACAGCACACCGGAACAACCCAGGCACCAGAAACCAAAGGAGAGGAGCCCGGAGAAGCCAAAGGCGCACCACCCACCGGGGGTGCAGGAACAGACTCAAACAAGGGGAGAATGAACACCCCAGAGCCAACAAGAGAGCAAGGGTCACAGATACCACAAGCCAAAAACAGCCCGCGCGGGAGCACAGGCCCAACGACAGGCCCCCAAAGGGGAAAAGCCAGAGTCCCAGAACCGAGGCAAAGCCAACCGCAACCCCAAAGCAGAACGAGAGGAGCGGGAAGCAGCAAAGCGGCCCACACACCAGGGGAGGCCGACACCCAACACCCACAAGCAGGGAAAGGGCACAGCCGACAGGGCAGGGCACAGGAGCCGGGCACCCGAAGAACAAGGGGCCACCCAAGGCAGAGGCCAAGGAAGACTAACGACACCCAGCCCCCGCAGGAGGCAAAGGGAGCGGCAGGCGAGATGCAAAGCCCAAAGCGCAACAAGCCACCAAGGGAAATACAAGAGGGGAGAAGGAAACCACAACCAGAAACCAAACCCCAGCAGGCAACACAACCCAGCAGCAGGCGAGAAGCAAACCCAACTCCAGCCAGAACCCACCAGGGGCACAACCAGCACCGCCCCGGAGCCAACAGCCCAACACGGCCAAGGGCCCACCAGGACAGAGGGAGGGCACAACAGCCCCCCCCCCACGGAAACAAGGGGGAGGACCCAGCAAAACCGCAGAAGGGCAAGAAGAAACCAGACATCCTGAGCACGGGGCAAGCAGAAGCACCCGGAAGGAAGCAATAAGCGCCCAACAGCGAAACCGCAGGCAGGCACCCAGACAGGCATGCACCAGGCCCGAACCCACAGAAAGGGCTGGAACCAACGGGCAGAAGGGCAGCAGGCAGCCGAAGGAAGCCCAAGAACCACAAGGCACCAGGACCCGAACAAGGGCACAAACGCCCGACAAGCAGTCAAGGACGACCAGAACAGGCCACAGCAACAGGCAAACCCAGGCGGACCCCAAACCAGGCATCAACCAGGGCCGACCAGGGAGAACAGTAGCCCGTATGGCAGGACGGCCGGAGGCCCAGAGGACAGAGCAAAGAGGCCACAAGAAGAAGCCAACAAGCCCCTGGAGAGACCGTACCAAAGCGAGCCACGGCCCAGCAAGCAGACACCACACCAGGGATGAACCAGGGCCCACCCGGCCAAACCACAGGGCGGGCAGCAGGAGGAAAAGAAGCCAAGGCCACAGGCCAGCACAGCAGGAGAGCACAGCAAGCAAGAAACCGCCAGGCGGCATGCAACAAGGGGACAGGCCAACAGCAGTCCCACAGGGACCGACCCCCAGCCCAGACGCAAACCAGCAACAAGCTCCAAGCAAGCGAAAAGCCAGAAGGCCTGGGAACACACCACCCAAGGAGGAAGCCCCGAAGGACCCGCCCCAGGCTGAACCCCCAAAAAAAGGGCAGCGACACAGGGGAAACCACGGCCCACAACAGGACAGCGAAGGCAGGGGAGCCTACGTCGCAGGCTGCCGAAGACTCCGAAGGGCCCGCCAGGACCCCGGGATCAGGGGGCAGCGGAGGCAGAGAACCAGGCCGGAGACACCAAGGGCCCAGGACCGAGACAGCAATCGGACCCACGCCTCACGCAACCAGCAAAGCACAGAGGGCCAGCACGCAGGAACAGGCGCCAGCAAAGAGAAGCCCCAACAGGAATCCACCAGCACCGGGAGAGACCTGAGGACGACGGGATCCAACAGCACCTGAAAGAAAGCAAGGAACCCACAGGGCAAGGCCACAGGGAGACCAGCCGAGCCCAGCGCAATGACGTAGGGCGCAAGCAGCGCAAGCAGGAGGCCCTGGGCCCAAACCCCGGCATCTCCTAGAGGCCCAGGTGTACATCGCGGCAGCGACCAGAAGGCCATACAGGCAGCAACCCAAACACCCGAAGAGGGCAAGCGAACCCCAAGAAAAGCCCACCGAACCTGGAATACCCAGGCGATCTCCCATCCAGTCAAGAACCAGACCCGAACCTGCCAAACCACTGACAAGAACAGGTGCACACAGGTAGGCATGGCCGGAGGCCAAAACATAAGGAGAAAAAAGGGGCCGCTACGCGGTACTCACCAAGGGGGCAGGAAGGGCACACCACAAGCCCACCGTCCCCCAAGAGCCAGCCCAGGCGCGCACCAGGAAACCAGCACCGGGTGGAGAAGCCTGCCGAAAACGGCCTCCGAGGCCACAGCAAGGCCCGCCCCTGCATCGACCCAACCGAGCATCAGGGGCGCCAGGAAGAAGAGGAGGCCGGCAGGACATCAAACGCCAGGCAGGGGGCCCAGGAGCATTGCCCAGCAGAGATCCAGGACCAGCCAAACAGCCGCAGCAGCGCGTCCCCCAGACCGGCCAAGCCACAGGGAGACGCGCACTGCAACCCGGAAGAGACCAGGAGGAACGGCGCTCCAGCCGCAAAGGGCCGGTCGGCAATCAACGCGGCTCCTGGCAATCCCGGCAGGCCAGGAGAACGCGGAAAGAGGACGGCGAGGACAGTCCAGCAGCCCCGACGAGACGTCCAGCGAAGAATCCATCAGGTAAGTCCAAACACGCCCCATTCCGTCGGAAGACAGAAAAAAAGAACAGGCTGCATGCTGGGCTGGTACCGCTTATGTACTCCCAGTGGGAGGGAGTGGGTTGGGTATCCCAGCATGCTCCTGTTCTTTTTTTCTGTCGCGGAGATGGTCATCTCCACTTAGTAAAGGAATGGGACGAGGACAGGAGGGACCTGGGGGTAATAGAGGTCTGATGTGGTCAACCCTCTTCACCTTATTTGAGACATGCTCATACAATTTCAAAATCAATCATCCGACTGCCAGGGCAACTGTCTTAGAATCCGCAGACCAAACTAGTATAGTTCTAAAAAACAATGGTCACAAAAAAAGCCAAGGCCGAAACTAAAATAATTCAGTCTGATAATGTCACATAGATAAACTATTCTTCTCAAAGCCCGACAATGAACATACATTAAAGGAGAAGCTTTGGAAGACTTTCCCTGTAAAACACATACACTGTCTAATAGCAAACAAATCCCACCACAAGGGAAGAAAACATGGTGAATGTTGGGGAGGCAGGGCAATCGTTTTCCTCGCTAGGTACACCTCTCTCTGGGGTGTAAACTAAGGGTGGGCGTAGTTCGCGAAGTAATGCTTCGCGAAGCTACGCAAAGTGCAGTTCGCGCTACGCAAGCTTCGCGTAGCACTACGCGAACTGCGTAGCGCACTGTTCGCAATGATTGCACAGTGCCGGATGCTTGTCCGCACTGTGCAATCATTGAAAACGGCAACTTGCACAGTGCGAGCTGTCTTTTACTGCTGCTCGAGTAGATTTTT
The DNA here is from genome assembly GCA_963921515.1 of Calotriton arnoldi. Taxonomy (NCBI): domain Eukaryota; kingdom Metazoa; phylum Chordata; class Amphibia; order Caudata; family Salamandridae; genus Calotriton; species Calotriton arnoldi. Next base: position 25,469 of record CAWUFW010014650.1, on the reverse strand, counting down.
ACTCGAGCGGCAGCTTTCTCAACGCGGACTGGTAGTTTCTCATCGCGAGCGGTCGCGAGCATACGCGACCACTCGCAAAGAGAAACCTGACCTCCCCGCGTTGAGAATCTCGCCGGGAGGTTTATTTTCCACGCTCGCGATCGGCAACTTGATGTTGCTGATCGCGAACGAGGAAAAAGTCTCGCCGGGATGTCATTTTGCTTGCTCGCGGTCGCCAACTTGACGTTGAGGACCGCGAGCAAGCAAAAATGACCGCGGCACTACGCTCACGCTACGCGTGTTCGCACTGTGCTACGTGCATTCGCGTTGTGCGAAGTAGCGCAAGCTTCGCAAACTACGCGAGCGTAGCGTAGCACTTCGCCCAGGGTTAGTGTAAACAACTCCCAAATACGCCCATAGAGGGCCACAGCTATTTCCACTTTAGCAGAACAGCTCCTGGTGTGTCAGGGTTTGTTTTGGGGACATGCTCTGGGGTAGGATTTTTCTGTCCCATAACGGCTATTGTTAGGACTATGCCTTTTTCATTAGGTCTGTTTATACTGAACAGCTTCTGCATTAGCCTTCAAATGATTTCTAGCGATGTGAGTGAGTGGGTATGTTTGTCGGTGGGCGGTGAAGGTATTGTTTCTTTATAGTGCTTTACATACCATAAGAGTGTTTCATGGCACGGACTTGCCAATTGAGGGGAGAACGTGAGGCCACCAGATAAGATGTGGCAAGATATTCTTTGAATTGCGATGAAAAGATCACATACAGATCTCAGAACGTCTTAGTGATTGTCAATATTCTCGTAAATATCCGATAGTATCACTTATTGTCGATTGTATCTTTTATTTTCTGTCATTATAAGATGTCCTGCAGCACCCACTGTGGGAAACACCAGATACATTTACAAGAAATTCATATTAAATGTTGAGAATTAAAATATCTTTGGAATGATGGTTATTTCGTGTGGACCTGAAGTAGGACCTGAGTGAAAGGGTTTCTGTGGTTCCTCTCGAGTCACGAGTCTGCAGTCTGTTAACAAACAGTCTGAGCTTCAAGACCACAGGTGGATCAGACAGAATTCCGAGTCTGCACCGGTGTTTGTTCGAGAGGCATGCCAGACAGAAAAACAAACTAAGACAATTGCGGGGAGGAGACTAGGAAGGTTTTTAGACAAAGATGGAAGAAATAAAAAAGCAAACAGTGGATTCACTCAAATGAATTGCTTATTGTTAAGCAGATGGTTGTAATTTAGGGTCGGAAATGAAACAGTCGTGATAAAAGTGCCGTGCAAGATAGTTATGGCAGAACAACACCATCTGTGCAGGTGAGCAAATAGCTCTTAGGTGTACATACATTCTGCTGGTAAAGGCCACAGCTTCGAGCTCCAGATTACCAGATCGATGCAGATAGCAAAAGTGCCACTTTTTGGTTTCCTGCGCCGGTTATTCGTTCGTTTACACTGTCATCTGAGAAAATTCTGTAAAAAAATGTATCTCTTTGTAGCTGGATTATGCAGCAAATGATGGATTATATGGCAAATGGGGTAAATCCATAATGATGCGGCTAACAGAGTGGCTGCCGAATCGCATAATTCCATTGGCCCTGCCACTCCCTTTTTCCATCTTTGCCACAAATCTCGAACCAAATGCCTACAGCAATCCAGCTTTTGGCATGAATCGATAACTGTAAAAGTCTTTCTTTCTTCCAGTGGTTATTGGAATATAGCCAGAAAAGTGACTGTTGGTCTCATCGTGGGAGAGACTGCCACAACTTTGAGAGATACATTCAATTTATTCTGACTAATTTTTGAAGGTTGTTTCATCTAGGAACTTCTGCTGAAGTGGGGTTCCTTTACAAAGCAGAAAATACATTGACTGGATTACAGTACACTGGGTACCACCGACTGGAGAGGTGCAGAGTATAGGGAACATCTACAGAGAGACCTTACGTTTTGTGGAAAGAGTGCAGGAACAGAACTCTATCTAGTTCCTTTCTGGACATTTGCAAGTAGTGTAGTGATCTAAATTTTAAGTCTGCTAACTCTATGCTCATTCTCTCACCTTTTCCTTAACATGTATTGCGTTCACCTGAAGCTCACCTAACTAACCCATGTCTGAAAACTATCTAACTTTAATGATTGTGATGACTTCTGCTTCATTGTTGTCTCCGACCTTCCTATTGCCTCCGATACAACTGATCACAACAAACTGTCAACTTTGCCTTTGCATTACACATTCCTGGCTGCGGTCCTACCCAATGCCTAATTTGTGGGAAAAATATATGTGCGGGGGCCCGACGTTTAGAAGCCCAACGTCTGTACCGCCAAATGCTGGGGTTGCCATATATCAAGGCTAACTAGTCCTGATTCCACCTGATTGGTGGCTCTTTCTCCCACTACCCTACCTTTCTTGGGCCAAATGTACGTAGGTTTCAATTTGAGATTACCTAGTAGCAAACTTTTGTGATTCGCTATTAGATAATCACAAACACCTATGTACTAATGTGTCTTTGACACATTTAGGGATTCCTAATGGGAGTCACAATTGACCTACCTCGTTAATATTCATGAGGTAGGTCGCAATTTACGACCCATTGGGAATTGCTAAAAATACAGGGATGGTTGCCTGCTGGGGACACCAGAACACCATGTCTGTGTAGGCCTTTAAATAAAACAACGTTTTTTTTTAAAAATGCAACCTGTTTTCCTTAAAGAAAACCAGGATGCATTTCAAAAATAGAAATAAAAAGTTTTCTTTTCGTGTTTTAAGAGTAGGCTCTTAAAAACCGTTTTTGTACACATTCACAAAGGGGAAGTCGCGACTGGGTTATCGCCAACTTCAAGTTAGTGGTAAAATGCAAATGTTTTGCGACCGCATTTCGGTTGCAAAACATTCTTACATACCAGTGCTGGTTGCTATTCGGAAGGAACGCCCTTAATACGCCCTCTTCTAATTCCAAATTGCTAGCCCATTTGCAATTCAGTATTGGTTACTGAATCTCAAAATTGGCCTTCGTACATGGAAAAATTCTTTTTTCCGGTCATCGGGCTGTTTGCGACATGAAAAAAACTACATACTTGTGACCCCTTGTCTCTTTCTCTGATTCTTATTTTCTCACTGTTTTATTATCTTTTTCTTATTTCTCCTGTCTTCCTTTTCTGTCTTTTTCACCCGCACTTGCTCCAGTTAATACATGTCATGTTCAAAGCAAAACACCCTACCAAGACCGGCCATGATCTGTGTTTCATTCCTACGCCCTCTGCAAATGCTGACTCTCACGTCTGGCAGAGGCATGGGACCTCACTGGGGCAGTGGCATGGGACCTCGCTAACAAGAATAGCTTCAGGACTTTGAAGATTTCATTGAAGGGTCGCAGGTCATGGACTCAAATCAACAACTCATTGTCCTGTGCAACTTAATAGGCGAAGATGTTGGACAAATCATCAAAGAATTGCAGGCGGCTGCCACAACATCCTATCAAGATGTGCGGGAGGCCCTCAACGGGAAGTTTCTCCACAAAAGAAACATTGATTATGAACGGTACACCTTCAATCTGGCCTCGCAAGAAAAGGATGAACACATGGGGGAATTTATTACACGCCTAAAACAACTGGAGCAATATTGCACGTTTTACACTTTCACGACACAAGGTGCTTTCTTTCTACGGATCATAGAAGGATGCCAGTCAGAGTCATTTCGTCTACGTCTTCTAAAGAAAAGCTATTCCCTGGACGACATAGAAGAAATTACTAGAGTCAATGGCCAGGCGGAAAAACACGCAAAAAGGATGGAGGCAGGAAAACAGGAACAAGCATTCTGGGCTCCAGGCTTGCCAGAAGAAACAATGTCAATCTGAGTATCGACATACAACCAAATCCACAGATCGTCATCACAGTCCAAAGCACAACGACAAAAGGAAAGACTACAAACTGGAGTGCTATAGCTGTGGTCAAGAATATCCACACTTTGGATCTTGCACTGCCATGGGCCAAGAATGTTAGTGCTGCGGAAAAGAAAATCATTTTGAGAAAGTGTGCAGGGCATCCCAACGAGACATATTGAAAAAAGCAAGAGAATCCAGACCTCGACATCACGCAAAGGCAGCATGCGGTCAGAGAAAACGCTCCATCAGCTCTTCAGGATCAAGTCTACAGTTGCACGCTACCTACAGATCTCAACGCTCTGTGTTCCGTGACTCGGGACCCCTCACATCTACTTCTCAGGACAGTGATGAATATGTTTGCATGGTTGCTGATCATGATAGGTTAAAGAACTACCCGAGATTGCACATACAAATGGGGAAACATCCAGCCAAATTCGTATTAGACAATGGGGTGTCATTTAACTACATATGTGTCATGGGATACAAGATGATCCCGAAGCCCAAGCTACAAGAAGCGGCTGTGCGAGTGTACTCCTGGATGTCCAAAGAGCCACTGCCATGCCTAGGACAGTTTTGAACGACCCTCACATACAAGGAGAGAACTGTAGAAGCTCAAATCCACAGAATTGATGGACCTGAGGCAGCAGACTGCTTACTTAGCCTGCCAACTGCGGAGGGACTGAAATTAGTGGAGATACTACACAGAGGCAACAAACCAGGAAAAGCAGAAATCCCAGTCAACTACATGGGGAGAGATCCCAGCTTATCCTGGAGAATAAGATCCTCAATGGCTGAAGAATGCATTCACTTTGTCAAAGACCAGGCAAGACCACCTGCAGTTTCACTTGAAGCTATCACTGAAGCCACCGCAGAGGATGCCACCCTTCAAAATGTAGCACATCATCTCCCAACGGACGTGTAGAGACACGTGGAAGGAGGCAGGACCAACCAAAAGGTAGACACCAAAGAATTAACCTCTTTTCAGCATGACAATGAAGAACCACCACCGACACTGCAAATGTCAGATCCAGCGGAAAGCGTATGGTGCCATGTGGCACCATACACCTAACAGTGCGAACCAGAATCCCCACCTGGGAGAATCTGGCTGGTCATGTCTGTCAAGCTCCAGACCAGGAAGCGATGATGGAGCAGGACCACAGCAAAAAGACCAATATGAAAAAACATGCAGACATTTGCTGGAAAGCAAAAACATTAACTATCCAGGAAAGGGACTGGGTCCTGGTCAGGCAAGAATCGAGAACAAAGACAGACAGTTGATATCATGAACATCCATTACAAGTAACCAATCTAAAAGGAACTATGATCACGGCAGCCTCTGATGACAAGAGAATAACTAGAGACATCTCTCATTGCAAGAAATGCGAGTCGAGAGTCAATAAGCCTGCAGCCATCTTAAAGGATAACACCTCTGGAGCTAATCAGGAACAAGCCAGAGAAGATGTCCCTGTATTCACTCTAGTAGCTGCTGCACCAACGGAGTTAAGCCCACTACACGCATCACCGCGAACACTTTGGAAACGTGCCTGACTTATTGAAGAAATCTAAAGATCTATGCCAATAATGAGAATCAACTTTTTGTGAGTGGTGGGAGATGTAATGTTGTAACTGGACATTAGTGTCAGGGCAGTAGGACCCAATGGAAAGGTGACCCTGGCAGAGGAAGTCTAAAGGGGAATCGGAAAGGGAGGAGCCAGTCATGGGAAATAGCGGGCTAAAGAGGAGAAGCAGAGAGATAGGCTCTCCTAGAGATATTCAATTAAAAGAATTAAATATACACCAGCGTGTCGTGGTTATTCACTGCACCGTCACAAGACAACAGTACCAAACTGTCTTTTTTTTTTTTTTACTATTTTTATTTGAATTTTAAACAACCAAAAACAAAGAGCATGTCACATTTGGGTACATTCGTACAAATACACATATGTACACTCCATAGCATATAAAATTCCACCCCTTCCTCCTTACGGGCTATATGAGTCTGTGATTCCCATCCAATTGATACTCCCCTCAACGGCATCCCCTACGCTGTGCGTTTTCCTAAGGGGCCGAAAAACAAGCCGGTATGCATCTTGGCAGAGATACAGTATGGCCCCACTCAGTGGCCGTCTAGTCAGCGCCCAGTCCTCCATCCATACCATAATATTTTCTCCATTTACCCCATACCCTATGGAACTTTCGCGGGCACCCTCTCACTTTGTATGTGACCCTCTCTGCCGCCATGTACATATCTATCCCCATCTTCCATTCTCGAAGCTGGGGAGGTAACGCCACCCCCCACGTGCGAGCTACGTCTCGCTTTGCTACTACTAAAGCCAACATTGCAAAGATGAGCTGCGGGCGGCTCAGATCTACATCTCCAGGTATGCCCAGTAATATGAATTTGGGGTCTAGGGGTAGTGTCTCACCTAAAACCTTGCTCAGTTCCCCCATTATCAATTCCCAATATGACTGGATGACGGGGCAGTCCCAGATAGTATGGTAGAAGTCTCCCTGCGGTTGGCCGCATCTCAAACAAGTCGAGTCGCTAGCTCGGCCCATACGGTGGAGTCGGGCCCTGTCATAATACACTCTGTGTAGTATCTTATATTGGATAAGGCGAAGGCGGGATTTAATGGCCACCTCCCTGTGATGCATCAGAGCCGCTTCCCAGTCAATGTTTTCTAGCGTGCCCAGGTTCAGTTCCCATGATTCCCTCAGTTTCCCCAGTCTGTCAGGCGAGTTGTTATTCAGGGTCCGGTATGTTAAGGAGACTGCCTTAGTGAGTACATGTTCTTGCAGTAGGCGTCCCTCTAATGGTGCATATTCTGGCAGGGAGGTGTTTAGCCCAAATTCTGAGTACCAAACTGTCTTGATCTTCCGTGCAATGTATTGCTTGAATGAGAGGTCTGTGTTGAGGGTGAATATTAGCAATTTTGCATGGTCTGTCAGTTGGGGGTTAAGCCTGATTAATTTAGGTTGGAGAGCCAGGTTTGAATCTGAGGTTGCTTGTTGCTGTGGTCAAACATTTAAAATTCAGTCTTTGCGGTGTTTAGCTCTAGGAAGTTAGTTGACACCCAAGATTGGATACGTTTGAGGCAGGATTTGAGTCTCTTTATGTCATTGGTTGAGGCTATTTTTATGTAGAGTTGAATACCTTCTTTATATCGATAGATATTGATGATGTCTGCAATAATGGATCTGAGAGCTTCCCAGTAGAGGTAAAAGATGATGCGATAAAGGATGGAGTCAAGGGGTACCCCACAGGAGACAGGGAGTGTTTGTGATATTGTGGAACCTGTTTTCATGAGCTGGCGCCAGTCGGTGAGTTAAATGATACTGGGTCATGGCTTGGAACGCTGCTGTAAATGAAGAAAGGCATGTTTTAAAAGCAACACCTCGATTGATCCCAAAGTCTGTCTTGTAAGAGGCACACCATTACAAATAACATGCAGACATTTTCTATAGAATGTTACCTGTCTCGGTAGTGTAGACTTCCATGTCATATTGTGAGCATCTCCATATCTTGGTGTTTGTATATTCACTGTCCTAAGGTGGGTGTACCCCTGCCTGTCCCAGTGTCAGTCTTTCCTGTCCCACTGTGTCTACATTTCCCTTCGGCTGTGTATCTGGTGTTCCAGTTTCCCTTTGTTTTTGTACGTATCCCTGTGCAAAGTCACCCAGTACCTTTCTTCTTTGGAAAAATAGCCTAGCTAAAACAGAGTGGTTGTTGGGTCATCACAAAACAACCTGAAGTGTAGTGTTTAAACAAAAGATGATCTTGAGGCACCTTTTAACTCTACTGATTGTGTAACGCAGGGCCGGCCTTTAGCATGGGCGAGCTGGGCACAGGCCCAGGGAGCCAATTTTCTGAGGGGCGCATGGAGCTGTGTGCATTAAGGTTATGCCAACAGCAGCGCCCTTCTCATCTTGCGCCAGTCTTGTCCTTGTCCCTGCCTGCTCGTTTCTGCCTGATTTGCCAGTTTAAAGTGGTTTTAGTCCTTCATTATCATACGGCGGGCGATGTTTTTACACCCCTTTAGCCCCCTTCCTTGTTCTTGCTTCACCCCCTGACCCCTGCTGGCACACATCAACAAAACCATCATCTGCTTGAGGCAGCTCAGCTATCGGTGATTCAGGTGAGCTGGGGAGGTCCAGTCCAAGCTCATCCAGGTACTGACCAGTGAACACAAAAGTGACCCCTGCTGCCTCATTTAATTTATTAGTATCAGCAAGGCCGTCAAATTTCTCTCCGCCCACGACCCGGGCGCTATCTTAGCAAAGGCCGGCTCTGTGTAAAGTTATAGCTGTAAAAGTATGTAAGGCCTCATTTCATCTATCCCTAATGCTTTTTATACCCTATTTAAATGTGCCCATTTATATTTCAAAACAATTACAGTTCACTGCCAAATTAACACTGTTTTAACTAATTATGACAGAATATGCCGCTGCCAGTTAATATATTGTATTATCACGCCACACAACACATTACAAAAATATAGGTAAAAATAAGGGCATCATCTGACCCGGAAAATAATGAAAGTCGACGAACTTGGAAACATCAAAATCAGTCAACTGAGGGAAACAGAGGTCCAGGCAGCAGAAATGTAAAGAGCATGAAATGTGCCTTAGTGAGGGGAAGAGATGAGCAGCACCGGCCCCTCGTATGGCACAACTGAGACGATGGTAAGTTATTATGGCTTTGCCCTCTTCGTTTTCCGCTCTAGGCAGATCTGCTGTGACAAGGAGAAAGAGGTTATCACACGCAGGAAAGAAGCGGCCGCTTAATTCTGCACACTGTCCACCTGCAAGCGCAGATTAACACGCCCGGGAAAACGTTTTCCGATTAACTGGTAGCAGTTTAAGATATAGCTATGGGTTTTAAATTGTGGCGTAGATCACAAATTCGTACCTTTCAGCTAAGTATTGAGGAGAAACAGCGATAATGCGAATTTACTAACAAATCACTATGGGGCATATTAGCAAGACCGGCGATAAAATTATCGCCGTTTTAGCGGCAGGAAACTGCCGCTAAACGGCGATAATGGGCTTGCTAATATGCGTTATAGAATTCAATAGAAGCCCAGGTTAGATGTCCTGCACATCTAACATGGGCTTCTATTGGAATTCTATAACGCATATTAGCAAGCCCATTATCAGCCGTTTTAGCGGCAGTTTCCTGCCGCTAAAACGGCGATAATTTTATCGCCGGTCTTGCTAATATGCCCTATGTACATAAGAGGATATGAAAAGCATAGAACGTAAGAACAAAATAGCTGAGGGGCATATTATCAAGAACGGCGTTAAAATTATCGCCGGTTTAGCGGCAGAAAACTGCCGCTAAAGCGGCGATAATGGGCTTGATATATGCTCCTGGAGAATCAATAGAAGCCCATGTTCACACCAGAACATGGACTTCTATTGAATTCTCCAGGGCATATTATCAAGTCCATTATCGCCGCTTTAGCGGCAGTTTTCTGCCGCTAAACCGGCGATAATTTTTAACGCCGTTCTTGATAATATGCCCCTTAGTGTCTAATTTTTATTCATTACAGATCATAATGTCCATTGATCACCCTTCAAAGCTTGAAACTTCCTCTTTCTCTGTTTGAGTATTGAGAACACGTATTAAGGGTTTGTGGTTCTGGATAAATAAGACACAAAGAACCCCCCTTACGAGTTGACCAAAGTGGTATCTCCGGGGGAGATAATGCCTGGAGCAACTACAAGTTTTCCAGTGCCTCCAGGACTGAAATTATCGGGTCCTCAAATTTCAGACCCGATAATTACTGGACTGGAGACATCTGCATAGCTGTAGAGACAACAGGCAGCTGCTCTGCCCCTCTGGATCCTTCAGCACGGAGGAGAATCATAAGCTCCCTCCAGCTAAAGACAAGCATTGGCATAGCCAATAGGTCTCGCCTTTGGGACCTTATAAGTGTTTAGCTGTGCAACATTTGATATTGTTGACGAAAGGATATTGTGCTGCAGAAGTAAATACTTATAAGGTCATAAAGGGAGATATATTGATATGGTAATGATTGTTTTTTTTTAAGGACAAGAAGTGATTTTAGGCTGCGGCTGCCACTTAGTGTACCGTATTATACGTAGACGTTGTAGCTATATTTGAGAGAGGTAGAGAGGTAGAGAGAGAGCTAGACAGATGTAGAGATGTAGAGAGAGGTAGAGAGGTGGACAGAGGTAGAGAGAGGTAGAGAGGTGGACAGAGGTAGAGAGAGGTAGAGAGGTGGACAGAGGTAGAGAGAGGTAGAGAGGTGGACAGAGGTAGAGAGGTGGACAGAGGTAGAGAGGTAGAGAGAGGTAGAGAGGTAGAGAGAGAGGTAGAGAGAGAGAGGTAGAGAGGTAGAGAGAGAGGTAGAGAGATAGACAGAGAGGTAGAGCGAGAGGTAGAGAGGTAGAGAGAGAGGTAGAGAGAGGTAGAGAGAGGTAGAGATGTAGAGGTAGAGGTAGAGAGAGGTAGAGAGAGAGAGAGGTAGAGAGAGAGAGGTAGAGAGAGGTAGATAGAGAGAGAGGTAGAGAGAGAGAGAGGTAGAGAGGGAGAGGTAGAGAGGGAGGTAGAGAGAGATAGAGGGAGAGGTAGA